>LR753496.1:308116-331970 GCA_902729485.2 Mus minutoides | reverse complement strand
ACTACTCAGCTATTAGAAACAATGAATATATGAAATTCCTAGGCAAATGGATGGATCTGGAGGATGTCATCCTGAGCGAGGTAACCCAATCACAAAAGAACTCACATAACATGTACTCACTGATATGTGGATACTAGCCCAGAAGCCTAGATTACCCAGGATACAACTTACTAAACACATGAATCTCAAGAAGAATGAAATTCAAAATGTGGTCTCAGTGCCCCTTCCTAGAATCAAGAACAAAGCGCACACTGAAGGAGTTACAGAGATCATGTGTGAAGCTGAATCAAAAGAATGGACCAACCAGGGACGGCGTCTTCCAGGGATCCCTCCCATAATCAGCCACCAAAATAAACACTATAGCATATGCTGGAACACAGGACTCCCAGGGTAGGAGCTAGAGAAAGTACCCAAGGAGCGGAAGGGGTCTTCAACCCTCTAGGTGGAAGAATAACATGAACTAACTAGTTCCCCCTTCGCTCATGTCTCTAGCTGCATATATGGAAGAAGATGGCCTAGTTGACCATCATTGGGAGGAGAGGCCCCTTGGTCATACAGACTCTATATGCCCCAGAACAGGGGAAGGCCAGGGCCATTATGTGGGAGGGGGTGGGTAGGGGAGCAGAGCGGGGACGCGGGAGGGTAAGGGAAAATTTCTGGATAACATGTGAAATGTAAATGAAAAATAAAAAAAAAACAATAACTTAAATATGATTTTTAAAGAAAGAAACTGTATCGTTGTAGAGGGATTTAAAATTAAAAGAACAGCCTTTCAATCCTATATGTGCCAGGTTTTGCTGAGAATATTTGATACAGAAACAAGAAATACATACTGGAAAAATCATCTTCAACAAATGATGCTGGTCAAACAGGACAGCTGTATGTAGAAAAACCCAAATAGATCTGTATTTATCACCCTGCACATAGTTCAGCTCTAAATGAATCAAAGATCTCAATCTAAAACTGGATACTCTGAACTGAGAGAAGATAAGGTAGAGAATACCCTTGAATTCATTGTCACTGGAAAAGACTTTCTATAAAGAAATCTGTTAGCAGAGGCTCTAAGATTGACAATTAAGAAACGGAACCTTATAAAACCAAAAACCTGCTACACAACATAGGATACAGTTGCTTAGACAAAGTTGTAGCCTACAGAATGGGAAAATATTTTTACCAACTACAAATCTGATAGAAGGATAATATCCAAAGTATAAAATAAATCTCAAAAATACTAGATATCAAGAAACAAGTCAATTTAAAAATGGGTATAGATCTAAACAGAGAGTCGCAACAGAAGAAATGCAAATGACCAAAAACATTTAAGAAAATGTTCAACATCCTTAGTCATCAGAGACATGCAAATAAAAACTACTTTGAAATTTTTATCTTACATTTGTCAAAATGACTAAGATCAATAGAACAACTAACAGCTCATACTGGTGAGGATGTGGCATAAAGGTTAATACTCATCCATTTTGCTGGTGGGAGTGCAAGCATGTACAACCACTATGGAAATCAGTGTGTCGTTTCTCAGGAAGGTGGGAACTGATCTGCCTCAAGATCTAGCTATAACCTTGTTGACCACATACCTAAAAACACTCCATCCTGCCACAGAGACACTTGCTCAACCATGTTCATTGCTGCTCTATGCATAATAGATAAATATTGGAAACAATCTAGATGCCCTTCAAAAAGATGTCTACAGAAGAATGGATTTAAAAAATGTTGTATAATACAATACAATACAGTATGAGTACTACTCCACCATTTAAAATATGAAAATGTGAAATTCACAAGTAAATGGAACTAGAAAAAAATCATTCTAAGTGAGATATCCCTATCCAGGAAAAGATTTGGATATTAGCTGTTAAGTCAATAATAACCAAATTGCAATTTATAGAATCATAGAGAGGAGGTGAAATGGGAGAGGGGAGATGGATCTCCCAGAAAAGGAAACTAGAAAACTACAATAGGTAGTTATGGCTTGATAGGAGTAAAAAGGAAAAAGGGATCACAGAACTGCATGGTGGAGACAACTAATATTATGGGTCAATTGAAGAGTAGTATGAAAACTTAATACAGTAGAAGTTTCCTAAAATATATACATATATGAAGAAGATCTAAATAAAATTGCTTTATAATAGGGGAGACTCCAACTGGCCCTCTCTAGTCACCAGATTAAGCTTCTAATAACAGGATTGGGTTGCATATTATTGAGTTGGTCAAAGGGATGCCATGGGAATCCACAAACAATCTAGGCTGTTGTCCACAAACAACAACTATATTTTGTCTCCACAAACTGACAGAAAGATCTTATTGCTGAAGAAAGCACCTGCACAAATCATTGAACACGGAGAGGTTGAGCTGGTCCCTACATATTACCCTGCTGCATTCTAGAGTCTTTAGTATAGGAAGGTACTCTACAGCGTACCAAAAGAGAAGCATAACCACCACCCAACCCTAAATTCTTTTGATCCACAATGGTATCCTGAAAGCAAGATACACTAGGGAGATATTGACACAAAGCTTGTGAGAGTAACCAACCAATATCTGATGTGACTCAAGGTCCACTCTACAACACAGAACCCGTACCCAACACAGCTTGTGTGACCAAACACCTGAGACTGAATAGCCCAGGAATTTGGGGTAAATAACATTATCCTACACTCCTAGACCAGTGTCTTCCTCAGCCATCATCAAAGAAGCAGATGGGAAAAGTACAGAGACCCAAAGCTACATATTATACAGAGAGTGAGAGACCTTGGAACACTCAGCCCTAAATTAGATGTATTCTCTGAATCCCTCTTCTCAGGGCTTAGGAAACCATGTGGAAAAGGAAGCAGGGAGATTGTAAAAGTCAAAAGTGATAGAGAAAACCAAGAAAACAAGGCCCACTGAATCAACATGAGAAGAGTTCGTATGAACCCATAAAAGCTGAAGCAACATATCATGTTCCCTGCAAATATTTTATGGCTTAGTGTTTAGTGTTTTTCTGAGATTACTGAGTGTGCAAACAAGTGGATCTATTTCTTGTGACTTCTTTAGGGCTATTTTCTTTGTTTTACCTAACCAGTTCCAATATGTTATTTTTTGTTTTATCCTATGTATTATTTTATTTAATATTATCCCTTAGAAGCTTGTTTGTTTTCTTAAGAAAGATAGAAAGAAAGTAGATATGGATGGGAAGAGAGTTGGAGAGGAACTAAGAATAGTAGGTAAAGGGTAATAATAATAGGTTATATTATGTAAGAAAAAAATCTATTCTCATAAAGTTGCAAAGCTTCTATAAGGCAAAAGATACTGTCAACAAGACAAAAGGGCCACCAACAGATTGGGAAAGGATCTTTACCAATCCTAAATCGGATAGGGGACTGATAGCCAATATATATAAAGAACTCAAGAAGGTGGACACCAGAAAATCAAATATCCCCATTAAAAAGTGGGGCACAGAGTTAAACAAAGAATTCTCAACTGAGGAATACCGAATGGCTGAGAAGCACCTGAAAAAATGTTCAACATCCTTAATCATCAGGGAAATGCAAATCAAAACAACCCTGAGATTCCACCTCACACCAGTNAGGGGAGCAGGGCGGGGATGCGGGAGGGTAAGGGGAAATTTCTGGATAACATTTGAAATGTAAATGAAGAAAATATCTAATAAAGAGGGAAAAAATACTCAACAAAAAAAAATCTATTCTCAATAAAAGGGGTAGAAGAGAGAGACTTACAAATTTTAATTCCATTCCTCTCTACTGGGGCTTCTTAAATAGTCCCTTTCCATGGAACTTCAGTGTATTCTTGGGTCACCTGAGGGCCTAGTTACAATGAAGGTTCTGATTCGGTGAGTGAGGTGGAGCCTAAGGTTCTGTGTCTCTTAACAAGCTCCCAAGCTACACTGCTGCTGTACTGGTAATCATATCTGGAGTACAGGGTTTGGAGGTCACTTCTTCCAGTGGACCCTAACCTGATTGTGTTGGAACTGCCCGTGGGGAACTTCTCAAATATCTAGAAGCCTGTGTGCACTTTCTCATTTAATTGGTCTCAGGTGGAACAGAACTGTCAGTACCTTTTTGCAACCTCTTACAGTAAGCCTCCTCTGCAGCCATGGATGTGAAGTATCATCTAAGACTTCTGAGTCTCAATGTGTAGTCCCTGCACCAGCACATAGAGTTCATCTGGGAGCATGTTAGAAATGCAAATTCTGACTCAAGACCTTTGACTGAATGCAGTTACCAGAGAAATCTCATACAGAAAAATTTCCAGTAAAACTCTCACCCATACTTTCAGTCCACAACACCACAACTTCAGTCATAACTTAGAGAACTCTCAGCTCCTAAAGGAGTTTGAAGGCAAAATTATCCCAGGAACAGTAGAACAAGGAGGCAGATGGTTTTCTGTGTTTTCTCTGGGTACAACTGAGCATGCCTATTCTCGTCATCTTTTTTTTTTAATTATTTGAGTTTAATTATTATTTGAGCATTCTATGCATTCATAATGTGATTTGATCAAATCCATCCCCATCCTGTCTCCTCAATTCTTCTCCATACCCGCAGTGACACTTTTCCCTCCCAACTTTATGAGCTCTTTTTTTAACCCCACTGAGTCTACTAAACAGCAGTTACTGCCAGGAGTCCTTACATAATCTGAAAGCTAACTCTTTTCAAAGGAATGTGTTAAAAAGGCAATGCTGCGATTCTAACAACCAATTACCACCAGAAACTCCCTTCTCTTTGCCCCTTTGACTTATCTCATTAAAAAAGGCAGTTGATATGCAACATCTTCCAACTTTTTCTAAATTAATTATTAGTGCCTGTAGGTATTGAAACCCTGAACTTTTACAAGACTACAGGACTAGACAAAAACAGAAGGACTGCTGACTTCCTAACCAGGCAACTTAATTTCCCAATTATCTTTCTTTGGCAAATTACAGATCTAAATATAACATATTGTAACCTTTGCCATTTACCCGCCAGGCTGATGCATCCATTCCTTGATCTCTTGTTTTCTCTCTTCTGTTCAAGGAAACAGAGATGGGTGAGGGTGCACTAAATGCTTGTCAAATATGACATTGCTAAATTAAGAAGGAAACCCATGTGGTATCACCCAGCCAGCATCAAGGAGAGGAAATGGTAGGGCTTGGGCTCCTTTGCCCTGACACTGGGAATGAATTAATTAATGGTTCTGAATTTAGACCCTTCAGGCAGCATCTGAAGTGAAGTGACTGTGTTTGACTCACAGAAAACCCTTGCTTATTATTTCAGAATGATACCAATTGACAGGCAGTGGGAACTCCAATCAACCTAGTATTTATAGAAGATTATCTATCTGTGCTTTGATGCAGACTGGGGTAGGTCTATTTACTGAAAGGGTCCCCAACTCCCACCCCACCCCTACCCCTCAACTCTGCTGGGGGTGGAAGGGGGAGACAGCAACATCTGAATCTGAACATTGGCAACATCTGAATGTGGCCATGGGATGACCTCAATTCTGGGCTCAGTCTCATCATCTACTAGCTTCTTGAGAACTCCAACTGCTAAGTCCCTAAGTATCCTTCTTTGAGAGGCTGCTAACCTCACTTCTATAGTCAAAGAATTCTTGAATTTTTACAATAGGAAACCATTTAGCATTTATAAGCCCTTCTCATGGTGCCCCTGGACTTCTTTTTATCAATCTTTGAACATGGACCATTCCCATACGTGCTAATATCCCTTTTTTAACTAGAATTTAACAGAGCTACCCTGTTTTGATTCTGACAACCTTCATAGTGAACAGTTCAAATCAGAAAGAATGGCATGAATAAAGTCCAAGAGCTTTTTCAGTAACTATAAGAGATTTATTAAGGTTGTAAGATAAAATTCAAACCTAACACTAAAAAGGCAGGCAGGCAGGCAGGCAGGCTGGCAGGCAGGCAGGCAAGCAAGCAGGCAGCCACAACCAGAAGGTTTTTTGACTCCTGCTAAACAGCATTTACTAATCTGAGTGCAGTGGGATCAAGAATGGTCCCCCAGAAGGGCAGAATGAAGTTATAATCTGCATTCTGCAAGGGTTAAAGGAAGATGTGACAGGAAGGCATGTGAACATCTTTAGTAAGACTTGATTAGGGAGGGCAGATGTGGAAGTTAAGTGGTTAAAGTCATCCAAATTTGAGAGACACAAGGATTAAGAGTTGACTGCAGATATCTGTGTAACCATGAGAAAGGTCACCTTCCAGATTTTTGATGTTACTAGTGGTCCATATGCCATCTTCTGACCTGAAAGATTGTGATAAATTCCATATCAGGCAGATTGGGTTTGAAATGAAGACTTCCAGAAGATGAAATAATGGACTTCAAGCTTAATGAAAAGATGACATCTACAGATGTAACTTGAAGATTTTTCAATAGAGGCCACTCCCATCATCCCTAGGTCTCACTATGACTCCCAACACTCGAGTTGTGCTCAATATCCAACTCCAGTCTCAAACTGCCATCCCCAAACACAGAAGGCTACATTCTTTAGCCCTTCCTTCACCTTCACAGCTATTCTTCTCCACCATTTCTTACCCTCAGGCTGCTCTGTCAAAACTCTCCTTCAGATGAGACAATGTCTGTGAATTTGGGTGGAATTCTAATTGCTGACATATTCTTTTCTTTATCCATAAAATCATTTGAGCATTTGTTGTCTCTACACCCCACCCACCCCCATCATACAACTTCAAAGAGTCGATGCACAATATGTTTTGGAGAAATGCCAAGATGCACCTGTGAAAACAAGTACTGGTGATTCAGTCAGGATGAATATCCCTCTAGGTAAGGCCAATTGAGAATGTAGATTTTCAAGTAAAAGAGATCTAGTGAGCCAAGCCAGAAACTCTGCAGCAGGGAGCCACTGCCACTTCAAACTCAGAAACAAAACAGTTTTGGTGTGTCCTAGAAACTAGCCTTGGCTGGATTGTATTGAGACTATGGGGGACTTTTCAGAACACTAACAGATGCCAGAGACTGCTAAAGCCACAGAAAAGGCATGGCTCCTGTTGGGGTGGTAATCTCTCTGGCTTTTCTCTGTAATCTCCCTCTTACTTTTCACTAAAACCTCCCATTGGTATTCCAAGCAAAGCTGTCAATACACAAGCCTTAGAAGACCAACCTGCAGGATATTATCAGAGTATGAAGAACAGACACAAGTGAGGAGGGAGCCTTAGAGCAAACAGCTAATAGCCAATTGACAACAATTTAGTCCAGCAGCATCAGTAGATAATTGTTATTAATATTCATTCTATCACTTTTTTTTACTCTATAGAATCCCAATTAACACAGAAGAGAAGCAACAGGGAGGTTTTGAGTGAGAGAGAATGTTGCAGTATCCCTAAGGAAATGTCAAGGTACCCACAAAGAGGCTGCTTGCTTGCCTTTTCAGACAACCTCACTAATCTCTCTGGGTGCTTTGTATACTATTTCAGAATAACAGGGGGATGGGGCTCCTTGGGCAGGTTGTCATGCTACTTCATGCCAAACCAATCTTAACCACTCTGTGTTGTACCCACAGTTTGTCTCTGTTGGACCCTGGGTTCTTCTGTGGAGAGTACAGAATTATCCACATTTTTACCCTGGGTTGCAATTTCTCAGCCCTCACCTAGGATCCCCCATGATGCTAATGACTAATTATCAAGATTAGATATTATTGCTCTATTTCACTGCCATTTCCTGCTCTACTTTGTATGTGTAGGCATCATTTCCTCTCCTAGCCCCCATGACCTAACATTTTCCTAAGATTCTCACCATCCCAAGAAAGGAAAAGCATCAAAACTCCCACTTGCTAATAGCTACTTGGCCAGCAAGATGACCAGCATACTGGCTCTAGTCAGACTGAAGGCAGAGTCAGCAATCTAATTTCATACAGGTTATGGCTAGTCCAGGCTTATGAAGGTGGTAACTACTGGTGAAGTTAGGGGCGAGTAGCATTTGTCATTGTTTAATTCTTCTTTTCCTGTGACTATCAGGGCATCAAATTTTCCACAATGTCCACAAACCAACTCGCTTCCTGCTATTTCATAGCTGCTGAATAGACCGTAGGAAGTCTGCTTGGAAATCATAATGTATTTTGGCTGCAGCTGGACTACGTTACAAAAAGGACATCAACCAAAGTAGGAGTGTAATTTTGGTCTCAGTACCAACGAATTTAATGAAAGAACATTAGTGTCCCTTTTTCATGAGCATAGGGCATAAAGACATTTGCAGGATCTCTGCTTCTCTGTCATTTGAATGTTTCAGGAATGGATATTGCTTTTATTGCTCAATTATGACTGCTTCCTTCTTAGATTTGTAATTGTGACTAAATATGTTCCTGTCAGCATTTACTTTGGTTGTCCTTCCGTGAAATGCACAGGCAAAATTTGTGTTTTTGCAAAATGTGTCTATGTAATCAGATATACTTTTGAGAAGAGAGCATTAGAAATCCAAAAGCTTCCTGATTTTTCCTCTATGATTCTTAGGAACATAGGTTCTTTGTCTTGAAAGCTGTGTCTGAAGGTTCTGTCAGCATATCAGCATTTCAACACAGGAAACAAAACAAATGCTGGCAAATTCTGCACCTGCTTTTCATTTATTCCTAGGAAACAATATTTTCTATTACTTTTTCTTACTCAAGAGCAGTATAATCACATGTCACATGACTGTTGCTGTCAACAATGCATGATGCCTAAGAAAGTGCCCCCCTCCCAAAAAAAAAAAATCAAAGTAGAGCTGGAAGATTCCTATTGCCTAGTGACATGGCACAATCATTTCTCGTCTTTGTGGTGGTGCTAGTATCAACAAGCAGACAGTGGCATAAAAGCATGTCTATGTGAGTATATACACTTGATAATAAGAAGTGGCCATGCTATTGGTTTGCATATTTCTTATACTAATTTTTATGATGGATATACTTTCTTCTACTTACAAAAAAAGCTATAAATCTACCAAGTTTTGTCAGCAAAAGTCTCATTTACCACCTACTCACTATGTTTTTTATGTTTCAGAGTATGTTTGTGTGAATGCTATCTTTGTGTACACGTGTATACATGTATTTGTAGAGGTCAGAGGTCAATCTTGGGTTTCATTCCTCGGGCATTATATGAATTGACTTTTGAGGCAGGGTCTCTCCCTAGCTTGAAACACACTGATTAAGCCAGATTGACTGACCAATAAATGCCAGGGACCCCACTTGTGTTTTCCTTCCCAGCTCTGTAATTACAAGCTTATGTTACAACACCCAGCTTCTGGGCATAAGTGCTGGAAGTCAACTCAGACCCTCAGCCTTACAAGGCAAGCACTTTACCAATTGAACCATCTTCTGAACCCTCACCATTCCTCATGTTGTCTCTTGATTGCATCTTTCTATCTTATGCTTAAAGATGTTTTGTTGGTTGTGCAATAGATCAGACCCAGGATCTAGTACATGAAAGAAAAGAAAGAACTCTACCACTGATGTATATGTGCTTGATTTAAACTTCATTCCTTTATTCATCATGGCCCTAGGACTCATAGTGTGTTTTACATTATACAATAGTAGAATAGTAAATCTATGCTTATGTAGTTGATAATGTTTAGACAACGATCAAATTACCTAATAACATTCCCAGAATGTATGCCTACTGTTAAGTCATACATAACTACATTGAACTTTTTCATCCAATAGAGAGAAGGATACAATTTCATTATTCAAAAATTATGTGCTTTCCAAAATATTTCCTTAAACAATAATTTTCAGTGATATCTAAATAATTATATGTGAAATGCTAGAAGAATCCAGGACACCAAATTAAGGTGTTACAAGAACAAAGAGTGGTTGGAACAGATATTCCAAAACCTAACGGGATAACAGACTCCAGAGAACAATTCTTGTGACAAGACTACATAAACAGAGCTATGCTTTGCATGGAGGTGCATAAAAGTTTAAATTAAGCTAAAAGAAAAGCAAAGATAGATTTGAAAAAAATGTACCTGTCATGAACAGTTAATAATGTTGGTGATGTGATAATGGTTTGTTTAATTTATTTACTTTTAATTACTGAAAAATCAATTAAGGAAAGAACTACAGATCCAAAGAGAAATGTCACCAAGATCAGAATTTTATGGACACACACACACACACACACACATCAACAAACCAGAAAGTTGGATATCCTTTGGCCAGATAGAATAAGACTATGGAGATTAGCTTTTTGAGCACAGTCAAGTTTTGGTTAATTTTAGTTTGGGGGACTTCGGAGGTAGGAAGAAGAATATGTGATCAAAACACATCAGAGCATGTGGATCAGATTAACTTCCATGCATGCATTCAGCCACAACATAGATCCTCACAGCTGCTAAGAGATGGAAACATTCCCATTCATATCCTGTTTCATCTGAACTTTTAGTTGATCCTTTTGCAATTCATGTCCTGGTCCTTGCTCAAATGTACCAGTCACCTGAGGTCACTGAAGAGTCACTTGGATGGAAAAGCTGCAGCCCACATGTTTTCATCACGTGTCACTGAGTTAAGTAAAGCTAAATTTCCATGACCACACAAAGGTTTTCTTGATCCTTCTCACTGACAATTGCCATACCCATATACCTCCTTCCTGTCCTGAGACAGATTGCTCAAAAACAGCAAATATTTCTCATTTTAAATTCAATGTAAGCCTTCACAAGCACTTAAATATATAGAAGCAGTAGAGCTTAATATAATATTTCCCCATGCATTTTCATTTATTCTCCATAATGAAAAGCAGTAATTTATCTGTTGATTCATTCTCTGCTTTGACCCAGTAGTCTGTAACTAGTTTTAAGATGCTCATAGACAAACTTCTGGTCACACTGTGTTGAGCAAATGAAATGTGTGGCCACAGTTTTACATAATATCCATATGCAAAAGATGAGTGCATTGCCCATAAATTTATAATTTAATAGACTGCTCTAATAATATACTGGTGAATTTATATGCATTACCCAATAGCAATTCCAAATTGAATAATAAATGGGAAGTGGATACATACTCTTGAACTAACAATCAAAGTAGAATTTAAAATTTTTAGTCTAGTTTTACACAAAACAAAAAAATGTTTCATTCTGTACAGTAGGGTAGAATGAATACTACACTGGGTCTCCCTGAAGCATAAGAAGTTCATATAAGGGATATCACAGAAGGCAATGAAACATACTATAGTTGATTAATGAAAGGTACATAGCTCTGCATACCACCTCATGTCATGATCATAAGGATGCTGAATAATATGAGTCAAAGAGTCATGTTAGTTTTCAAAAGAGGTACTATTTCCTCTTCCCAGTTACACAGGAATAGAGTTTGTAAAGAATATTAATGTCTGTTCCAAGGCAGCTTTTAGAAATAGCCAACCACCTAACATTAGCTTTGTTGAGTTTATTTTTCATTGTTTGCTTTGATTGTGGTACGTTTCCGCTGAATATTATCCCTTAATTGTCATCGTTGTTATTAATCCATGTGAAAAGTGTGGCAGGCAATTTTGGCTGTATGTCTGGAAAGATGAAAATCATAAAATGGGAAACAAGCCATGGAAAATTAGATAAAAGATTTGAGTAGGCTCTTCTGAATAGAAGGCATCCAAACTGGCAACAAATGTGAAAAAGTATTTGATCTCATTAGTCCTTTGAAAAATTAAAATCAACTGCAATAATGTCATTAATACACACTTTTTGAAAGATCAAAATTTGGAGCCGCTAAGAATGTAAAGTATTGACAAAAACTTAGAGTGTGGAATTTAAGGTATAAATTTCCTGGAAAATGAATGCTTAGTATCTACTAAGGTTAAATGCATATATTTATAGGATCTAGAAATTCCACTTATGGGAGCATGCTCAGAAGAAAGCTGTGCACAGATTTAGTGATAAGCAACAAGCTCATTGGATCACATTGTATTTCAAAATTGTGTTGTTTGTAACAAGATGTACTGTATCTGATTGCACTGATGACATAACAGAAAAAAATTTAATAATTCACATGCTCTAATACTCAGAATATGGGCAAGAGAAAAGTAAGTTCAAGGCTACCATAGTCTATGTGGCAAGACACTCTCCCAAAAAGCAAAATACACTGTGGAGGTAGAGATAACAGAATCAGAAGTTCAAGGTGACCCTCAGCTACATGGCAAATTCTAAGCAAGCCTGAGCTATACCCTAAACCTGAGACACTATCTGAAAAGTATCAGCCAAACCAAACAAAAGAAATATAACATAAAATTATATGTACAATGACTCCATTGTAGGAATTGTGACGTTAAGCAGAGATTTCTTTACTGTTACTAAGTAAGATGGTAGTTACCTTTAAGAAACCAGTAACTAAAAGGAATATGATAAATATTCTGCTTAATGACATTCTAGCTATTGAAAAGACTTGTAGGCAAATAGATGTGTCCACTTCATGAATATTCATGAACCTGATCTCTGATAGCACAGATAATTCCCCATATGTGTGGTATCCCTCAGTGAAAGCTCCCATTTAAAAACTGTTTGGCAACTACTGTGCTTATTTAAAATGATAAAGATAGGTTTCTGCAATCACAAATCATAGATGAATGATACTGCTCCTGATTTGAGGAGAATTCAGTGCAAATCTATTTTAATTGTAAAATACCTTTAACTCAAGCTATTTTCTGAGTACAGCTTGGGTATGTTTCTATTTCTCTCCCATTTTAATGATATTAGAAAGCCAAAAAAACAATCTGTGTTTTTTTTTTTCCCTTTTGCAAAGCTAGGTATCAAATTTAAGGTATCAAATTTAAGGGCTATACAGTAAACTGCATCTCTAGCTCCATTGATTTGAAGAAGAAACTCAAATAGTTTGACAGTGTACCACTAACTCTAAACTCCTCTAATATCTTAACTTACTAGAAGTTAACAGCAGGAGGGATCCTAGCCTGATAAGTGTCTGCAAGACCTACAAAGTAAGTCAGAGAAGCACAAGCTGTTTGTGCTAGCCAAGTCTCTATCATTGCTAAGTAAAGCCAGATACAATTACTTTGAATATGTACTCTGCATTTTCTACATCTCCTTTCATGAGTTGTAAAATAACTAATAAAAGAAAAAGGTACTGTCATATAAAACAATAGTCAGGCTTTGTGAAATGAACCTACCAAGGAGGAATATTCAAGAAGAGTTACACAGTGTCATTGAGTACCTTAGATTGGAGGTACCTAAGGGCCTTGCCTTTCTTGCAAAAGAAAAGATAAAACAACTAATGGAACATTGCATGGGAGATTCAATTAGGCAACTTATAACACATGCAGGTAGGTTTGAGGCCAGTCTGGTCTACAGAGTGAGTTCCAGGACAGCCAGGAATACACAGAGAAACCCTGTCTTGAAAAACAAAAACAAAAAACAAACAAACAAACAAAAAACCACATGCAGGTAGGGACAGACGGTTGTAATTCAAGCATTCATTGTTTCTAGAACTTGAATGGAAGGATTGAACTCCACATAATGGGCCCAACAAGTCATCAGGAAAGGCTTGATGAGAGGAACTGCAGGCAAGAGTACAGTGTGCAAACGAGATACACTGAGAGGTGATGCCAAGAGCTTCATTATCTCTTCCAATTCTAATTTTCTTGTGTTGTCCTGAATCTAAATGCCAAAATGCAAATGGGTCCTGAGGGAGTATCTGGGGAGCAGAAGAAGTACATGGGATAGAAACTCGAATTTGACTGCCCTTATAGTAAATGGAAGGGTTGGGGTCATACTATTATATTTCTAAAGTCTTACATACATCAAACACCCAGAGCATTTAGCTATTGTTATCTACTTCATGCTATGAGGATGTCAGGAAAGCCTTCCTCACAATCTTCAAAATGGACAAGACAAGAACACACAGTGCCTGCCAGAAATAATCTGAATCAAAGGAATAGTGTTATATAGTTTATAAACTTGATATTATAACCAAAGAAATTTACTTTGTAAAAAAAAAAAATGAGCATTAGTGCAGAAGTAGTAACTTTCAAAAACTTTAAGCTTGAAAGTTTAAGAGATTTTTGTCAAAGAAAATGCGGATGAAAAGCCAGGTGTGTTGGCATACACCTTTAATCCCAGCACTCAGGAGGCAGAGGCAGGCGGATTTTTGAGTTCGAGGCCAGCCTGGTCTACAAAGTGAGTTCCAGGACAGCCAGGGCTATACAAAGAAACCCTGTCTCGAAAAACCAATAGAAAGAAAGAAAGAAAGAAAGAAAGAAAGAAAGAAAGAAAGAAAGAAAGAAAGAAAGAAAGGAAGGAAGGAAGGAAGGAAGGAAGGAAGGAAAGATGCGGATGAAAACTGGGGAGATTTTCTAAGTATTTAGCCACAGACTGTGATAGTAGTGAGGAATCAAGTGTCATCATGAACACACGTATGTACCTTGTTTTTTACTTGTTATCCTTTGATGAGGGTGTATCACATGACCCCCTAGTGTGTTTTGCTATGTGAAAGTAGACCAGAGCATATAACTAGAATTTTTAATAGATTGACTAAGTCACCAAATTTCATCCATACACAAAAAAGTCCCCTACTCCATATCAAGCTCAGTGTTATGGGACTGACACATTCATCAAGTAAGCCAAAGTCATAAGGCAAATGGTAGGTACGTTAAATATGTGTAGAATGTGCTAGATGAGTGGAATGAGCCTGAGGGACAAACTTGACGAAAGCACTCTACCATGTTTAGAAGCAGTCTACCAGATGGCAGAAATTGCCAGAGCAATGGATGTCAGAGCTAAGTAGAAGCAAGATAATGATGACACTTTAAGATTCAGAAGCAAAGCTTGACACCATTGAGATAAGGCCATCTAGGATGCTGGGATGGAGGTGGCATCTAAGTGAGGAGCCTGCCACACATGTAGCCTTTCTGAACATAGAGATAATGTGGGGTGTTTTTTTTTTTGCCACCAAGATGCTCTATGAATAATCAACAAGGCCATTCTTCAACCATTTGAATGCTCTGTTTGCATACTCACAATTTCCTTCACTCAATTTAGTGAAGCTACATCTGAAGTGGTAAATTGTTAATCTGTTCAAAACTCCCAGGTGGGTTCATGGACTTCTTGCCACCCACCTAAATGTTTTGGATCCATGAATGAAAGATACACACACACACACACACACACACACACACACACACACACACACAAAACCTTTATATTTTAATATGCCTTAACTAGCTCAATGGCTGGGCTACTCCTGAACCTAAAGTGGCTAACATGCTCCCCTCCGATTTTCCTGACTTAATACTCACTAAATCTATATTTTATCTGTGCTGCCCTGGCTCTTCCTGAGCAGCCCTCCCATGGGGTCACTTTCCCCTTGCACCTACATTTCCACCATCTCTACCTCCTGTACCTTCCCAGAGTTGTCTGTCTCCTATGCCCTTGTCATGGCAGACCCTTATTCCTCATTGCTCAGTCCCTTCCCAGAAATCCTAAAAGTCCCTCCTCTGTCTCTCTGCCCACTCATTTGCCCCTGCAACTTTATTTCCCAATCAAAGCCAATTGGGGGCAGGGATCTGCAGCTACTTACAAGCAGACATGTGAATTTCCATGTAATTTGGGAATCCATTAAGTCAAATCCACAACATCTCACCCTTTTTGTCCATTAAACAGGTCTTTTCTCTCATATGCTCATGGAATGTAGTTAACAGTTTTGCAAACTAAAAGCATGATATATACAAATAATATCCAGTCCATCTATTTTGTCAATTTAGATATATTACTCTAACATCTGCCCTAATTTAAAGAGCTTACAAGTCTATACCTGAATTATGTTTTGACTTTAACTTACATTATTGTCTGAAAATCAGACTTGGAAATCTACATCATCTTCCTCAATGCTAAACAACTTAAGTTTGATTATGAGACTATAACTTGTCTTCAATCATGTCAGAGATCTGAGAATGAATTAAATATTACCTGAATACAATTGGTTTTTGACTGGTCAATAAAGTTACCAGCAGCCAATGGTTAGCCAGGGAAACAGAGTTGGGACTTTTAAAATTCCCAGAAAGGGACCAAGGAAGGAGGAAGAGGGGATTTTTCCATTGATGAAGCTGATGCCTTTAAAAATCTAATCACCTTTCAATAGCACCAAGCTTTGAATATATGAATCTCTGTGGGAGGGCACTTTATATTCAAAATATAGCAAGGATTATTTACATAAGATGGAGATGTCAGAGCACAAGGACATAGCTTTCATTGCAATATCTTTTATCCTCTCTGCTTTTAAATCATGCATATGGATATTTTCAAAATATGTCAGCTTTGGCACAGAGGCTGATCAAGACAAATGCTACATCAACTATAGCCAAATTGCTCCTTTTAGCTACTGGGACAAACTTCATTCCCTGCAGATTTATGGTAGATTTTAAGACATTTTCTCTTCTTTATGAAGATGAGGGAACATCTTCCATCCTCATCCACATGTCTACAATAGCCAGTATTAAATAGATTGTGTTATGGTGCAAAGCAAGGAGCTGGTAGACTTCAAAATTAAGTATGATATGGAAATACTCGGATTCCAGGTGTCGGCATTTAAGAAGCTTATGTTCAAGAACACCTTCCCAAACATCCCTGAGTACTGGGAAATGGGCACAAGGTAAGGTAAACACTGAAACTGAAAGCTGTTTGGATGATTTGATAAGCTAAGAGATGTGGTACACTAAAGTAAAAATCTGCTTAGGACATCTTTGCTGTTGTATTTAATGTCTCATACTCTTCTGAACAAGTTGACAGGTATCTGTCACCATCATTAAACTTGTGATACTTTAAATCTGACTTCATCTCTTCTGGTTTTTGATATATGCAAGCTCTTCACAGACAAGGGAAACATTTTAAAGACTTTTCCTTGGGTAGACTATTTCTTCCTCTTTCGGCATTCCTTAGTTACCTGTAGTTTTTTGTGTATGCTTGAGGCCTCACGGGCCTGTCTATTTGACATGCCTAGCGTCCTTGTTCAGCTCTAAAAATATACATACAAATAACATTGTAGAGACTGAGGTGGTTCTGTTTAGGATTATATATGTATGCAAAAGCAATTAGTGAGAAAAGTGGCCATCATAAAGTTTGAAAGAAAGTTAGGAAGAGTCTACAGGAGGGTTTGGAGGGAGAAATGGGGGAATGATATAATCACACAAAATAAGAGAAATAATAAAAGACTATATCTTTATTCCATGCAGCATCATTACTTTGAAAATGACCCTGTCTTCACCACATTTTATAAAGGACTTCATGACATGATATTATGACATGTAGTTGAAATCTAAAGGAAACCATTTCAATCATCATGAAATTTCTCTGCACACATCTTATATAAGTGGCTTCAGACAGTCAGAAACACATCTATGGAGAAAAATAATTCACCCTTCCTACACCAAAGCCAGTGGGGCCACTGAATGTTTTAAAATGCCAAGCTTTTACTTGATTGCAGTCCTCTAACCTCAAGCTTGGTTAACAACAAGCCTTATGACTGCAAATATGTACAAGCAAACAAGAAATACAGCCTCCCACATTCTCTGAAATTTTATCATAGTGCTAACCTTTAGACAAGAAATGACATTTTAGAAATGCCACATGCATTTTAACTCTTGTTCTATTTGCTAATGGCAAAGATGACCTATTAGCTGAGATAGGGGATAAAGTCTCACTATGAACTACATAACCACCTCAGCCCTTCAGCATCATTACAACTCCATTTTTCACTCAAGCCAGTGCTTTTTTTTGTCAATTCACCCCAAGAAGTATTACTTTTCCATTACTAACTGGAGTATCATATAATCATAAGGGGAGATTTGATGTCATAATGACAAGACCTGCAGTGTGACCTCACTCCCAGGAACTTTTTGTATTTTTCTTCTTAAAAGTTGGTCTTCTTGGATTGATCAGTAATAATCTCTCTAGTCATTGATTCCTGAGGACAAATTCCTATAACATAGAATGAAGGATAGAGGTTTGATTTTCCTCATCTACAATTATCAAAAAATATTTTTCAGAAATTATGAAAAAAGAGCAAGCAGTTGTGTCTACTCTAGCCTGAAAAACAATCTTCAGCCATATAAAAGTCTGCCTCATAGACTAGAGAATAATTAAAGCAATAGCATTAGCCCATTTCTGAGTCTTACAAGTTAGCCAGTCTTGACAGTTAAACCCACCAGTGTGGTCACCAACTAGAATTGCCAGAAGCTAACATGCAAGGGATACATATTAATACTGAAATATATTCCTTTTTTCATCAACCAAATACCAATCAAGACATAAATATTGACATCACACATAGGTATCAGTAGTAAGTAGCACTAAATAAGAAATACACCATTGTCTTGTCAACATAAAGGTCCAACTTATTGAGGGGAAGAGAGAAAAATGGAGTGAAAGACTTTGGGTACCTTGTGGTGGGAAGATATAGCCATTTTTATATGTGATAGTCAATAGCATCCTAGTTGATAGAATAGTATTTCAGTAAACACCTAAAGGAAATGGAATTTGCCATATAGATAATAAATTTAGGGACTTTAAAATCAAATTTTCTGTCACTTATATTTATTGCATTTTTGTATGAAAGCAGGGGTAAAACAGAAATAATTACTATTTTCCCTTGATGATATCAAATTTATTTCAAGAATAATCAGATGATTTGTATTGTCTTATCTCTGTGTCTACCATTTTCACACAGAAAAAATAGATTAGGTAGGCAGTCTCAGCCCTCAAAACCTGTGTTGTCGGGTATCCACTGGAGAAGACTACTTGGGCATGGATTTGAACCAATAGAACATATTTATTAGCCAGCCTGCAACTGCACTGAGTATTTGAAACCCAAGCAAGCCTTTCTCAAAGTGGGCTTTTAAGCACAAAAACGCATTCAAGGTTGACACACCTCAATTCGCAAGAACAGTTATCCAGAAGCAGAGCTATAGAAGCTAAAAAGCAAGGTTAGTGCCTCTAGAGATTTTCCCAGGATGATGATGGACTTTGATGGATTAGATCTTTGTTTATGCTTTGGCAGGTGTTGCTGTCCATATGCTGGTCTCTAAAGCCTAAGTAGTACTTCCATCATGCCATCAGTTGTGCTAGGGTAGGAGGCTTAGTAAGATGTGGGGGGCCTGTTACTGCTGCATCCAAATTAGTGTGCTGACTCCAATGCATTCCAGAAGGAAATGTTGGTGAGAAATAGAGGCCTGGTAATAAACCAAATTACGTTGTGAAACTTTCTGAATTCTCTTTGTGTGTACCCTTTGTGAAGCACAAAAATGGATGGCAGTCTACCCTAGAAGTTGGATGACCACTTTCAAAACTTCATGATGCACTTAGCAAATGGAAGTAGGGTGACAGCTCATGTTAATTTTAGGTACCAATAAATTGCTTTGATTTCTTTTAATATCAGATAATTATTTAAACAAAGCAGCTTTAATTTGAAAAACAAAACATATAAGGTTAATCTATTTGTATTTATAAAAATACAGTAGTAAAATAAACTTTTCATAATTTTATGTAGGAATGGGGTTGTGAAACCAAAATTTTCTATAGCCTACAAAAATCGCAATGTAGCCCTAGTGACAAATCCATGGATAAACAAACTTCAAGGGCCCCACCCTTAGAAATTCCCCATATTCAGTTTAGCTCTGACCATAGGAAATAGCAGGATCATGATTGTATGCCTACAGATAAGGAGAACAAATCCCAGAACCTATGGAATGACACTCAGGATAAATGGGGAGTCTATATAACTACAGAAGGCATGCCCTTTTCATAGGAAGACAGCTTTTGCTGTCAACACATCACTGGTGTGCCTGGAGAATAAATGAGCCTTGCCTTATTTGTATCTCTGCTAGTTTGTGCTCATTGTTTCCACATACAAATATTCTATGCCTGTAGTCATAATTTTTTTCCAACCTACTTTAGTAAGCATTCAACTTCTCCTCTAGCTCACCACATACCAGAGGTAGCAGAAGAGAAAAGTTATTAGGACTATCCACTTCATCTGGACAAATCTTTATCAAGAAAGAAACACCCGTTCAGGTAAGAAACGACAGTCTTATAGTCGTCAAGTAAGGTCATCGTTTGTGGTTTATGTTTAATTGTCGACGTCAAGTCAGGACGGACATGTATAGTGTGTGTCTGGTCTTCGACGTTAGGTCAGGTGAACCGTAGTAGTGTGTGTTTGGTCGTAGGGCAGTTCAATCCATAAGAAACCATAAGGCTTGCCAACTGGCCCAAGGCAGCAGAAGCAGCAAGAAGCTACAGGAACCTCATTAGAAGTTCTTTGGCAAGTTTCTCTCTAAGGCACCACCACAAGTAGAGCTCAGCAACACAATGTGAGGCAAACCAATACATGTGTGTCATTAGTGAAGACTAGCAAGATGGGGCGAAACAAACCAATGCTTGAGCTCATATTTGTATTCCTTCACCACTTGTTCTTTCATGTGTTTGCTATAGTAAAACAACCTTTCACCTGTGTTTGCTTCAGCAAAATTTTCTTTCACTTGTCTGCTTTAGCAAAACATCCCTTCACCTGTGTTCCTCAACAAAACATCATTTGACAAAACTGACTTTCCAAAGAAACCAGAAATTTCCACTTTACATGCCCATGGAGCATTGTTGAAATACCTGTGATATTTAGTGACAGGAGCCACAGCAGGTACTTGCCAACCAGTTACCAACCAGTTAATGGTCACAATAGGCATGAGATAACTCCTCAAGCCCTATCTTATGAGGGAAATTTTTCAGTGATGGTAGATAAGGCTACACACATAGTAATGGACAGAGTTCTGATCAGACCCCAAATTGAAAGACACCAACATTCATCATCATCATGTCTTTCCCTTCAAATAAAAGAAGGAAAAGGAACTTACAATGGCAGGAACCACTCCACCTACACCATTGTGCTTCTTCTGACCCTCACAGAATGGAGCAGTAATCTAGTTAAAGCTGGACATTCATTACTTCCTGACTGATCATCCCCCAGTAGCTTCCATTTTCCTGCACAATAAAACTGTGTTGCTCATGACCATAACCTGCAGAGCCCTGTCCCCATGGCCACTGCCACAGCTCAGCTCATACATTCTGTCATGTCATTCTGGTCTCCTTGCTCTTCATGAAAGGAATGAGAATAGACATTTCTGTTCCCACAATTTACTTTCTTTTGAAGCTATACTCTGATGAGTGGTTCACCTTCTCCCCGAGATTAGGTTTGTCTTCTGAAGCCATAATCTCAGAAAAACTTCACAGATATCTTCCTTAGGCCAGCATCAGCTCTGGCATTTTGTGACACTTTACTCTTCTAGCCTCTGCCCCAGCTTGTCACATCCAATATCAATCTGCATATCTCTCTGTTCTCATTCTAAAACAGAAGCCCAGTGAAGGCAGAATGTTACTTCTCCCTGGAACAGCCATTACTGAAACTGGAGTATGAGAGAGTGATGCACTGCTACATGAGGCTTTACATGAGTGCATGGTACATAGTGCACAGCTATGGGAGCTGGGAGAACCACAGATACATAAAGGGGACAAATAGCTTGGAAGAACTTCTACAAATAACAGAGCTCTTCATCTAGTTCCTGTAACTTCCCAGGACTTAAAGGATTTATTGGAATAGGCTATGGCTACAAGAATGGGAGGAGAGAAAATTGGAGAACTTCAAAGACTCATCCCTGATAGAATCAAAGCCAGGTGTGGTGCAGAAGGTGCCTTTCGATAATAACACCCTTGTGTATCAGCTATCTATTGCAGCAGTACAAATCTCTCATCTCACATTTGTCAATCAAAAGCAGAGCCTTGTTTCTCTGGGTCCTCTGATATAGTTCTTACATAAGATAAGAGTGAGTTGTAACACTTCTTAGGACTCAACAGGAAACAGAATTGCTTCAAACTCACTACAAGGATAGACTTAAGGCACTTTGTTTAGCAGGCTATGGTTGATGGAAACTCTGGTCTTCTCTGACTATTTGCTTGATGTTACTGTTAATCACTGATAGGATGGCCTCTCTGTAGAGCAGCCGATCTTCTGAGAGTAAGCTATTGCAGGAGGACTTGAATCAGTCAGAAGGCCCAATCCAAAATTGTCCCCTAGAAGTGGCATCTACTGGATTCTGTTCATAAGCAACTCCCTAGGTCCAGCCCACACTGGAGGGAAGAAATTAGCCAAGACATTGATGCCAGGAGGTAGAACCATTGGCAACCTGTCACAGCTGCCTACCACACTCAACAAAGTTAGTGCTGAAGATATTCAAAGACTATGTTTATTTAGTTTATCTTCGCTATTGGTCTTGGGATATGTTGTAGAAAACAAAGTAAGTCAACCCAAGGTCACAGTGGGGTTGACTGGAATGCTCTTTCCCACCTCCAAAGGACACACACTTAGCCTATTGTATCCTCTCCATTCACATCTTCAGAACTGCTTATCTTAGCAACAAGTGAACCTTACCTTAGCAACAGGAGAACCAGTACAGCCCTTTTCTTGTATATACATCCTTTTGAAAAGATCTTCCCCATGGGTCTCATACATGGACTGTTTGTTTGAAAATCCTGTGTTGATTTTTCCCAACATGAGTTCATATAATAAGCACGTCTTTCTCCTGACTGCTTCTCCAGTTTCTTCCGCTTGCATCTTCTTGACTGCCCACCCTTTTTTTTTTTTTTAGCTTCCTCATAGCTGTCCTCCTCCAAAAGGGGGCTCCCTTACTTCACTTTTCCTTTCTCCCAACGGGAAACACTTTCAGAAACAAGCTTTAGCCCAGGCCTGATACTGCTCAAATAGCCACTTTTGACCAAATGGGCTTCAAGATGGTGCTTCAGCAATGGAGAGTCTCTAGTGAGGCTCTAAAATGGGCTTTCCTGATACAATCTTGGCCTACAACAGCCCTCATTTGAATAACCCCTACCACTCCTGCTAAGCAGACACTTGAGTTTTCCTATGCTGAGATGAACCAAAGAGTTAATCAACCCCTGAAAGGAATACCAGGGAGCTGGGAGCGTGGCATTCTGTGCTGCCTGCCTACTTTCTAAATTTAAGAATAGGAACTTTCCCAGTTCTTTGAGGGTCCTTTAAATGCTAGAATACTAAATGAGCTGGAGATTGTCTGCCATTAAATTAGCTGAGAAGAAAACCTGAGAAAGAATTTTTAAAATATTGTATATTCACCTTAGGGACAGAGGCATTTCTGAATTTAAAGTAAAATAAATCAACATGCTTAAGGAAAAATATGCATACATTAATATCCCATAGTTCTCTTTAGTTTGCAGAGACTCTTAGTTAATTTATCTTTATTTTTTAATTGTCAAGTGAAATGCAATAGAAAAATATATACAGCCTCACCACCCAGAAGACAGAAACAGTGGCAGCCACAAGCAAAAATGATATACCAACACCACACACATGCATGAGACATAGATACCACAGCCACCCAGAAAAACAGAAACAAGGAGAAAATATTTGAGGCCTGATATAATGAATGTTTTCAAGATAAGAGTAATATAGGCAAATTCAACAAAAAGTCCAGTAGAAATATCTGAGAAGAGAAGGATGCTCCCCACACCCTGAGAAAGGAAAAGGAAAATTTTCTCACACTCTTTCTCAGCTACAGGCCAAACAGGAGCTTTTTAAATGTGAAGCTGAATGGAATTTTTTTTTTTAAGGTGAAAGCATTATTTTTTTTTTAATTTTTATTTTTCATTTACATTTACATGTTATCCAGAAATTTTCCCTTACCCTCCCGCGTCCCCGCCCTGCTCCCCTACCCACCCCCTCCCACATAATGGCCCTGGCCTTCCCCTGTTCTGGGGCATATAGAGTCTGTATGACCAAGGGGCCTCTCCTCCCAATGATGGCCAACTAGGCCATCTTCTTCCATATATGCAGCTAGAGACATGAGCGCAGG
>LR753496.1:165605-307785 GCA_902729485.2 Mus minutoides | reverse complement strand
TTTCATTTCTGATTTTGTTGATTTGGATGCTATCCCTGTGCCCTCTTGTGAGTCTGGCCAAGGGTTTGTCTATCTTGTTGACTTTTTCAAAGAACCAGCTCCTGGTTTGATTGATTCTTTGGATAGTTCTTTTTGTTTCCTCATGGTTGATTTCACCCCTGAGTTTGATTATTTCCTGCCGTCTACTCCTCTTAGGTGAGGAATTTTTTTTTTTAATCTTAAGAGTGATAGAGAGATAGATGGCTTAGGGACTAAGAATCTTGGGCACACAAACATGAGGACCCAACTTCAGATCCTTTCTTCCTCCTCTGATACCTGGAGTCTCTTCCAAATGCAGATGACAGTAGCTGGTTCTTATGCTGTAGCAAGCAAACCCCACATCTAAAGCCTTGCTTTTCTCATCTGAGTGATCATTTCCACCAGGCAAGCTGAGAGGACCAAGATCTATTTCAGGAACATAATGATATTTCTGTGTAAACACCCTTTGAGTGAGACCATAAGTGAAGAACACTGTCACTCTCATTGTCTTTGTGACTTCATCTCTGTCTGCATTTCTCCAAAGCAGGACAGCCCTCCAAAAGAAAAATAAACCCAGCTCTCCTCTATGAGCTCAAGTTCTGACTCCTCCTATGTGTGAAACTCCTAGCTCAGATACATCCTCTCCCAGTCTCAAAACAACTTAGCTCTAGTGTGGCAATCTTTTTTTCACTTACAGTGTACATGCTCTACTCAGTGCCCTTGTTTAGGAATACCCCATAAGTATCCTGATTTTGCAGGCTTGTTTTTCCCCTTTTGAGATTCCATCAGTTTTCATCTAGGGCCATCATTCCTACTCAATGCTTGAGAAAATGCTTTACACATGGAAGTCTTCTGGTGACTGACACTTACTGAATTTTAGAACCTTTGCAAATTCATGGGACTTCATTAGTTTTAACAAGATATAAACTCACTACAGTGAATCAAAGTAATTGAAACATGCATTGAATTTGGGCACACACTGATGCAGTGTTTTCATTAAGGAAAACTTAATAAGGATATAAAAGCTAATATGGTAACCCTCCAAAGCTTCAGAGAGAATGTTAATGTTGCTCATTTAAAAGTTATTTCTAGTCAGAGGGCTCATTTCCTCCAAGCAGCAACTCAGAGGCATAGGCTTCTGCTGTCTGTGGCTCCATCATCTTCAGTGTCTGGTTTCCCAAGTTGACATTTTACCCCCAAATTGTCAGGCCTAAGGGTAAAGGCTATGGATTGTCATACATAGAGAGCAGACATAACAGGTAAATATGCCCTCTAATGCTTTCCCTCAGCTGGATTTCAGTCATGTAGCTGTAGGAATGCATGGGGGGGGGGGAGTATGATCCTTTCCTAGATTCAGAGGGAAGAGTGATAATAAACAGTGATAATTTTAGAACTAATTGCCTGGTTTCTGCCTCACTTATCAAGCTTTATACACACTGTGAAGACTTCCTGAAAATGACACCCTCAACCCCAAATACCTAGATCAATCTAAGTAAAATGTGCAAAATGTGTACAGGAAAGTTCATAACAGGCCCGGCTCTCAGATAACAAGGAAAGCAGAGACAGCAACTCCCACTAACTGTTCCTACCCTTTTATAGAGCACTGTGCTTCCACTGCACCTCATCTGGAAGCACTCATGAGTCAGTAAACAAGCTAACTGCCTACAATAACCACTCAACCAAACAAATATCAAGAAACTGGTGTGATAGAAGATAAAGCATCAAAGGATAAGTGGATGGGAGTCCTGAATCAGCCTGATCCTACATGCAACAATTAAGGACAAGACAAAAATGACAGTAGAGAAAGGGAAAGGACTTGGAGGACTATCTAGACTTGTCATACCCTCAGACTCACACAATATTTTTTCCACATTTTTATTAGATATTTTCTTCATTTACATTTTAAGTGCTATCCCATAAGTCCCCTATACCCTTCCCCTGCCCTGCTCCCCTTCCCACCCACTCCCACTACTTGGCCCTGGCATTGCCCTGTACTGGGGAATATAAACATTGTTAGACTAAGGGCCTTTCTTCCCCAATAATGGCCAACAAGGCCATCTTCTAATACATATGCTAGAGACATGAGCTCTGGGGGTTCTGATTAGTTCATATTGTTGTTTTTGCAGACCCCTACAGCTATTTGGTACTCTCCATAGCTCCTACATTGGGGACCCTGTGTTCTGCCCTATAGATGACTGTGAGCATCCACTTCTGTATTTGTCAGGGACTGTCAAAGCCTCCCAGGAGACAGCTATATCAGGGTCCTTTCAGCAATATCCTGCTGGCCTATGCAGTCGTGTCTGCATTTGGTGGCTGATTATGGGATGGACCACCTGGGTGGGGCATTCTCTGGATGGTCCATCCTTTCATTTTAGCTCCAAACTTTGGCTCTGCACCTCCTTCCATGTATATTTTATTCCCTATTCTAGGGAGGAATGAAGTATCCACACGTTAGTCTTTCTTGAATTTCTTGTGTTTTGGAGATTGTATCTTGGGTATTCTAAGTTTCTGGGCTAATATCCACTTATCAGTGAGGGCATATCAAGTGACTTCTTTTGTGATTGGGTTACCTTACTCAGGATGATATCCTCCAGATTCATCCCTTTGCTCAAGAATTTCATAAATTCATTGTTTTTAATAGCTGAATAGTACTCCATTGTGTAAATGTACCACATTTTCTGTATCCATTCCTCTGTTGAGGGACATCTGGGTTCTTTCCAGCTTCTGGCTATTATAAATAAGGCTGCTATGAACATAGTGGAGCATGTGTCCTTGTTACCAGTTGGAAGATCTTCTGGGTATATGCCCAGTAGAGGTATTGCTGGATCTTTCGGTAGTACTATGTCCAGTTTTCTGAGAAATTGCCAGACTGATTTCCAGAGTGGTTGTACCAGCTTGCAATCCCACCAGCAATGAAGGAGACTCACACAATATTACATAGCTCACTATTTAACTATAGAAATTAGGTGTTTTTTAAACCCTTTTCCAGTGTATGTATGTGTGTATGTACTCAGATATAACTCAAGCAAATCTGGTAGAAAAGGTGATGGCAAGTTTGGGTCTAATGTAACTCTTGATTTATTTTGACCTACTAAAAGGCTCTTGCATAATGATTCATTTCTTCCTACAGAAATGAGATGTCAAGATGCAAAGGGCACCACATCCCATCAACAGGCCATGTTTGTCTCCCAGAAGCCCCTTAGGGAATTTTAGCAGCAAACACCATCTTCTGTGCCCTTCATGAGACTAACATCTGCTGGCTTCCTTTTCCACATCTGTAGGAGTAAAAATAGCAAGCAGTATGGAGTCTAAGTTCTCTCCAGAGTTCAATCAAAGGTCAGGGCTACCTTTGGGTAATTCATTGGAGGAAAAAGTTGCATAATAAAAATAATGATGTGGCATATGAGTGTGGTTCCAATAGAACCATATCCTTTCAGCAGTCAGCTATATACCAACTCTCCATTTTCTGCTTGTTGTGTTTCTTAACACAGCTCTTTTTGCATCTGCTTCAGTGACTAAAATGTTTACCACCTCCTTGGTCTCTTACTCTTGTTGCCTCAGGTCACAGAACATTCCAGCCAAGTTGCAAATTATTAGGATGGATTTTTTTTATGCTTGTGCTATCTATAAAATATGCATGCATGTGTCCTCATCCTTATCCCATGTTCACTGTCATATACTGCTAGGATCTCTTTGTCCCTCCATTAGCCCCAATAAATTACAGTTGATTATAGCTCAGTCCCTTCTATAGTAGGTTAAATGCAGTAAAATGAGCAGAAAAATAGCAAACAAGGCCTTGGGGTGACATCAACACCCTGTAATAGCTTACTTTTACCTCTGATATCTTCACAGATGATTCTGTCTGAAATTCCTCAATTTGGGATAATGATGCTGAAAGTGTATAATGTGAGGATTTGGGGTTGAGCCAGAGATGACGGTAATAGAACTGGCATAAAGGTTGTATGTGGGTAAAAATCTAGCTCAGTGTAAAAGGTTGCTGAGGGCTAACTGCACTCACGTTCAAATAAGTCCTGATCCAATGGTACTATCTGTAATATTAATAAGTTTTGTTGCTTATTTTTTAAAGAATAAAAGGAGAATCTCTGACAGAAAATTAAATAATAATAATAGTAAATAATAATAATAATTAATAATAAACAAGTCTCTAGATTAAAAACTCCAGATCTGGGGAGCCAGGATTCAATCCCCATCACTATAAAAATAAATATAAAGAAAAGGTGTGGTGGGGCATCTACCTAAAATTTCTAATTCACTGGAATCATTAAGCATTTGATTCAAGGTCCTCTCTGCCGCAGCTGCCCGCCATCATCCCTCTTTGAGCCCAGCAGAGGCCAATAGGGCCCCTTGTTGACTCTCCAACACCCCAGGACATTAGGTACACATCAGGGTTACAGGTGAGTGGAGCACACAGTGGGCTTTGAAATCGCTGAGGGTCCAGGTGCAGCAGCAGCTGGAACAGAGGAACTCCGCCCAACCGGAGGCTGGGACCCCTCCCAGCCAGGTCCTCTCTGCCTCAGCTGCCGGCCATGATCCCTCTCTGAGCCCAGAGGAGGCCAATAGGGCCACTTGCTCACTCTCCACACCCTAGGACATTAGGTACACATCTGGTTACAGGGGGAGTTGGACTACCAGAAGTGCTGTCAGAGGCTAACAGAATCACAGGAGGATCAAGCTAAAACCAGTGACAGCTTGGACATTAACATCAGAAATATTCAGATGGCGAAAACGAAGAATACCACTAACAGAAACCAAGAACAATGGGCATCATCAGAACCCAGTACGCCCACTGCAAGAAGTCCTGGATACCCCAACATGCCTGAAAAGCAAGACTCATATTTTAAATCATATCTCATGATGATGTAGGAAGATCATAAGAAGGACGTTAATAACACACTTAAAGAAATACAGGAGAACAATGTTAAACAAGCAGAAGCCCATAAAGAAGAAAAACAAAAATTCTTCAAGGAACTACAGGAGAACACTGCGAAAAAGGTAGAAGCCATTAAAGAGGAAATACAAAAATCCCTTAAGGAATCACAAGAGAATACTGCTAAACAAGTAGAAGCCCTTAAAGAGCTTCAGGCAAACACTGCTAAACAGGTAGAAGAAATGCAAAAATCCCTTAAAGAACTACAGGAAAACACATCCAAACAGGTGATAGAATTGAAGAAAACCATTCAAGAACTAAAAATGGAGGTAGAAACACTGAAGAAAACCCAAAAAGAGACAACACTAGATATAGAAACCCTAGGAAAGAAATCAGGAACCATAGATGTGAGCATCAGCAACAGAATACAAGAGATAGAAGAGAGAATCTCAGATGCAGAAGATTCCATAAAGATCATGGACACAACAATCAAAGAAAACGCAAAATGCAAAAAGATCCTAACTCAAAACATCCAAGAAATCCAGGAAACAATGAGAAGACCAAACCTACTGATAATAGGAGTAGATGAGAATGAAGATTCTCAACTTAAAGGGCCAGCAAATATCTTCAACAAAATCATAGAAGAAAACTTCCCATCCCTAAGGAAAGAGATGCCCATGAACATACAAGAAGCCTACAGAACTCCAAACAGACTGGACCAGAAAAGAAATTCCTCCCGACACATAATTATCAAAACAACAAATGCACTAAATAGAGAAAGAATATTAAAAGCAGTAAGGGAAAAAGGTCAAGTAACATATAAAGGCAGGCCTATTAGAATCACTCCAGATTTCTCACCAGAGACTATGAAAGCCAGAAGATCCTGGACAGATGTTATGCAGACACTAAGAGAACACAAATGCCAGCCCAGGCTACTATACCCAGCAAAACTGTCAATTACCTTAGATGGAGAAACCAAAGTTTTCCACGACAAAACTAAATTCACACAATATCTTTCCACGAATCCAGCTCTTCAAAGGATAATAACTGGAAAACACCAACTCAAAGAAGGAAACTACACCCTAGAAAAAATAAGAAAGTAATCCTTTAACAAAACTAAAGGAAGACAGCCACAAGAACAGACTCCCATCTTTAAAATCAAAAATGACAGGAAATAACACTAACTTCTCTTTGAGTTCTCTTAACATCAAGGGCTCAATTCCCCAATAAAAAGGCATAGACTAACAGACTGGCTACACAAACAAGACCCAACATTTTGCTGCTTACAGGAAACCCACCTCAGAGACAAAGACAGACACTATCTCAGAGTAAAAGGCTGGAAAACAATTTTCCAAGCAAATGGCTCAAAGAAACAAGCAAGAGTAGACATTCTAATATCGAATAAAATTGACTTCCAACCCAAAATTATCAAAAAAGACAAGGAGGGGCACTTCATATTTATCAAAGGCAAAATCCACCAAAATGAACTCTCAATTCTAAATATCTATGCTCCAAATGTAAGGGCAACCACATTCATTAAAGAAAATTTAGTAAAGCTCAAAGCACACATTGCACCTAACACAATAATAGTGGGAGACTTCAACACCCCACTCTCACGAATGGACAGATCCTGGAAACAGAAACTAAACAGAGATACAGGGTCACTAACAAAAGTTATAAATCAAATGGATTTAACAGATATCTATAGAACATTTCATCCTAAAACAAAAGGATATACCTTCTTCTCAGCACCTCATGGTACCTCCTCTAAAATTGACCATATAATTGGTCACAAAACAGGCCTTAACAGATACAAAAATATTGAATTTATCCCATGCATCCTAACAGATCACCATGGACTAAGGCTGATCTTCAATAACAGCAGAAATAATAGAAAGCCAACATTCACATGGAAACTGAACTACACTCTACTCAATGATACCTTGGTCAAGGAAGAAATAAAGAAAGAAATTAAAGACATTTTAGAGTTTAATGAAAATGAAACCACAAAATACCCAAACTTATGTGACACATTGAAAGCAGTGCTAAGAGGAAAACTCATATCCCTGAGTGCCTCCAAAAAGAAACTAGAGAGAGCATATACTAACAGTCTGACAGAACACCTAGAAACCCTAGAACGAAAGGAAGCAAAGGAAATAATCAAACTCAGAGCAGAAATCAACCAAGTGGAAACAAAAAGAACTATTCAAAGAATCAACCAAACCAGGAGCTGGTTCTTTGAGAAAATCAACAAGATAGATAAATAAACCCTTAGCCAGACTATCTAGAGGGCAGAGGGACAGTATCCGAATTAACAAAATCAGAAATGAAAAAGGAGACATAACAACTGATCCTGAAGAAATCCAAAACATCATCCGATCCTACTACAAAAGCCTATACTCAACAAAACTGGAAAACCTGGAGGAAATGGACAACTTCTTAGACAGATACCAGGTACCAAAGTTAAATCAGGATCAGATTAACAATCTTAACAGTCCCGTTTCCCCTAAAGAAATAGAAGCAGCCATTAATAGTCTCCCAACCAAAAAAAGCCCAGGACCAGATGGGTTTAGTGCAGAGTTCTACCAGACCTTCAAAGAAGACCTAATTCCAACTCTCCTCAAACTATTCCACAAAATAGAAACAGTAGGTACTCTTCCCAATTCATTCTACGAAGCCACAATTACTCTGATACCTAAACCACACAAGGATCTAACAAAGAAAGAGAACTTTAGACCAATATCCCTTATGAATATTGATGCAAAAATACTCAATAAAATCCTCGCAAACCGAATCCAAGAACACATCAAAATGATCATCCATCATAACCAAGTAGGCTTCATCCCAGGGATTCAGGGTTGGTTTAATGTACAGAAATCCATCAACGTAATCCACTATATAAACAAAATCAAAGACAAAAATCACATGATCATCTCATTAGATGCTGAGAAAGCATTTGACAAAATCCAGCACCCATTCATGTTAAAAGTCATGGAAAGATCTGGGATTCAAGGCCCATACCTAAACATAATAAAAGCAATATACAACAAACCAGTAGCCAACATCAAAGTAAATGGAGAGAAGCTGGAAGCAATCCCACTAAAATCAGGGACCAGACAAGGCTGCCCACTTTCTCCCTACCTATTCAATATAGTACTTGAAGTCCTAGCCAGAGCAATTCGACAACAAAAGGAGATCAAGGGGATACAAATTAGAAAGGAAGAAGTTAAAATATCACTATTTGCAGATAATATGATAGTATATATAAGTGACCCTAAAGATTCTACCAGAGAACTCCTAAAACTGATAAACAGCTTCAGCGCAGTAGCTGGATATAAAATTAATTCAAACAAATCGGTAGCCTTTCTCTACACAAAAGATAAACAGCATGAGAAAGAAATTAGGGAAACAACACCCTTCACAATAGTCACAAATAATATAAAATACCTTGGTGTGACTTTAACGAAGGAAGTGAAAGATCTGTATGACAAGAACTTCAAGTTTCTGAAGAAAGAACTTCAAGATGATCTCAGAAGATGGAAAGATCTCCCATGCTCATGGATTGGCAGGATTAATATAGTCAAAATGGCTATCTTGCCGAAAGCAATCAACAGATTCAACGAAATCCCCATCAAAATTCCAACTCAATTCTTCACTGAGATAGAAAGGGCAATTTGCAAATTCATCTGGAATAACAAAAAACCTAGGATAGCAAAAACTATCCTCAACAATAAAAGAACCTCTGCTGGAATCACCATGCCTGACCTCAAGCTGTACTATAGAGCAATTGTGATAAAAAAAAATAAAAAAAATAAAATAAAATAAAATAAAATAAAATAAAACAAAAACAAAAACAAACAAACAAAAAAAAACTGCATGGTACTGGTATAACAACAAACAGATAGACCAATGGAATAGAATTGAAGACCCAGAAATGAACCCACACATCTTGGGCCACCTTATCTTCCACAAGGGAGCTAAAACTATCCAGTGGAAAAAATACAGCATTTTCAATAAATGGTGCTGGCACAACTGGCAGGCAACATGCAGATGAATGCAAAATGATCCATTCCTTTCTCTTTGTACAAAGCTCAAGTGTAAGTGGATCAAAGACCTCCACATTAAACCAGAAACACTGAAAGTCATAGGGGAGAAAGTGGGGAAAACCCTTGAAGATTTGGGCACAGGGGTAAAATTCCTCAACAGAACACCAATGGCCTGTGCTGTAAGATCACAAATCGACAATGGGACCTTATAAAATTGCAAAGCTTCTGTAAATCAAAAGATACTGTCAATAAGACAAAAAGGCCACCAACGGATTGGGAAAAAATTATTACCAATCCTAAATCTGATAGGAAACTAATATCCAATATTTACAAAGAGCTCAAGAAGCTGAACACCAGAAATTCAAATAACCCCATTAAAAAATGGGTTACAGAGCTAAACAAAGAATTCTCAAGTGAGGAATACCGAAGGGCTGAGAAGCACCTTAAAAATGTTCGAAATCCTTAATCATCAGAGAAATGCAAATCAAAACAACCCTGAGAGGTGGAAACCTCACACCAGTCAGAATGGCTAAGATCAAAAATTCAGGTGACAGCAGATGCTGGCGAGGATGTGGAGAAAGAGGAACACTCCTTCATTGCTGGTGGGATTGCAAGCTGGTACAACCACTCTGGAAATCACTCTGGCGGTTTCTCAGAAAACTGGACATAGTACTACTGGAATATACAGCAATACCTCTACTGGGCATATACCCAGAAGATATTCCAACTGGTAACAAGGACACATGCTCCACTATGTTCATAGCAGCCTTATTTATAATAGCCAGAAGCTGGAAAGAACCCAGATGTCCCTCAACAGAGGAATGGATACAGAAAATGTGGTACATTCACACAATGGAGTACTACTCAGCTATTAAAAACAATGAATTTATGAAATTCTTGAGTGAATGGATGTATTTGGAGGATATCATCCTGAGTGAGGTGACCCAATCACAAAAGAAATCACATAACATGCACTCACTGATAAGCGGTTATTAGCCCCAAAACCTAGAACACCCAAGATACAATCTCCAAAACACAAGAAAATCAAGAAAGACCAATGTGTGGATACTTCATTCCTCCCTATAATAGGGATTAAAATAAGCATGGAAGGAGGTGCAGAGACAAAGTATGGAGCTAAACGAAAGAATGGACCATCCAGAGAATGCCCCACCCTGGCGGTCCATCACATAATCAGCCACCAAATGCAGACACTACTGCACACACCATCAGGATATTGCTGAAGGGACCCTGATATAGCTGTCTCCTGGCAGGCTTTGACAGTCCCTGACAAATACAGAAGTGGATGCTCACAACCATCTATAGGGCAGAACACAGGGTCCCCAATGTAGGAGCTAGAGAGTACCCAAGAGCTGTAGGGGTCTGCAACCCTATAGATGGAACAACAATATGAACTAATCAGAACCCCCAGAGCTCATGTCTCTTGCTGCATATGTATTAGAAGATGGCCTAGTTGGCCATTATTCGGGAGGAAAGGCCCTGGTCTAGCAATGTTTATATGCCCCAGTACAGGGGAATGCCAGGGCCAAATAGTGGGAGGGGGAGGGTAGGGGAGCAGCAGGGCGGGGGTGGGTATCGGGGACTTTTGGGATAACACTTGAAATGTAAACGAAGAATTTCTCTAATAAAAAAAAAAAAAGCATTTGATTCGAGCGCCCTATGACAATGAGGACATCTGGCTATGGCTCCACCTGTACCTAACTATAAGGACCACTGCTATATAGCATGAAGTGTTCAACTCTTTATTGAAACTCCATTTAACCCCCCCCTCCGCCCCATGTTTTTGTTTCTCAAGTAGCTTTAGATAGAGAAATAATGACCACAGTGAAAAGCTCTCCCTAGTATGGGATGATTAAGCTGAAATTTAGTAGGGACCAAGATGTATAGCACCAGGAGCAAGACAAGTTTGGTGTGTGTCTTAACTTGGGTTTTATTGCTATGAAGAGACACCATGACCAAGGCAACTCTTATAAAAGAAAACATTTAATCGGGGCTGGCTTACAGTTTCAGAAGTTCAATCTATTAACTTCATGATGGGAAGTATAGCAGCATGCAGGCAGACATACTGGATGAAGTAGCTGAGAGTTCTACATACTGATCTGAAGGCAGTCAGAAGGAGACTTCTCTGCAGGCAGCTAGGAGGGGACTCTCTTCCACACCTACACTGGGGAAATTTAGCCTCAAAGACTATGAACACAGTGACACACTTCCTCCAACAAGGCCACAACCATTCCAACAAGGCCACACCTCCTAATCGTGCTGCTTCCCATGGCTAAGCATATTCAAACTACTACAGTCTGTCATCTCTCCAACTCCTTGCATCCACCAAGTATGATCCTTACTGACCCCGAGCCTTTACTTCTTCAGATCCTCTCTAGTCTGAAATTTTACTTGGACACTTCATTTAATTCTTGCCAAACACCAACAATATGAACTAATCAGAACCCCCAGAGCTCGTGTCTCAAGCTGCATATGTAGCAGAAGATGACCTAGTCAGCCATCATTGGGAAGAGAGGCCTCTTGGTCTTGCAAACTTTATATGCCCTAGAACAGGGGAACGCCAGGGCCAAGAAGTGGGAGTGGGTGGGTAGGGAGCAGGGGGCGGGGAGGATATAGGAGACTTTTTGGGATAGCATTTGAAATGTAAATGAAGAAAATATCTAATAAATTTTTTTTTAATTCTTGCCAAACAATTCAGTATGCTGTAAGTTATTATGCAAAAGTCCTCACCACACCTTGGAATCACATCCTTCTTAGAGCCTTACCTCTAACCCCACTCTAATCTAGGCATCGTTTCTGATTATCTGCTCTTCATTTTACCCTAAACTCCAGTGCCCAGCATGATAAAACCACAGCAACACACTAATGGTGTTCTTCATTGTGTTGAGCAAAAGTATTTTTCTAGAAATATTTCTCACTCATTTCTTTATACCCACCTAGATATGCTAGATAGATGAGACACCTTCAAGTGCCTCAATGTCATCCGTACACCTACACTTCTAGGTAAATGGACTTGATTCCGTCCTTGATGCCTTCCTCACACCTTCTTTTGGACTTTATTTCTTCATTCCTATTCTCTACAAACAAACTTCTCTCTCCTGACACTTTGATATGCTCAAATTATTCCTTGCCTTAAACCAAAGGCTGAAAGGAAAACATGTGAAACAAGACATTTCTTCTCCCTACCCAACTATGCCTAAACAGCTCCTTTTAATGCTTCCTCCAAGTTAGACATAAATCTTCACATACCTTCCCCAACCACATTAATGATTTTCTCTTCTGTAGAAATCATCCATCAAACACTATTTTTAAAAAGAAATTCCTAATTCAGATCAACAGAATATGATTTTATTACATTTCTTACGAAAGTTTCATTGATTTCTTAAATGTATTTAAAAAAAACAATATGCAACAGGGAAATAAGTGATAAGTTAAAAGTTCAAGGGATACATACAAACTGTACATGCCTACATACCTAGTACCCAGACTAAGGAAAGAACATTATCAAATTTCTAGAATCCACCTGGAGTATGCCACCCCACCTTTCACTAACTGTCACACTGGCTCCTGAATCCACCACTTGATGTTGCTGTTTAGAAGTACTCTAAAATAGAAGTGTACAGAATGTACCTTTTTATGTTTATCTTCTTTTATCAGATATTGGACCTACTGATTCCTGATGTCTATATTTATGGTTTTTTCATTCTTGTTTCTGTTTTCTGTTTTCTAGCATTACCTGTATATGCTATGATTTATCTATTTTCTGTTGAAAAACATTTGGGTAACTTTCAACACAGTTGTACTATTTAATAGTGGTGCTATAAATATCCTACTGTGTATGAGAGGTGTATTTCTTCAGGATGTGTCTCAGAGGTGGAATTTGAGGACAACTTTACTATCAAAAATACCAACAAAGTCCACTCACATTAGCAGTGCATGAGAGTTCTGGCAGCCTGTATGCTTACCAACACTTGGTGTTTTTCTGATTTTTTCATTTTGCCATTGTAATGAGTGTACATTTATGATTTTTAATTCAGTGAACTCAATAGCCTCAAATCCTCCACTTTTAACATGGGAGATGCCCTCCTTTGTACCACAAACTCTCTTCTCACTGCAGATTATGTTGGTCTTCAGTGTCTCTTCTCAGGTATCTTTCCCTTCTAATGCTCTCAGGTCTGCAAAATGTTTTTCCTTTCCTTTACAAACTCTATTCCATGATCCCATTGTTTGCTATTATTTGAAATCATATTCTTATTCTTACTTCTTTCAAGACAACATATTTACAAAAGACAATAAAATTCCACAATTTTATTCACTCAACCAATGGTTACTTTATCCTTTACTAAATTCATGACTGCTCATGATACCAAACACTTTGAAAAGATGCAGAGATGAATTGTTTAAGAAACAATCCTGGTTGACTAGTTCTGGTGCCCACCTACATACCAGCACTTAGAAGGTAGAGGCAGTGGAGTCAGACATTAAAAGGCATCTTGGTTGGCAGGATTAATATAGTCAAAATGGCTATCCTGCCAAAAGCAATCTAGAGATTCAATGAAATCTCCATCAAAATTTCAACTCATTTCTTCACTGAGTTAGAAAGGGCAATTTGCAAATTTATCTGGAATAACAAAAAATATAGGATAGCAAAAACTATTCTCAACAATAAAAGAACCTCTGGGGGAATCACCATGTCTGATCTCAAGCTGTACTACAGAGCAATTGTGATGAAAAACTGCATGGTACTGGTACAGCGACATACAGGTAGATCAATGGAATAGAATTGAAGACCCAGAAATGAACCCACACACCTATAGTCACTTGATCTTTGACAAGGGAACTAAAACCATCCAGTGGAAAAAGACAGCATTTTCAACAAATGGTGCTGGCACAACTTGCAGTTATCATGTAGAAGAATGTGAATTAATCCATTCTTATCTCCTTGTAAAAAGCTCAAGTCTAAGTGGATCGAAGAACTTCACAAAAAACCAGAGACAATGAAATTTATAGAGGAGAAAGTGGGGAAAAGCCTTGAAGATATGGGCACAGGGGAAAAATTCTTAAACAGAACAGCAATGGCCTGTGCTGTAAGATCAAGAATCAACAAAAGGGACCTCATAAAATTGCAAAGCATCTGTAGGGTAAAAGATACTGTCAATAAGACAAAACGACCACAAACAGATTGTGAAAGAATTTTTACCAATCCTAAATCTGATAGGGGTCTCATATCCAGTATATACAAAGAGCTCAAGAAGCTGAACTCCAGAAATTCAAATAACCCCATTTAAAAATGGGTTACAGAGCTAAACAAAGAATTCTCAAGTGAGGAATACCGAAGGGCTGAGAAGCACCTGAAAAAAATGTTCAACATCCTTAATCATTATGGAAATGAAAAAAACAAAACAACCTTGAGATTCCACCTCACACCAGTCAGAATGGCTAAGATCAAAAATTCAGGTGACATCAGATGCTGGCAAGGATGTGGAGAAAGAGGAACACTCCTCCATTGCTGGTGGGATTGCATGCTTGTACAACCACTCTGGAAATCAGTCTGGTGGTTCCTCAGAACACTGGACATAGTACTACTGGAAGATCCAGCATTACCTCTCTTGGGCATATACCCAGAAGATGTTACAACTGGTAATAAGAACACATGCTCCACTATGTTCATAGCAGCCTTATTTATAATAGCCAGAAACTGGAAAGAACCCAGATGCCCCTCAACAGAGGAATGGATACAGAAAATGTGGTACATTTACACAATGGAGTACTACTCAGCTATTAAAAACAATGAATTTATGAAATTCTTATTCTGGAGGATATCATCCTGAATGAGGTAACCCAATCACAAAAGAAGTCATTAGATAAGCACTCACTGATAAGTGGATATTAGCCCAGAAATCTAGACTACCCAAGGTACGATTTTCAAAACACAAGAAAATCAAGAAGAAGGAAGACCAACCTGTGGATACTTCATTCCTCCCTAGAATAGGGAATAAAATACCCATGGAAGGAGTTACAGAGACAAAGTTTAGAGCTAAGACAAAAAAAAAAAAGGACCATCCAGAGACTGCCCCACCCAGGGGTCCATCCCATAATCAGCCACCAAACCCAGAAACTATTGCATATGCCAGCAAGATTTTGCTGAAAGGACCCTGATATAGCTGTCTCTTGTAAGGCTATGCCAGTGCCTGGCAAATACAGAAGTGGATGCTCACAGGCATTTATAGCATGGAACAAAGGGCCCCCAGTGGAAGAGCTAGAGAAAGTACCCAAGGAGCTGAAGCGGTCTGCAACCCTAGAGGTGGAACAACAATATGAACTAATCAGAACCCCCAGAGCTTGTGTCTCTAGCTGCATATGTAGCAGAAGATGGCCTAGTCGTCCATAATTGGGAAGAAAGGCCCCTTGGTATTGCAAACTTTATATGCCCCAATACAGGGGAATGCCAGGGCCAAGAATTGGAATGGGTGGGTAGGGGAGCAGGGCGGGGGGAGGGTATAGGAGTCTTTTGAGATAGCATTTGAAATGTAAATGAAAAAAATCTAATAAAAAATTTTTTAAAATGTTATCTTTGTCTACATAATAAGTTCCAAACACAGTCACCTGGACTAAATGAGACACTACCACAAAAGAATGAACAAAAGTACAAAAGAAAAAGAGAGAGGAGGAAGAAGAAAAACCCTTGCCTTAAGCAGCCTACCATCTCCACACCAAACAACAGCAAATCAATACCCATTGGCAGTACCTAAGTATACCCCACTAGAGGTTTCCAGAGACAGAGAAATACCTAACAAGAATAATAAGCAATATAAGCAGTCTACCCTAAGACCTCAGTCTCCAGTGTTGGAGAAGAACTCACATAGGAAAAGCATGGAGAGTGTCTTTCACACACTAACACTTTTTGGAATGGTTAAAGATGGCTGTGAGAGAGAATAGAATCTATAGAGAAGTCTGAAAACATACACTGAAAGGCTTCCATACTTTGCCAGGAAGTGACTGAATTCATAAGTCAAGGGATCTACAAATATACTGGGATAATATTGTTTAATTCATTGAAAAAATTATTTTAGTTCCAAAGCTAAGTCAGCCATATGTCCTGGATTTTGCAGGACTCTAGTGATTTAAAATATTTTGTCTTACCAGGCCATGTGTCAGAACACAGCCCACAGCCCATTTAAGGTTAGGAAAATTGTGTTACCATAACCTCATTCCATCCCACATGCCATATTGTTTTTTTCAAATAAATGGTGACCTTGTTTCTGGTGGGTATCCTACACAGAAAACAATCTTGGTTTGTGAGCTTGCAATGTATGCTTATGAATATTCAAATGCACAACTCCAATTAAAATAAGAGCTGAAAGTCTGTGCTACAGGCAAGAAAAAATACTCTGTTCATAGCTGCATTTGCTTTACCAACAACAGGTTGTAGCCTGACAGCCTGAGGGTAAAAATAATTAATGTTTTGTTCTTACCTTGTTATCATACATCAAATGAATCATATTTTGATTTTGCTTTACATTTGTTGAAGAGCCATAGACAGGTCCAATATAATAGAAGGAGCTCCAACTTTTTTGTCCAGTTCCGATGAGCACTATATATATAGGAGCTTTATATAGCTCAGTCTTTACAGAGAGACAAATGCCAGGAAGCCTATTCTAACTAAGAAGAATTTAAGAAGTATCTTAAACTTTAGGTTTACCCAAGAACAATCTGCAGGTCCAGTCCAGAATGCACAAACTCTACATCATTTAGTGGTGGTGGTACTAGGGACTGAGCATTATACATGCTAGGCAAACACTCTACCACTGAGCTATATCACTAATTCAATGTCAACTTGACACGAGCCAGAGTTATTAGAGAGGAGGGAACCTCAGTTGAGAAAATAGATCCTCTATCTATAGACAAGCCTGAAGGACATTTTCTTTTTTTTATTATTTAGATAAACAGGTCTGCTTTATTTACTTATAATTTGAACACAAATTGTGATAGCTAGGTAACTCATATTCCTATTTTTCCCTTAATAAAATCTCAGTTTCTACATAAATGATGTAAATATCTCTTTAACATCAAACTTTCTGATAATTTTTATGAGGTCCAGCATTGTAAGCATCATTACCTTTTATTTTCTTATTAGATATTTTCTTTATTTACATTTCAAATGCTATCCCTAAAGTTCCCTATACCCCCCCCCAGTCCCCTACCCACCCACTCCCATTTCTTGGCCCTGGCATTACCCTGTACTGGGGCATATAAAGTTTGCAAGACCAAGGGGCCTCTCTTCCCAATGATGGCTGACTAGGCCATCTTCTGCTACATATGCAGCTAGAGACACAAGCTCTGGGGGGGTACTGATTAGTTATATTGTTGTTCCACCTCTAGGGTTGCAGACCCCTTCAGCTTCTTGGGTGCGTTCTCTAGCTTCTCCATTGTGGGCCCTGTGTTCCATGCTGTAAATGCCTGTGAGCATCCACTTCTGTATTTGCCAGGCACTGGCATAGCCTCACAAGAGACAGCTATAACAGGGTCCCTTCAGCAAAATCTTGCTGGCATGTGCAATAGTGTCTGGGTTTGGTGGTTGATTATGAGATGGATCTCTGGGTGGGGTAGGCTCTGGATAGTCCATCCTTTTGTCTTAGCTCCAAACTCTGTCTCTGTAACTCCTTTCATGAGTATTTTGTTCCCTATTCTAGGGAGGAATGAAGTATCCACATGTTGGTCTTCCTTCTTCTTGATTTTCTTGTGTTTTGCAAATTGTATCTTGGGTATTCTGTTTCTGGGCTAATATCCACTTATCAGTGAGTGCATATCTAATGACTTCTTTTGTGATTGGGTTACCGCACTCCTGGTACATCCATTTGCCTAAGAATTTCACAAATTCATTGCTTTTAATAGCTGAGTAGTAGTCTGTGAGAAGCTGGCGTAACCACTGAGCTAAGATGGCGCCCAGCTTAGTGTCAAGCCTGGTAACCCCATCCTGTTTACTAAAAATTCTGAAAATGGCAAGCTGAGTCATCCACACCTACCGTATGATCTGAAACAACATATAGCCTTACCATAGTGTTAGCCAATAATCTGTTGTCCTGCCTGCGCATGCAACTCATGCTAGGGGTATGAGGATGCTGATTGGAGAGCAATGAGTGGAGTGAGATGATGTAAGAGGGCTGTATATATATTGAACTGCCTTGAGGGTGATCACTGGATAAAGGAGTTCACTGAGGGAGTTCACTGCAGGAGATGGCTGAGAGAGAGTGCTGTTACTGCCTGAATAAAGGAAGCAGAGATTGATGCAAGAGATCTGTTGGAGAACCTACCTTGGTGTGAGTGTCATTATTCCCAGTCTCTGCTGGTCAGAGATTGTGGTCGCAGCAGTACTCCATTGTATAAATGTACCACATTTTCTGTATCCATTCCTCTATTGAGGAACATCTGGGTTCTTTCCAGTTTCTGGCTATTATAAATAAGGCTGCTATGAACATAGTGGAGCATGTGTTCTTATTACCAGTTGTAACATCTTCTGGGTATATGCCCAGGAGAGGTAATGCTGGATCTTCCAGTAGTACTATGTCAAGTGTTCTGAGGAACCACCAGACTGATTTCCAGAGTGGTTGTACAAACATGCAATCCCACCAGCAATAGAGGAGTGTTCCTATTTCTCCACATCCTTGCCAGCATCTGATGTCACCTGAATTTTTGATCTTAGCCATTCTGACTGGTGTGAGGTGGAATCTCAAGGTTGTTTTGTTTTTTATTTCCCTGATGATTAAGGATGTTGAACATTTTTTCAGGTGCTTCTCAGCCCTTCGGTACTCCTCACTTGAGAATTCTTTGTTTAGCTCTGTAACCCATTTTTAAATGGGGTTATTTGAATTTCTGGAGTTCAGCTTCTTGAGCTCTTTGTATATACTGGATATTAATCCTCTATCAGATTTAGGATTGGTAAAAATCCTTTCCCAATCTTTTAGTGGCCTCTTTATGAAGGACATTTTATTAATTAATGAATTATGAGGGAGCACCCAGTACAGTGTGGGTGGTGCCATCCCTGAGCCAGTGGTCCTGAGTTGTATAAGTGAAAGATCCTGAGAAAAATGTAACAGGTCACAAAGACCCTGAAACTGGGAAAAGAGATTTCACTATTAGCAGAAAGCCTTTACATAGCTGAACATAATAGTCTGAACACTTCTTGAATCTGTGTGCTTACCCCTACTGTTCTTTGAATACATGTATTTGCCAACTGATACAGCTCACTGCCAAGTGTTTGAGGTTTGGCTGATCGATTGAGATACAGCTCACTGCCAAGTGTTTATGGTAGATTTCACTTTGCACCTGTGCACCCAAGCATGAAAATCTTCCATGTACCCATTTCTTCTGTAGAAAGAATGGATATTGTCAGATCAGAAAAATTCCCTACTCCCTCCTCCTCCTTCTCTCCCCCTTGAGGGATCATAAAAACTGGGTCCTCTTTTCCCTCAGGGTCGACTCCTCTATCCACTTCCAGGATAAGAGTCGTCCCCAGAGCTCTAGCTTTCCCTGAATAAAGCCTCATGTGATTTGCATCAAGCCTGGTCTTCTGTGAGTTCTTGGGGGGTTCACCAATATTTCACGTGACTTGAGTGGAGGTCTCCCTACGGGGGTCCTTTCATAAGAAAGCAGGATAAGCAAGTCACAAGGAGTAAGCCAGTAAGTAGCACCTGTCCATGGCCTCTGCATTACTTCTTGCTCCCATGATCCTGCCCTGAGTGAATTCTGGCCCTCACTGCTTTTGATGACAAAATGTTATGTGGAACTGTAAAAGAAATAAACCTTTTCCTCCCACAAGGTGCTTTTGTCACAATACTTCATTGCAACAGAACCCTAATGAAGAAAATCCCCCATCTCATTTTACTCCTTGAGACTAATTCTAAAATTCTCTCTGCAGCTCAGGCAGATGTCGAACTTCTAGTTCTTCTGATTTAGCCTCCAGATTAGAATAGCTGGGGATATATGCATGGAACACCAAACCAGCTGCCACAACTTCTAACAATCTTCTACCTTATTATTTTGCATCAGTCTGCTTGTCTTTCCCCTTTCCTCTGCCTGACTCTAGCTCTTTACTCTGAAGATCACTATATGTCTTAGCTTTGTTTATAAGTATCTTCACTATTACATGAATTCTGGACCACAACAAGAACCCAGAGTTGAACTAGGTAAGTAAAATCCTTTTCTACTTCACTCCTAGCTTTTGAGCATTTTTCTACCCATTCTAGGATAGAGTTTGTTGTATGAGCCCAAATTGCTACCTATACTCCAGAAGATGAGCCTACACACAAGCACCGAGAAGCAGGACTAAGATAATTCACTGTTTTTGTTTTTGTTTTTGTTTTAAAGCACAGGACATAGGAGAGACAAGTGGTTGGGGGACAGAGAAGAATCAAGACATTTTGTATACATCTATTCCAAGCAATTAAAAAAATGAATTATTCTTATTTGAAATTTGTCATATTAGGATTAAAGACTTTTTCCTTTACATTATTCAATGTATGTCAAATCTAAAATTTCAGTTTTCCTTTTTAAAATTATTTTAATTAGATGTTTTATTTATTTACATATCAAATGTTATCCTCTTTCCTGGTTTACCCTCCAACCCCCCCCTACCCTATCCCCCCTCCCTGCTTCTATGAGGGTGTTCCCCTACCCATTCCCACTTCCCCAGCCTGGCATTCCCCTATACTAGGGCACCGAGCCTTCACATGACCAAGGGCCTCTCCTCCCATTGATGTCCAACAAGGCCATCCTCTGCTACATATGTGGCTGCAGCCATGGGTCTCTCCATGTATACTCTTTCAATTTACTAATGAACTTATAATCTATTATTTCTATAATGTAAAAATACTGAAACATATTTAAAATACATGATACATTTACATGATGCTATGTCCCTCCTTACTACCATGGAACTTGAAACCACCACACATCATAGACATAAATTTATCTAAATGAACTCTAGAACACAGAGCTTTGAAATAAAAAGAATAAAAAACTTCATCAAAGAACTCTGGGAGTTTGAAGATGACCTATACACTCCAATGAGTTTAAGAATAGTAGTCAATGCATAAAAAATACAAACATAACTGAATGAAGTTATAGAAACAATTCAGGATCTGAAAATTGAATTTAGCAAAAAGAGTGATATTGAAGAGATTCAAGTGAAAATGAAGAGGAAATCAAAAATTAAAAGACTCTGGGGAAAAGCCTTAGAGGAAGAATAGACTTAGAAGTAGAAATAATATCAGTACTTGAAGATAAAATAGAGGAATTAAACAAAACAAACAGAGCTGGTGAGATGGCTCAACGGGTAAGAGCACGACTGCTCTTCCGAAGATGATGAGTTCAAATCCCAGCAACCACATGGTGACTTACAACCACCCGTAATGAGATCTGACGCCCTCCTCTGGTGCGTCTGAAGTCAGCTAGTGGAACCGAGCGGAGCCAAGCGGAGCGAGCAGGGCTGGCCAGAGCGAGCGAGCGGGCCCACCGGAGCAAGCGGGACAAGACCAGAATAAGCAGGGTTGACCGGAATAAGGAAAAAAATGAATATTTAAAAATTTTAAAGCATATGAAAGGAACCTATAGGAACTGTGGGATATCATGAAAAAGGTCTTCAGATTACAGGTATATGTGAAGAGAAGAATCCCAAGTCTGACTTGAATCAGATCTTCAACAAGATCATAGAAGAAGAAGAAAAATAAAACTCTCTCCAAACTAAGGAAATATCTACTCATGCAAATAAAAGAAATACACAGAATACCAAATAGACAGGATTAAAAAAAAAAACCTCCCACAGCATATCACAGTAAAAAATACTAAATGCATAAAATAAAGAATATTAAAAGCTTCAAGAGAAAAGATACAAATCACATTTAAGGGAAAAGTAGAAACTTTGAAAGCCAGAAGAGCCTGGAACAATGCATTCAAAAATCCTAAAAACCCATAATGGGCAACCCAACTTGATTAGTATACCCAGAAAAACTATCTGCCATAGTAGAAGAAGAAAGAACAGTTTCCATGGTACAGCCTTAAAAAAAATCCATGTAACCAAACCAGGCCTATAGAAGACACTGAAGCAATACTTCAAGCTGAAGAGATGAATAAGCATGGTTAAGAAACTATAAAAAGAAAACAAACAAATACTGAAATACAAAATATAACTAAGAACATAGTTCACTTTTTTATTTTGCAGATAGCTCTATATGCTTATTGAATAAGTCCTGACAATGATGAAAATAATTCTTAATTGTAGTCCATTTTTTTCAAGCATCACTTACTACTTTAAATCTCCTCATATTTTACTCATGGCTATTTCACTGGCTACCTTATTTGTTCTTTGCTAATTTTAATGAATTTTTTATTGATTTTTAACTTATTTACAAACACATAGTTTAAATAACATGAATGACACCTATTTAAATGTATAGTTTGATGAACATCGACATGTACATCTAATAACTAATGCAAGTGGGATGCTGAATATTTCTAGTCCCCTCAGCCACCATAGTAAGTTTCCATAGGCCCTCCCTTTTCAATCAATTATTCTCTCTCCTCCCCCAAGAATCCTCAAACAACTGATGAGCTTAAGCTTGTGGTTTTGGTTTTCTAAAATTGGAAGAAAACTGGACCACAGAGAATGTATTTTACATGGTGATTTTAGGGTTTGTCTATGTGGTTGTATGTAGTTTTTGTTTTGTTTTTGTTTTCCTAAGTAGATGTACCTTAGATGGATGTACCACCGTCTATTTAGTCATTTTTCTGTCAATGAACATGCAGCTTGTTAGCCTGGCACTGTTACAAATAAAGTACTATTAAGCATTAATGTAAAAGTTGCTTTGTGGGTGTGATGGTTTGTATATTCTTGGACCAGGGAGTGGCACCATTTGGAGGTGTGGCCTTTTTGGAATTGTTGTGATCTGGTTGGAGTAGGTGTGTCACTGTGGGCATGGGCTTAAGATCCTCACCCTAGTTGCCTGAAAGTCAATCTTCCACTAGCAGTCTTTGGATGAAGACATAGAACTCTCAGCTCTGCCTGAGCCATGACAGCCTGGATGCTGCCATGCTCCCACCTTGATGATAATGGACTGAACCACTGAACCTGTAAGTTAGGCCCAATTAAATGTTTTTTATAAGACTTGCCTTGGTCATGGTGTCTGTTCACAGCAGTAAAACACTAACTAAGACAGAAGTTGGTACCAGGGACTAGGGTATTGCTGTGATAGGCCTGACCATGCTTTTATTTGAAAGAATGGATTTGGGGACTTTGGGTTTGGAAAGCAGTAGAATGCTTTAAATGGGGCTTAATGGGTCATCCTAGTAGGAATATGGAAGACTTTGTTGCTGGGAGTAATTTGAACTGTGTTGATCTGGACCAAAAGATTTCAAAGGAGAATTTCAGAATGTGGCATAAAGACTGTTTTTGTGATATTTTGGTCAATAATGTGGCTACTTTTTGCCCTCATCTGAAAAGTCTACCTGAGGCTAAGGTAAAGAGACTCAGATTAATTGCATTGACAAAGTTTCAAAAAAGCCCAGCAGACACTTTGTTCTTTGGTTAGGTCTTATGAAGAGAAGTTTGAACAAGCATAGCAAACTTAGAAAGGAAAAAATATAAAATATATGGTTCGAGTATTAAAGGGGTACTAGGAAGTGAAATGGAGCAAAATCCTGTGTTCTTTGAAATAACGGATTAAGGGAGTGGGACCTTCGGGCAAGATCCTACCCAGCTAAATTTAGATCCAGGCATCTTGGTACACCTTAATCCCAGGAGACAGGCATGCTGATATCTGTGTTTAAGGTCAATCTACAGAGCAAGATCCAGGATAGCCAAGCTTAGACAGTGAAAGATTTGGAAAACAGAAAGGCAGGGACAATGTAATAGCACAAGCGGGTCATGTTGTAGTTCCTGCAAGCAGCAGAACTCCGTAGCTTCAGCCGTGTGGCTCTGACTCTAGAGTTAAGAATAGAAGGAACTACTGGGACAATTGATGCTTGTTAGCTGGAGCTAAGAAATTAGCAGCGATTAAGAAGAGACCAACATCACTGAGGTGAAATCTTCTGGGAATTGTTTTCTGGAAGCACAAAGAAGCTGTGTTCTAGAGATAGCCAAGGTTGTACCTCCTGCTGCAGCTGGACTTGATAATGTGTAAGAGTCATCCAAGTGGTCATGGCTTTGAAGGCATGAAGGTGTCATGAAGAACAGCTGAGGCTTGGCACTGTGAGAGGTCATGAAAGGCCATTGGTGAAGGTATACCCTCAGCTGTAGTTGATGGTCCAGGACTGAAGGGGTCATGAAAAGGATTTGAGGCTTAGCACCATGAAGAGAGCCTATGAGGGGTTATTGGTAAAGCCTAGTTGGAGTGGAACACCTGAGTGTATTGGAGATATCAGTACCATGGGATGATCACCAAGAACAGCAGCCATAGTGGAGTGGATCAACCTGAGCTTAGAGTGCTACAGAGGGCAGAGCTGGAGAAGTGATGCTAGCCCTTAGGAGGAACAGGAAAGATCAAGTGGAATCCCAGAAAGTGAAACAAGAAGTTGTAACATTGAAATTGCCTTGGAGACTCAAAGTTGTTTGAGATGCCAGAGCCATGGGATACATGCTGAGGAAAGCTGCTAACAGGGAGTGGAACCAGCCCAGGAGAAAGCAGTTTGTTGCAGTCAACAAAGATGAAAAAGGAGTGGAGATCTGAAGACAGCTTTGACATCAACCATGGAGATGCAGAGATTTGAGTTTGCCCAGCTGCTTTCCTGTCTTTCTTTGGGGATTACAGTTAAGTGATTGGATGAATCTCAGAAGAGACCTTGAACTTTGGATTTTTAACATTGTTGAGACTTCTATAGACTATGAAGACTTTAAAAGTTCAAGTAAATGCATTTTGCATTATGCTATGTTTAAGTATGCCCCCCACCAGACTCATGTTTGAACAAGTCTATGAGGCCCAGGGAGTGGAATGTTATGGTTTGTATATTCTTGGACCAGAGAGTGGCACCATTTGGAGGTGTGGCCTTGTTGGAATTGGTGTGACCTGGTTGGAGTAGGTGTGTTACTGTGGGTGTGGGCTTAAGATCCTCACTTTAGTTGCCTGAAAGTCAATCTTCCACTAGCAGTCTTTGGATGAAGACATAGAACTCTCAGCTCTGCCTGAGCCATGACAGCCTGGATGCTGCCATGCTCCCACCTTGATGATAATGGACTGAACTTCTGCAATCTGTAAGCTAGCCCCAGTTAAATATTATTTTTTTAATAAGACTTGCCTTGGTCATGGTGTCTGTTCACAGCAGTAAAACCCTAACTAAGACAGTGGGCATGTCTTCCATCTCTCTTAAGTAGAGGAGAGCAGTCAAGTTCTACATTAGTATATGTTTACATTTTTGAGAAGGTACCAAACTTGGAAAAAGCCTATCTCTTCCATATTATACACCTGCCAACCCTGCAGAAACATTCCAATTGTTCTACATCATTGCAGCATTTTCAAGGATATTTTGTGGTGCGCAAGCATTGGTTTTAATGTAGTTATGTCTGTTAGCTATGCTGAACAGCTTTTAATGTACTTATTAGTCATTCCTGTATCTGTTTTATTGAAAACCCTGTTCAGGATTTCTCCCTACTTCATTTGCTGCTCTTCTGTAGGTTTATATTTTAGCTGTTAGGAACTTTTGCTTTGATTTATATATTCCAGATATATATCTTTCATTTGACATGTACCTTTCAAATATTTTTCTCCTAGACTTGTAGGTTGGCTACTCCTCTGGGTTCAGTAAACTTTTAATATTTTTACTGGGTCATTCAAACAGATGAATACTTAGAAAATCACCGGAGTGATGCAGAGAATGTGGAACCTTTGATCAACTTCAGGGAGCTCCAGATAGCACCAGTCTAACCAGCATCGCCATTAATTACATGATCAACACACACTTTCTGGAGAGTAGGCATAAATGCTGTTAGAAAGAACATTTTCTACTAGACTATGATAACATCTTTTTTTTCAGATAATAGTGATGTTGTGCTATTAAACTTGTGCATAGACACGAAAGACCCAGAAAATGGTTCTAACTCAGCTATTTTCATTGTGTGCGGGGCACTGTGAAGAGGTTAATATTGTGGGTAGAGGTGAAGGTATGTAGACAGATTTATGAGGGAGACTTTTCGAAAGGCAAATGGGTCAGAAATTTAATCTGCTCCAAGAAAGAAAGGAAACAAAATAACAACAACCAAAACAGCCATAGTAAGAAAATGGGTCTAACTGCTAATCACACACACACACACACACACACACACACACACACACACAGGCATGCATACACATATGAGCATACAGTCACATGGACACACAGAGCTTTATTCCTACTAAGATCATGCATTTTTCCCCTGATGAATCTCAATATACTATATGTAAGAAAGTGTGTGCTTCTTTTGAATACAAGAAAGCCAGAATATTCTACATGAAAGTACTGTGGAAGATGAAAAATAAAGTTATCTGCAAAGCTCCTCACTTCTTAAGGCAAGACAAACAATGGCTATATCAGCAAATTTGGGGGGAGAAAGAGAGCTTCCTTAGCATAATAGAGAGAACCCATGGAAAACCTGAAAACTGAAAATTTTCACCTTTAGAAGAAAATAAGAACAAGGTGCCTTCCTCTGTTACATATATTCGGTAAGGATAAAAATTGCAGCAAAAGCATTTGGGAAAAAAAAAAAGAACTGAATCACTCCAAAGCTAGAAATAAAGGAGCAAAATTATCTGTATCTATAAATGACATGATTCAGAAAATGCAAAGAAATCTATACACACACATACACAAAGCACATAGGGCTAGTTTTGTCTCTATATATCAACAATGAAAAATATCAGAGAACAATCAGGTTTATAATAACATCAGATATATTTAAACAATGAGATGACAGACTTGTTCAATGAAACATTTTTTTACAAGAAGTTCAACTATATTAAAAGCATCCCATGTATATTCCTTGGAAGGTCAGAAGGTCTCATACTGTTAAGATGGAAATACCACCCCCTCCCCAAGGAATCTGCAGATTCTATGCAGTAAGTCTGACTTAAAACAGCCTGTTTGCGCAGAAACAGAGTGGTTCACAAATATGAAATAATGGTGGAAGAGTCACATTACACATCTTTGCATTTTTATGATTTATAATTATATTTGTAGGATAAGTGTATGTATATGTGCATGTGAGTGTAAGTACCCATAGAAGATGTTGGGATTGAGGCCTGGGACAAACAGCTGAGGTGCACATTTAAACATATCAAAGTGGACCTGGCCTTTATGTTCTCCCAGCATTTCTCAACCCATACGTGGTAACTATGCCCTCTACCCTGATTCTCCTCCTCCAGAGGCTCTTTTCTTTATAATACAGACATTCTGTGACCCCTTCATCTCCCTTTCTGTCTTCTTTCCTTCTCTCTGAATGATTGCTTTCTCTCTTTTCTTCTCCCTTCTCTTTGTCTCCCTCCCCATGGCTAATTCCCTGGCCTAGCTCCTCAGGAGAAATAACTTATCATGTGGTTCTGTGACTCAAATGGAGTTGAGCCCCCAGCCACATGGGAATGGGGACCACTCCTTTCCCCCATCTTTCTCTTCTCCTGATTCAATCCACTTTGGACTTTGTGAGTAATCACTACCTAGCAGCTTTGGGACAATGGGTGCTCCTTCCAGGTCTCCAGACTCCACCCCCCCCCCTGAGGTTTTCCTGTCAGGAGCCTACAGGCAAGGGCAAGCCTGTCTGTTATAGAGCAAAGACCAGGTCTTTGTTCCCACTGGGAGCCTTGACCTGAGGCTACCTCCCCACCCACATTGTAAGACCCAAGGTTTATGTGCAGGACACTGTAGTTTTAAGCCTTTGGTCTCTAGCAAAGCCTGAGAGAATGGGTTCCACTGAGTCTAAAACCAAAAGATTTATCCAAGTTGGTCGGAATACCCATTATTTAAGAACTGCACTCTTGCCCCTCCCCCTCCTTTCCCTGCAACACAACTTCAGCAGCTAAGTACTTCCTCTTGTGGCCCCAGGTATCACCCAGGGGGAAACCTGCTTACCTACACCATGGCTGGCACAGGGGAAAAAATATGCAGTGGGTAAACAGCACTTGACTAGTTACCATTTTGACTATGGGATAAAGAGGGTGGAGCCATGGTTTTACCACCATCTTGATTAAGGGCAAGCACATAACTAGCAGCCATCTTTGTTATGGGAAAGACATAGTTTCACAGGCAACTCCAATTTTATCTATCTATAAGTTTTGTCCATTTGTTTCCAATGTATATGTGTGAAATGACCACTGCATACTTGCTTCTGATCGGTCTTGAATGCCTGAGGGGGTGAAATGCTATTTCTTTCTCCTGCCACCAGCTGCCAGGATTCAGAATTTACCTTCAGGTTTTCTAGCCACTATATTTATTTAATAGGGCAGCAAAACTACACCTCAATACATTGATACTAAAAGGTTAAGCCTAGGCTGGGTAATTAGAAACAGGCAAAGTTTGTCTATCCCAATAGACTTTAGATAGTCCTTTGGTACTTCAGAGACTTGCTGCAGGAGACATTTAAAATGCCAAAACTTACAATGACAGACAGGGACTCCCAAATGACAAAGGACTCCACCTATTGCTAACAGGTATGCAACCATTGGGAAAGACTGCCCCAATGCCTCACCCACTGCCAGGCCCTGGCCTGAATTGTGGACAAACAGAACACCTTGTCCCACATTGCTTAAGATGAGGTAAGGGCAGTCTCCACAGAGGGCTGGATGGCCAAAGAAAAAATGATTTAAGGTATATGGGAGAAAAAATCCCTCAGATTTATTCCCATGACTATGCTACTGTTGAATTAAGAGTTCAAAGTTCAGAGCATTAAACAGTGGTGATGTTAATGTATCTGAAATCTCATCTCTTTTTGTAAACTTAAAAGATTCTTATAAGCTTCAGGAAATCTACTTGAATCCACCTCTCACAGGTATAAATCCAGATATGTACTATCAATCAACAACCTGTTTCCCTCCCTACCTGTCTATTCCTGAGGGTGGGTCTATTCCACTTTCCCTGGTTCTGGGTGTCCTCCTTTTCCAACTACCAGGACCATAAGCCTAAAAGTTTCAAATGTACAGCTGTTATAGAATTTCTGTTAGACTAGGCTGGCCTTGAACTCCTTGAGATCTGCCTGCCCTGCCTCCCAAGTGCTGGGATTAAAGGTATGTGCCACCACTGTCTGGATGAGTTTATTTTTTTAGTCCTAAAATTTCAGGTTATAGAAAAATTAACTCCAAAAATTGCTTACTGGCCCACTATCATGTGAAAAGTCCCTACCACATGCATGAATTCCCACAAGCCTTTCCCTCCTCAATAGATTGGTCTCTGAAAATTGTGAATAAGAATGAAGTTTTTCTCCCATATTAATTATATTTTTCATTGTTGTGATCAAATACCTAACAAAAACAATGTAAGGATGGAGTGAAGGCTTATTTTGGCTCATAAATTTGAGGATATAGTCCATAATGCTGGGGAAGTCATGGCAGCAGGAACCTGAGACAGCTGGTCACATGGTGTGTGCAGTTGGGAAGCAGAGAAAGATGACTTTCTGTTACCACACTTTCTCCCTTTCACTTACTTTGCTATCCCACCATGTGATTGCTGGGAATTCAACTCAGGAACTCTGGAAGAGCAGTCAATGTTCTTAACCACTGGGACATCTCTCCAGACCCCAAGTATGGCCTTCAAATCTTATCTCTAGTGATCTACTTCTGCCATTCAATCAACATGGCCTTTAAAATAAAGTAACTAGTTGGAGACCAAGCATTCAAAACATGAGCCTATTGGGGAATTTTAGATTCAAAGCATTAACAACTATGCAGTGAAAGTCTTGCTGAGAAGAATAGTGAGTGGATTGGATCTAAGCATTGAGATCTATGAAGTCACACTGCAACAGGTCTTATGCAGGAGATTTATTCAGGAAAAAGGTATGTATATGTGGTCGAGTTTGAGGGTAGATACAGAAGCTGCCTCAGGGTGGAGGAAGGAGAAAAGCGGGGAAATGGCCTTTAAGAGGGGATGTGGCACATAGGAGGACAGGCTGGCCATCGAGGTGCCTGATTGCCAATAATATGGGCTAGAAGCCAGAACATCTCTAACACTGGTCCTTAACCCATGGAGCTATCCACTCCCTCTGTCATGAATGACTTCATTATATTTGGCAGGTTGTCATAGTGATCTGAGGGTCCCTGTTGGGTTTCAGACCTGGACCAAGCAACTTAGCTGAGTATTTAACATACCAAAGTAGACTTTGCCTCCACAGGCTCTTAGAATCCCTAAGTACATACCTGTTATACTGCATAGCTGGCATACCCCATCCTCTATGCTGAACTTTCCAAGCCAGGAATAGGGCTTTCTCTCACCCCATGGATCTTTAGTATATAATCCTGACATTCTCTCTCTGTCTCTCTCTGTTTCTCTGTCTCTCTCTGTCTTTCTGTCTCTCTCTCTGCATCTCTCTTTTCTCTCTGAATACAAGCTTTCTCTTCTTCTCTTCCCCTTACCCTCTGTCTCCTCTGCTTGGCGACTTCACTGACCTCTTCCTGTGTGGTCTCGAACTTGCCTAAGAGCTGCCACTAACAAACCTATCTTTATACTTTAATTCAGCTTAAACTGGTCTATTTTGTCATCAGAGATAACTTATCAGACTCTCCAAAGTCAAGACATGGAGTTTGAAGACCTTTGCTTTCCATATATAAAGAGACTGGGCTTTAGGATGTTAATTATGTGAAAATATTGATTCTAGTTGTAGAACCAAGACTTCCAAGCTTGTTTATTCACTTAATAAAAATTTAGTGCTATTTCTGGGTGCTGTTATAAGTTATTGGAGCTCTATAGATTAAAGAAGTAAGACAATTCTTAACTGCTTTCATGTAACTTATCTTCTATAAGCACTCAATTTTTACTTTTAAATATGGTTTTCAAAATGAGCCTTTTGAAAGGAAAAGGTTCAAGTAAATAGATGAAAGGTCACCCTCTGAGTGCCTGCCTCTTGAAGGTGCACTGGGCCTCGGGTCAAACATAAGTTACTGGAGGAGGCATAAATAACTGACAATGATAAAGGTAAAGTAAAAAGCCTTGAAGATACACCATTTTGGAAGCAGAAAAGACTTGTCTCATTGATTAATTGGATGAGAGTCTCATGCTTTCTCCAGAAGGTGTTGACAGGATTTTTGAAACAGGTTCAAAGGACACCAGCTGGGGACACATCACCACTAATGAATCCAGAATCAGATCAACACTGAGTTATTTGGTGGCTCAGAATAAGGTCAAGGAAACCATTGTGCCAGTGTGGAAGAAGAGAGGATGAACAAGGGAGGCTAGAGCAGGTGTAGATCATCGGGGCTTTCCTTCCAAGGAAAATGAAAAGAACCTTCAGGCATAGGAGAGGTGTGATCTGCCTTGGGTTCTAGTCAACGCTGTGAGGTTGATGGTACTGACCAGCACATTCGCAGAAATGAAACTCCTGTTGAAGGATCCACAAGAATCCACCTTGAAATAATGGCATCTGAGGACTGCACACTGGTGGTGGAAACTGAGAAGTGAGCAGTCTAGATGTGTAATATCGCATACTGGTGACTGAGTGTGTAGTCTGAGAGAAAGAGCAATTGGGACAGCCTCTTCAAGTATTTGTTCTAAGTCATTGGAAGCACAGTAGTCAGTCCCAAGACTGCATAGGCAAGTTTAGCAGGAAGACCAGAAGGTCAAGTGTAAGATGCTCATCTAAGAGGACATGTAAAAGACATCATTGGATATCAAAGTGTAGACTTTGGCAGACATCCTTCAGCTGAGACATTAGTTCTTGGCACAATGCTCATCTAACTCACAGTCTTTTATAACCATAGCTTGGACTTTTCCAGACTGTAATATACAGATGCGAAAGTATACCAGAACCATGTGAAATAAGTACAGAGAAAAGCTTGATATATGAAGGAAATAAACCAGTTTCCTTGCATGGAAGTTCACAGAATCCTCAGTCAAGGGAGTTCTGTGCCCAACTTCACACTGTAGAAACTCTACCATAGAACCCAGGCAGTACACCTGGGGCTGGAACCAATTAGTAAGACATGAGTCTTCAGGATCTATAGTTTCCTTAAGCCTTTTCTCTAATTTATCAGGTGAATTTGATTTTGTTCTTCTGTCCTTGCAGAATTTTTTTAAATCCTTGGGTAGATCATAAGCAGCTAAGCTGATCCCAAAGAACCACACTCAGTACAGCTAAATAACTTTGCTTTGATTTGATGCCAGGAGAATGATCATATTTTAAAGCTATTCCTATAAATGTGGCATATGCATCCCCATGTGTCAGCAGTCTCTGCTGAAAACAGTTCATTGAATGACAAGTTGATTGGCCCCAATTCGAAAAGCACAGTGCATAAAAACATAATTTCAGGGTGGCCAACATTATGACAGATTCTAGATTCTGCTCATACACAGAGCTTGTTTGAACTGTTTGGGGAATTCTGTTAGTCTGTAAGTGCTTGCAGCCAAGACAATTGCCCTGATAGGAACAGAAGGAAAGGGAAGGAATGGAATTAACAACTGTTGGATAACTATTATCAGCCAGGCATTGTCTGGGAGAAAATGGAGGAGCAAGGGACTGATTGATAATAGTTGTTTTCAGCATGAAAGGCACAGTGATAGCAGAGACAGAAAGAGCAGAGTTTGCAAGTGTGCGTCACTATACCAATCCAAGCTCTGCCACTGGCCAGAAGAATTCAATGAGTTATGATACCTTGAGAGTCTTCAGCTTTTATATCTGCAAAAGGAAAAAGATAAAAGGTGATAAACATCTGTAAGAAGTGAAGGAGGATTTAAAAAAAAAGATAAAAGGTGATAAACATCTGTAAGAAGTGAAGGAGGATTTATTTTTGTACACACATTTACTATCTACACTACATACTCATGCCATGCACACACATATACATATACCACATACACGGCACATGCACATAGACACATAACACACACACACACAAACATACATACATACATACATACATACATACACACCACATAACCATACTTCATAAACACAGAGCACACACATATTCCACATTCAAAAGCACACACACAACATATACCCACACCATACAAACACACACATATACTAACACTATACACATCACACATTCACACACACACATATGTACAAACACCATATACCCACACCATGCACATCATGCATGCATACACATATACCACAAATATACTCCCACATATACACACCATGTTCATCATGCACATATCTCACATACACACACACCACAAACATACACACACCATAAACACATACATATCACATGTCCATACTATATAAACATGCCAACATACCACATATTACACATATATACCACACACACAATAAAGCACACATAAATTCTATACACATATATACCATATCTATACACTCATACAATATACACATATATGCCATGTAGCATACACACACATACACACACAAAGTACCATATGCATCCACATGCACCATATCTCGCACGCACACACACACACTCACCACTCAGCATACACACTCAAACTGAATTGACTTGACATTTTCCTAATTCCACTCCATTGCACACAGTGTATTAGAAAATGAAATATGATACAAGATATCTGAACCAACCAGACAAGTACTAACCATGATTACCACAGCTGTTGTGGTTTGAGAATGAACTGTCCACCACAGGCCACAGTCTCCAGTTGTTAGTGCTGTTTAGGATGTTGTGCAATCATTAGGAAGCAGAGCCTTGTAGAAGAGTGTGGGGCCCTGGAACAAGTTTGAGGTCCTCAAGGGCAGCCCTACTTCTTGTACAGTTTCCTATCCATGGAGCAGCCATTTTCATCCACCACACTTTGCCCCTCTAGCACTTCAGATCAAAATAAGCCCTTCCTCCCTTAAATGCTTCTTATCAGGTATTTGTCACAGAAATGAGAAAACTAAATAATACAACAAAGGAGGGATGGGGATACTGGCCACCTTTGCTTAGGGCCAGAGTCTCTCCAGTTCAGCTTAGACCCTGGAAATGATAAATACAGCACAGCACCCTGTGGCCCTGTGTCCACTGAATTACAGCAGCCAGACCAGGGCCCAGCCTATCTTCTTCTTATTCTTTTAAATGAGTATATCTCAAAGGCTGTGGCCTTGTCAGAGGAATTCTCCTAAAGAAACTGCACTGGAAATTACAATATAGTAGTAAAACCTTTCTTGGTTATTTGGAAATACAAGGCATCAGAAGCCTTTAACAGCCCCTCAGCTGTGTTCCATCACTACACATTCTGAAGCATCCACGGTGCAGGTCCTCACAGCAAACTGCATCTTCCTAAGAAAATGGATCTTTGACACTTTGATTTTTTTCTTTTTTTTTTTCAATTTTTTATTAGATATTTTCTTAATTTACATTTCAAATGCTATCCCGAAATTCACCTCTCCCCTCCCCTCTCCCTGCTCCCCTGCCCACCCACTCCCACTTCTTGGCCCTGACGTTTCCCTGTATTGGGGCATATAAAGACTGCAGTACCAAGGGGCTTCTCTTTTTTGTTGGCCTTCTGCCAATAACAAGCAGAAAAGACAAAAGGCAAAAATTCCAAGATCATAGGCACTGAGTTCTGAAAGGCCAATGGAGGCCAAAGACCAAAGAAGTCAGGTGGCAATGAGACCTAATCCCTGCCAAAAGAGAAGCTAGATGGCCAAGCAAGGCAGTGCCAGGAGCTCTATTTCCAGGTCCCACCTCAAGGGCTCCTTAACTTCCATGGAACCATCCTCTTGCTCTTTCAGCAAATATCGATCTGGTGTTTCAAACTGGCTCGTAAGTGGGAAACTCTACCGCTGTCTGTTGAAAGCAAGTGTGGCTAGATCGGCTCTTTTCAATTGATTTTGCCAGTGAGCCAGATGAAGACATAAACAATAACAACTAGGGAGAGAAAGGTGATTCTGGGACTTTCAGGATTTTTATACTAACCTTCTCTGGCATAACAAAACCATCTCTTCAGAGAAATGTTGCAGAAGGAATCCAAGGTGCAAAATTACAGCCCACTGTAATTACAGGAACTGGTTCCATTTTGAAATTCTGAGCTGCTCATAATGAAATTGGGACAAAACATGGAGGACCAGAGTATGCTGAATATCATGAATATGCAAAGCCTTCGGTAGACTTTCTTCAGGGCAGGAACAAGCAATAGGCAAGGTAAAGGATAAAAAATTGATGTGCTTGGTTCTGAGTGTAACACAAACACAATCGAAGATGTGCCCAACCTGTCTATATGTGGAAAAGTCTCTGCTGCTCCAGTCTACAGGTGCCTCCTGTCTGGGACAGGGAAGAAAGGGCCTTAAGCCAGCTTTACTGATAGGGACCTGATTTTTTTTCCCCTTGAATCCAGTGTTTTCTAAGTCAGAGGGTTGAGATTTAAGGATAAGATCAGGTACAAAAAAAGTTGAATGGAAATGTATTTATTCAAAGTTCTATCTGTCTTTTATCTCATGTCTCCTAAAATCAGTTCACATGGAACAATCCAGGGTGGGCAGTGGGGGTGAGGAAGAGGATGGAGGAAGCCATCTAGCCAAAAAAGAACTTCCCCCACCCCAGCATGAAGAGCATGTGCACTTCTAGCACTGTGACTGCAAGAACAAACACAAATGTTGTTTCTGTGATTCCCTTTTTTTTCTACATATAATGTTGACATCACAAAACTACGGTGTCTTCAAATGAAGACTCTAGACATTTGGATCTATGTGTATTTTTTCAACCAATCATCTGCTACAATTTTTCAGGTAAGTACCTCTTCCACTGCTCCTGAGGTTTGACCTGAATAGTTCAATAGATATAGCTCACAGTTCATTTTGAAATATTCATTTGTTGCCACTGGGTCCTGAAATGATCACAATTTATTTTAATACATTCCATATTATGGATCAATTGTAAAGTCTTACAAAGCTGTGTTTGATCCATGTTACCTAAATGTCTGGTAAGCAAATATCAAATGCTATCACAATGCTTCTACAAAATATGTATAGATATGGTTATATAGAGAAATTCATTTAAAGCAGAAATGCATATCATTTGAAACAGCATTATTCACAACAGCCAAAATGTTCAAAGAACTCAAGTCCATCAATCAATGAGTAAAGTCTATTTGTGTGTGTGTGTGTGTGTGTGTGTGTGTGTGTGTGTATATAACATAAAATATTGAGCTTTAAAAGGAAGAAATTCTGACACAGGCTGTCATATGTATGGTCCATGAGCACATGTGCATTAGAAAATTCCAACTGCTCAGAGGCAATCACACGTGAGTTCTTCACGTGGGGCACTATGCTTTGGATGTGACTTGTTCTCCAAGGTTGTATGCTGGAAAGCTGGTGCCACTGTGGAAGTATAAAATGATGGGGCTTTTAAGAGGCAAGCCCTGTTGAAAAATAATTAAGGCATAGATGTCCATGCTCAAGAATAGACTAATGCTGCACTACAGGAATGGAGCAAATTTGGTAAGTGTGGTTTGTTTCCCAAGATAGGATATTAAGGATGAGCCTGATCCCCTCCCTGAAGCATCTTGCTTACAGACAGACTCACCATGTCATCTCCTCCATCCTTATCCCACCATCATTATGCTATCTGACACAAGACATTATCAGAACCAAGCAGACACAGACTCTGCGCTTTTAGATCTCCAGGACTGCATGCTAAATCAACCTTTTTAAAAACAAATATCTAACCATTAATTATTTTTGCTACTCTAACATAAGACTAGATCAAATAATGGGATGGAAAACAGAATGATGATTACTGGGGACAAATAACATTCAGAAGTCCATCCGGAATCAGTCAGCACTCTGCAAACAGATAGAATGGCCTGGAGAATGTCTGCAGGACCAAGGACACAGTGCTAATGTTTTATGACAGAATGTTGGGTTGGACAGGCCCGTGGAAGGCTCTTGACATAGTGAAGGTCATCAGCTAAGGGACTAGGCTTTGGGTTTGGGGAGTCGGCCACCATATGTGTTCTGAGAGAGGTGACACCATCCGTGCAGCAGGTGATGAAAATGAACTCAGCGACTGCATGAAGGATGGCTGCAAGGCAGCCATGCTGAGAACAGGGAGCCTGCTGTGGAGCAGGTTGTAATCATTGGCCTTCCTGTGAAATTGATCTTACCACAGAACGTCACAGTATTTATCCAGTCCTATATTAAATAGGCTCTGTGTTTTACAGTAACAAGTCTCCAAGGAAACACCAATAGGAAACTCCCAACAGACATAGAAAGGAGACTCAAGGAAAGCAATAAGATGGGGAGAGACAGAGGGAAATAAAAGACTAACACACACTAGGGAAAGAAATTGTCAAGCTGAGAAATTTATGTCAGACAATCAACATTTCTTTCTTCAAAAATGGCTAGACTGTGTAATACTAGGCAAAGACCATTAATTTAGTATTACACACATTGGTATTTCTTTTTTATTAATTAATTATTTTATTTATTTACATCCTAAATGCTGCCTCCCTTCCTGATCCCCCATCGAGGTCTTTTTCCCCCTCTCCCCTCCCTCCTCCTCCCTCTCCCCTCCTTTTTCTCTGAGAGGGTGATCCCTCAGATATCCCCCTTCCCTGGAGCATCAAGTCTCTACAGGATTAGACACATCCTCTCCCACTGAGGCCAGACAAGACAGTCCTCTGCTACATATGTTCTGGGGGCCTCAGACCAGCCTGTGTATGCCCTTTGGTTGGTGACTTAGACTCTGGAAGCTCCCAGAGGTTCAGATTAGTTGACACTGTTGGATTTCCTGTGCGGTTATCATCACCTTCAGGGCCTTCAATCTTACATTTCCCCTAACTCTTCCATAGGAGTCCCCGACCTCCATCAAGGCTTGGCTATGGGTATCTGCATCTGTCTCAGTCAGTTGCTTGGTAAATCCTCTCAGAGGACAGCTATGCTAGGCTCCTATCTGCAAGCACAACATCAGTAATAGAAGATCCAAGTTCGGCCTGTTACTAGTCAGCCATTCCTTCAGTCTCTGCTCTATTTCTGTGCCTGCATTTCTTTTAGACAGGAACAATTTGTCGTTAAAAATTTTATAGGTGAGTTGGTGTCACCATCCTTCCATTGGAGGTCCTGTCTGGCTACTAGAGGTAAATGATCTCTCCCCACTTTTGGGCATTTTGGCTAAAGTCACCTGCATTGAGTCCTGTCTGGCTACTAGAGGTAAATGTCTCTCCCCACTTTGGGGCATTTTGGCTAAAGTCACCTGCATTGAGTCTTGTGAGCCTTTCCCATCCCAGGTCTCTGGAACTTCCTAGAGATTCCTCCACACTTCACCCCAATCAGCCCAATATTTACATTCATTCTCCTGGCCCTCTGGGCCTCTCTCTTGTCTCTCCCCATACCTAATCCTAACCCCCTATTCCCTTCTCCCTCCCTTTGGTAAGTATTTCTTAAGACTGTCAAAAAAACAAAGTCAATAAGAGTATATGACTACACTATATAAGAAATGAGCTTGATCTTATTTATAATGAAATAACTGTAGTGTGTGTGTGTGTGTGTGTGTGTGTGTGTGTGTGTGTGTGTTCGAGAACTCAAGGAAATCATCAACAATTTGATAGAACAGTAAAGATCCCATTCCCCTGGAGCATGTGATAATAATGAAGAAATGCAGCAGGGAGATAAAGAATTTGTGACTACATGCACATGTATGTATGTTTGTTTGAACACAAAGGGCCAGTACACGCATATGGATGAAACCACAGGACAGATACAAACAGATAATAAAGGAGACTGCTTAGCTACAGATTTACATGTACCTTTTATTCTCTGAATGAGAGAATATGAAGATGATCGGTGGATCAAAATATTACATGTATTATTTAATCCAAGTTTGGGATTACTGTGGGCATGCATCTGGAAACTGTTGGTACCTTCATGAGTTTTAACAAATGTGCATGTAACTTAAAAACAAGATGAATCATTAGGGCGAATGAAGGTGGAGAAAATTAATGTATATGGAGCCTGGAATAGCGCCTAATACCAAGTAGATATTCAGCAAGTCTAAGTACTTGTGATAAAAATAACATTGTACTATTTATATGTGCATATATGTTACTGTGATTAGTTGCTTTGGAAAAGTTTACACAATCATGTGCATTTATTAAGCACCTGCTGTTTAATCAGGTACTGATGTGATCCAGAAGAGTCTCTGCCCTTAATAAGCTCACATGTTTCTCCATGTATTAACATATGAACTCCATACAGACTCCTTCACTGAGATCAAGGTTAAGTGCATAAGTTCAGTTTCAGTTGAGAGAAGCTGGGAGTACCCTGTTATCCATTCACCATGAATCCTGTGTTTGTTATTTTTCTGTGGTTGTGATAAAATACTTGGTCCACAACAATGTCATGAAGAAAAAGCTTATTTTGGCTTATGGTTCCATACAGATGGAGTCCACTGTAGTGGAGATAGCATGGGATGGCAGCAGGAGCAGAAAACTAGCTTATCACATTTTCATCCACATACAGGAAGCAGAGTGTGTGAACAGAAAGAAGCACCCTATAAACCCATTAGCCTGCCCCTCGGTGACTGTTTGTCAACAAAGAGCAACCGCAAACTTTCATAACTTTCTCTGATATCACTAATAAAGGGCAACTAAATATTCAAATATATGAGCTTATGCAAAACATTTCTCATTCAGACCACCACAATGCCCAAGCCAGGGAGCTAGGAATCCTAGTGCCCCTAGTGGATGGAGGACTTAAAGGCAGAGAAGGAAGTATTTCCAGAGTTTAGAGATATTCCCTTCCTCATCTTGTACAACTGCAATGCTTCAAATATTTCAGAAAGTTGAAAAGGAATGAGCACTGTGGATGATGTGATGAGATCAATGGTGACCACCTGACCTAAATAAAATACAACTACTGGCTTCCCTTTGGCAATAATACTACATCTTAAATCTACAGGGAACTCTTAGCAGAATAAGGATGGGTATGAAAAATGAATGCAGCCTCTAATACTGTCAGATGGACCATTTCTCAATCCAGAAGCCATTTTCACATCTATCTCCCTCTTATCCAATGAACCAGCATTGTCAAAGAAGGTAGAAGATGGACATTGACAACAGATAATGCCACACAGTTTACTGGTGTACAGGATACTAATAAGAAGGGAGCATGAGGGGAAGTCTTACAAGGAAGGGGAGATTAAAAATGCTAAAGATCAAGGAAGATAAATAGGGAGGGCGCAGGAATCCCTAGGCCATGAGAAAGGGTAGGGGAGACCAGAAAAACCGATCATAGAGAATTCTCAAAGAGAAACTCCAGCTCCCTCTATAGAGGATAGGGGTTGTTTGGAAAGATGTGTGTTTCCATGAAGGAAGTCGAATACGAGGAATTTTTATATGGCAAATATGGCTCATGGCACCCAGTGATTTATTTTTGTCTTCCATCATATAAGACCCTTCTCTTCTCAAATCCATATCTACTTGAGGCCACTAACTCCACCAGCTTCTTACCTTTAGCTCTCAGGAATCATTGTTCACTCCCCATTGACAATGGTCCTCTTCCATCTTTGTAGACCACCAATGAGATATATGTCATGGCCTTTAAACAGAGCTCAAAAACCACCACTGTGGTTGTATATGTGGCTTAACAGGTAAAGGCATTTGCCATCAAGCCTGATGACCTGATTTTGTGTTCCAGAACTCACATGGATGAAAAAGACAAAGCTGACTTCAGCAAGTTGTATTCTGACCAGCATGCATGAGCTATGGCATATTCATGGACATATTCACACAAGAAATAATTTTTAAATGATGTGATTTATGCACTTATATATTTTTTTCTTTTAATGCCCTTTAGTGTATCATCTGAGCTACTGTCAAGCTGACTGACTTCAAATTCACATATAATCTGCAACCACTGATCCCATTAGTCTGCCAACTAGAAAACTTGGTACATTGTCTAGAACCACTATTAGGATCAGGTGATAAAGGTGGAAATACTGAAGTGCCCACACACATATACAATTTGATTGTTATTCTGACTATATCTGTATGGTCGAGGTTGATGTGGTCCTCAAGTATTTCATTTTGGTTCATCTGAGGAAAGTGAAATCAGCGAGGTAATCACTGTGTCTGTTCAATATCTTTCCTCTGGCCACACTGGTGCCACAGTTCTCAGTTCCCAGCACTGCCATGAAATGTCCTTCCCATCCTTGAACATGGATAAACACCATAATTTCAGAACAGATCACCTGTCATGCCAGACACTGAGTCAGCCTGGAGGTGTTATACATCCACACAGCTCCCTGAAACGCTCCAGGGGCTTGGAGATGAGAAAGACATGTGGAGGACAAACAAAAAAATATGCACCTGTGAAAATAGTCCTTGTAATAGCAGCCGCCCATGCACTAGGTGGAAGGGGTAACAGATGGCCACGTCTGCCTAATTTCCCAGTCCCTGAGGTTGTACTTCTCTGCTTCCCTTCCATCTCTTCTCCTAGAACATAGTTTTGGCAGACAGTGGGTCCCTAGGAATCCATCAGTATCCTTCAAAGTCATTCCATAACAGTACAGCAAGCAGGGCCAACCTATATGCTACGCAAATTAGAAATTCTGAGTTATAAACATGAGCATTTCCAAAGCAAATCTGTGACCTTGTAAGGAAACCCCTTCATTTGAACAAAATATATTTACTGATGATCAAGACCCCATTCAAAAGATTGACAGAGAGAACTGGACTCAGTGGAGAAACACAAAATTATTAGGCAATGTGCAGCCTGCCAGCTAAGTCACTGGACTCAGAGGGCTGTGGAGCACTAATTGGAGCTACTGAGATAACTCATGGTTATCCTCCATCTGTGTGTGGCATCATCTGTGGGCCCATCAGTTTCCTCACCTAGAAGATGAACTTAGGATATAAATGTTGACTAACGCTGATCTTTCTAATTAGTGCTCCCTGGATGAGACTTCCAGGATCCTGATTGTTAATACTTTTTAATGCTTCAAAAAGTGTAAGACAGGATGTTTAAAAAAAAAAAAAACACTTAAGCTTACTTTAAATTCTACTTTTTTATAGCTTCCTCCATGAATTTCCTGATTCACTAATTTAAACAGGCAGAATTTCAAGTACTGTGCAGATAAAATGTTTCATAGATTTTTACCATATCATGGTTTCTGTATCATGATTATGTAAGACTGACTAAGCCCTACATTAATACCCCTTGCTATGTTAGCATTTAGGAAATCCCAATATCCTACACAAGTGTCACTGTAAAGATAAACACCACGAAAGGGTATATTTGGGAGGTGATGAAGTAGAAATTTGAATTTAACCAGTTAAACAAGCATTTCTCAACCTGTGGGTCACAACCCATCAGGATCTAATGACTTTTCACAGGAGTCACCTAAGACCATGAGAAAGCAGAGATATTTACACTACAATTCATAAAAGTAGCAAAATTACAATTATGAAATAGCAACAAAAATAAATTTATGGTTGAGGGTCACAGCATTAGAAAGATTGAGAATCTTATGTTAGGCCTTTGTGAGTATTTTGTTAAGCACTGTGATTGGCTCTGCAGGAACACTTTACATTGGTAGGGATATCACCCTTATCCCTCTAAATCATCCTACCTAGCTGCTTTTGCAGGATGGAAAACCTCTGTGAAGAGACTGACGTGATTGTTCCTATGATCAAGGCAAGATGGGGAGTGAGAGAAGACCCCAGAGTATATCTGAGAAGGAGGTAAAAAGTCCAGAAGGGGTCAAAAGAGTGAGAGTCCTGGTGACTTAGAGTGTTGTATCCAGAGCAGTATGGTGGTCATGTGACTTCTGAGGCTGAGCAGTTCCTGACCTCTTGTGGGTTGAAAGAATGGTGCTGGACCTCATGAGCTCTTCCTGCTCCTCTTCATACTTCAGCTAAGGTCTGAAGTAGAGTCCCACTGTTCTAAAAACCCTGCAATTGAAGTCCAGAGAAGCTTGTAGCTATGGCCATCTGACCCCACGAGAGAGATGTCCTTGTCTACAGAAGAATAGCAAAGAGTAGATATTTTGACCTTCATCACCTTGATATCCACTGGCAGTCCAAGAGGACTGGGACATTTGTGTCCCTTTTTACCTGCACATAAAAGATTCACTTGTCTCTGCTCTAAAGAGAAAAGTGCAAATGCAGGCAAAGGGACCATATATGCTCTGTGTCCTAAACCAGAATGACACTCATGGGTTGACCTGTGTCAGGTAAAGAGAAGGCCTTTACCTCAGATACAAAACTGCAAAAATTACACTATGGGAATGAGTTTGTTCTAGGACCTGTGAGTGGCTACAGGTTATGAGAGGCCAGCTAAGAGGAGGTTTTAGTGGTCTTTCAGGGTCATGCTTTGAAGAGGAAGGAATGCTGTTTCGTGTCTCTTCTGTAAATTGGAAAACCACAGCCTTGAAGAAAAGTGAATGGGGGATTTGTCCCTTTTACAACATGCTGAGCATGCTCAGGTTCAGTGCATATGCTAAACTCCATTCTCTGAGACCCCAATGAAGGTGGCACTGAGGACACAGTGACTTTTTCCTACAATATGAGCAGTGTTGGACCAGATCATGATTTGAAGTGGGGAGAAAAGGACACTGACAGATAGTGTTCAGGAACTCTGAGTGGGCAGCCAACACCTGCATAGGAAGAGGATAGCATTAAGAGACAAGCTGTACTCACTGATATGTGGATATTAGCCCAGAAACCTAGACTACCCAAGATACAATTTACTAAACACATGATACTCAAGAAGAAGGAAGATCAAAATGTGGGCACGTCACCCCTTCCTAGAATTAAGAACAAAGCACACATTGAAAGAGTTAAAGGGAGCATTTGTGCAGCTCAATCCAAAGGATGGTCCCAACGACTNAAAAAAAAAAAGAGACAAGCTGAATGCATATCTGGAAGTAAACTCACACAAAGGCTGTGGGTTGAGCTGGGAGATTCTGAACTAGCTGGATCAACCAGAGCAAAGTGTACATGGCAGAAGATGATGTCAGATATAAGGTCAAGGCTAACCCCAAAGGGAATTCTCCACAGTTTGATCTCAGTCTCAATGCAATTTCAAGTAGAAGCATAATAAACACCCATTTTCTTTACTTTGACAAAAAGTATCAGGTAAACAATTCACAAGTATGAAATCTTTATTTTAGCTCTTGGTTTCAAGACTCTAAAGTGTGCTGGTTATGTGGCTTTAAAGATGTTCTAAGGTATGGCATCATGGTTAGAACAAACCTGATCAACTTGTGAAGGCCAGGAACCAAATAGAAAAACAGGAATAGTTCAAGGGTTTCAAAGATATTCCTTTCAAAGGCACATCTAGTGACCCAGTTTCCTTCCATTAGATTCCCATACACTAAAGGTACGGTTATCTCTCAATTATTCACAGTATGGCAACTCATGAGTCTTTGAGAGACACTTAGCTAAACAATTGTCTTTAAAACATTCTGCTGGTAGTTGTGTAGAAGATTGAGTGTGGGAACAAAAGGCAAAACAGAAAATAAGATTTATGAGACTATTGTGATGCTGTGTTCTAGGTGGAAGTAGGGTGGGAATGGAAGTGTTCAGACTGGATGTGTATGGGATGATCTGTTGAGGAAGAAGAGAAACTGAGAGCCTAGAATGGCAGATGGGCTGAACACTCCTGAATAGAGACAGTCTGAGAAGCCAATGATTATCTGACATTAGTGGGGTAATCAAGGCAAATACTAAGTGAAGATCTATGAATAACATTGGGAATAAGAAGCATCCCAAAGCAAATAAGTATCCAGTTGATAAGGAAGCCTCCAGTGGCTTTCAGGACCTAGAAGGAGATCTTTGTGTCTAGGCTAAGGGTGTGTAAAGCACTTCTTATAATTAAGAAGTGATGCTAAGGATCACAGAAGAGAAACTCAGGTGGGACCAGTCATATCTGCTGAAGAAGAAAGCAAACAGCCAAAGAAACTGCCAGTGCCTGTCAAATACGGAAGTGGATGCTCACAGCCATCCACTGGATGGATCATAGGGTCCTGAATGAAGGAGCTAGAGAAAGTACCCAAGGAGCTGAAGGGGTTCACAGCCCCATAGAAGTAACAACAATATGAACTAACCAGTACCCCTAGAGCTCCCTGGAACTAAACCACCAATCAAAGAAAACACATGGTGGGACTCGTGGCTCCAGCTGCATATGTAGCAGAGGATGGCCTAGTCGGTCATCAATGGGAGGAGAGGCCCTTGGTCCTGTGAAGGCTCTATGCCCCAGAATAGGGGAATGTCAGTGCCAGGAAGCAGGAGTGAGTGGGTTAAGGAGCAGGGAGAGGGAGATTTTCAGAGGGGAAACTAGGAAAGGGGATAACATTTGAAATGTAAATAAGAAAATATCTAATAAAAAAAAGATAAAATAAAGAAATCATATAAAAAAAACACAATCTAATTATAGGAAAATAGACAGCCTAGAAATTTCCACAGAATTAATCCTAACAGTCTCTGATGAATTGGAGAATATGGGCCTCTCTGGAAGAAGCCAGATGCTCATGGAAGCCCTACTCCAGGTGGACTGCCACTGGGATTGGTTGGTTCCCAGAAGTCACAGTTAGAACTGGAAATAACATTCACTCCAGATGGATGGGAGGCCGCTGTGGACACCATCCTTCACAGCTTGTCTTCACTGTGACTCGAAGGGAATAAATGTAAAATGGCATCATTGGTGTAAAAATAACTTTATATGAAAGTTATCTGTTCTTTCAGTTTCCCTTTACTTAATTCTTACCTGCTTTTCAACCCACAGAAATCACATTTCTGGCCCCTCCATCTTACCAAAGTAGTCCTTGACAAGATTACCATTGACTTTTGTATTGCTGGACCTGACTGTCAGATCTCAGCCCCCATCTTAAGGGATATCTCAGTCCTACTGACTATAGGTTTCTCCATTAAAAACCTGCTGCCTTGTCCACTCTACTTACCATCTGTTCTGCCCAAATTGTGTATGTGGGTAGCTTTTCATTATGTTGGGTCCTAATTGTTGATTGTAAGTCTTCTGCCCTTCTTGTTGTACGTCCTGTCTCCCAGCCACCTCCAAAACTCTATGCTTTCATTGTATAGTATAATCACAGCATGTAAATAGAATCCTGGGTATATTTAAAGGGATGTGAACAAAGCATGTGGAAGGGTGACTGAATTGGGTCATTCAGACTTAGCAGAGAAAATGAAGACCAAGGATACAATGTATAGGGCTTCCCATTTAAAACTCTAGGGAATTCTACTCACTGGACTTAAGGTTGAACTGACACCAATAAATCAAAAGTAACCGCTGTCATAATTTATCACAGTTATGATTCTATAGTTACTTATTTGTACACATTAAACTCTCTGGTGTTGATGTAATAACTTTATATTCCTCTTTATCCAAAATATCCATGTCCTCCTTTCACTCAGTATATTGCTATGCCTTGGTTCATCGTGTCAGCTCACTCTTTGTAATTTTTATCTGGTGCTTTTAGGATGAGTAGGAATGTTTAAAGCACTATGACCCATCTCTATTCTCGAAGTTCTGATGCAGAATTTTGATCACTCTGCTACTCATTGTTGGCAGCTTTTCTATTCCCATCAATTTGAATAGGCACAAAGAAACCACATCTGTCAATTATTTTATCAGCAAAGCAAGTGTAGAAGCATGCCTTGCAAGTAATCAGCAGTCATTTCTGCAAGGCAGATGCTCTTTTTTAAAAAGAAAAAATCTGCAGTATAGACAACTTCCATGTATATGCAGAATAATTATCTGCAGTGTATCTCTTGGCATCCCTGATGTTGAAATTATTGATCTGCCCTAATGAATTACCTGTTTTGTTGACATCTACACTCTGCAATAACACAATCACATCTGAGTTGTCTACTTCTAATTTCCATCTATTTTACATACTGTCTGCAGAGACAATCAGCTATACATAGAGGAGTAACTGTCACCTTGGAACCAGAAATCCCCCACCCAAGTTTTGGGTTTGTAATTCATTCTACTATTCAGGACATTTCATTTCCCTTGTCTCTGTATCTGTGTAAAAAACCCTACATCCTTTTTAACCACCCCCTAGTAAGACAGACATTTTGTGTATTACCATTAGGAAAAGCCTTGGAAACCCAAATACCTCACTCTTTTTAATTTGTGAGGGAGTTAGGATGAGTCTTCCCATATCAATTAACCTAATCTAGATAAAGGCTCTCAGATATTCTCAAAAGCAACCAAATCTAGATAAATCCCTCTCAAGCATGCACAGAGGTCGGTCTCCTAGGTGATTCTAAACCATTTCAAGTTGGCAATCAATATCAAGCAGCATCTTATGCAATGAAAGTAATAATCCACAGCATTCACAAGCAACTTCAATTTTTAAAATTGTTAATATTCTCAATAATAAAATAAGAATTTTACAAGATGACTATGTAGCAATAATAATTATTCTCCCACATAAAACACCTAGGCTAGCTTCCTTTTTGGTGTGTGTGTGTGTGTGTGTGTGTGTGTGTGTGTGTGTGTGTGCGTGTAAGAGATATTTGTTCTTCTGTGTGTGCGTTGTGCATGTCTGTGGTGTGTGTGTGATGTACATGTCTGTGATGTGTGCATGTGTGTGTGATGTGTGTCTGTGTGGTGTGTGATATGTGTGCATGTCTGTTTCTGTGTGTGTGTGGTATGTGTGTGTATGATATGTGTGCATGCATGTGTCTGTGTGTGTGGCATGTGTGTGTGTGTGGCATGTGTGTGTGTGTGTGTGTGTGTGTGTGTGTGTGTGTGTGGATGTGTGTGTGTGCTGTGCATGTCTGTCCGTGGTGTGTGTATGTGAGATGTGCATGTTTTTGTACGGTATGTGTGCCTAAGTACACCTGTGGAAGCCAGAGGTCAATGTCAGCTGTCTTCTATTACCTTCCACCTAATTTTTTGAGATAGAGTTCTCATTCAATCTGAAACTCCCCAATTAGCTATACTGGCTTTTCATGAAGCACTTTAACAGACAGAGCCATCTCTCTACCCCCTCTATCCTCTTATAGACATCAATGTCAGAGTCCAGCCTTCTTCTTTGAGAAGAGATATATTCTCAAAATCTTGCATGCTTAATATACAATGAGCTTTAGCAAGTTATTTAGAGGAGCCATGTGACTGGAAGCCATACATGCATGCTACAGCTTAGCTGTAGACAGAGGCTATATTTTAGTTATACCTAGTTTGAGGTACAGTAGACTCAAGACTCCAAACTCCTTGAAAACTAAATGTTAAAAGTCCGTTTGACTAAATTAAGTGAAACTCTATGCACTCAAGTTTAAATTTCTGCAAGATTTAAAGAGAAGAGAGCAAGTCAGGAGTAGTCTGTTTTCAGGTATTATCTACACAGGCAAGACAAGTACTAGGCTGACATGGTGCTGATGGATGAAGGATTGGTTTTAAGCAGGAAAGCATTCTCTGTTCAAAGCCATATCTACCCACAGATATAAAAATGTCAGTTCTTTCTTTCCACATGGCTTGGTAGCAACTGACAGATATTTATGTTTGCTAAGTTCTGCATCAAATGAATAGAAGAGCCAAACCCATGTTTTAATGACAAAATGCTTCCCCCACACATACTAAAATAATGCTTTTACTCATTTCAGCATGCATACACACACACACACACACACACACACACACACACACACACACACACACAGAGTCATCATTCTTAGTAGCTTGCTTCTGTTTCCACTTGAATAGATACCCTGTAGATGGGAAGTCACACAACAGCTTTGTGCCCTATCAAGTTGCCTCCACCCAAAAACAGCTGCAATGCTTATCTAATTAAACCCCAGCGCCAAACTGTGGGATGCAGCATCAATCATTAATATTGTATTTTGGATCACTTGAAATTCTGACTGGGGGTAGGTGGTTTCCCGCACACTGGTCTCAGAAGGAGATTTTTCAAATAATCTTTAAGCAGCACTGAAAAAAAAAAAAAAAAAAAAAAAACAAGCTGCCTGCTGTTCGATGAGGACTGTGCTATCCTGCTGAACACTGATTAGCTGTTAACTCTAATTGAGAGATGGATATTACTTATTCTGAAAATGCTAAGGACCTTTTTTATTGTGAATAATATGTAGCTTTCCTCACCTCAAAAATGTGTTTGTGGCTACTTGCCCAAATTATGATCTGTTCCAAAAGAATAGGGGCTTCTGGTTCTCTTGTCTCTAATTTGTAGTCATTTATTCTGAATCGTGTCTTTTCTCCAGGTATCCATCCACGATTCAGCGGACTGTGATCTCCATGTGGGGTTTGTGCATAGATGCCCTGCATCTGGAGCAGGGGCATACTCTTACAGTTCTGAAGGCCCAGAGATGTTTATGTAATCTTTGTCTCAGTCAGGCTCATGCTGACGTGCTTAGGTTTATGCTCATGAACCAAGAGGAGGAGTTTTCTCTATCGCCTTCTAATAGACTAGATCCAGCAAAGCAAGCCAAATGGGGCAATTTAGACAAAGAAAGACTGGCCAAAACTAAATGAATATCTGCTTCCTTCTAGCATTCTAGGAAGGATACCAGGCAGCTGTGCCAAAGCACACTGCTCCTCTTTGTGGGGAAAATGCTCTGATCTACTCAAAGTCAGGGCCATCCGTCAGCACCCGCCACAAAAGGAGATGTGTATAAGAGAGGCTCCTTAACAAGAGACTGAGGACTGCAGAAGCACGGCATGTGCCAAGCTCTGCAGAAGCACAGCTTAAAACTCAAGAGGAAATAGGGCAAATATCTGAACCATGTGGTTCTCATTCTCAAAGCCAAGATAGGCTGAGTCTGTGCCAGGGTCGTGCCTGGAACCCAGCCACATCAGCTAAAGAGGGATGGGAGAGCCAGAGAGAATACAAATCAGTAGGAGTAAGAGAGTGGAGATGTTTCATGAGCCTCGGGGACAGAGGAAAAGACCACCGTGTTAGAACGGCTTGCTGTAGGGCAGAGAGGCTGGACGATCTAGGAATGTTCCGAAAGCCCACAAAAAGGATCTCTGCGCATGAAGGGACTGATCAGAGGCATCTCCTGAGTCTAGTAAATAGTCCAAAGCAGATCAGGGCATGGCGCCTTGGGCTGCCAACTCAGCTCAAGTTACATTTTCCCAGAGTCTCTTTGCCCATATAATTCTGAGAAACTATGTGCCAATTTAGAAAGTGGAATCTAGAGGCAGCCACATTTATGAGCTTTGAGAGCTGTTTATCTGCCTATTCACCTTGTTGGTTAGCATCAACTTCAGTTCTTGCTAAATCCTCTTTTTCAATTCTGTGACTGTGAAATCAGCCATGTTCTCTCCTTAACAGTATGTGCCATTATTCCAGCCATACGCACCCATCCTCCAAGTTAGAAATTAAGAGACGGTGCAATGTCAACTCAGATTCTGCCCATCCTTGTAGGTTACAGCTTGTGTCCCTGGTTATCACAGCTTTCCCCCAATCATCCATAACTCCCACATCTCTTTGACCACACCTAGAAAGGACAGTAGCTTGTCTGGGTGTGTAGTGATTTTGTTATAAAATTCTAAATAACTCATCATGTAGCTTACTATGATTGGGGTTTAGAAACTTGCACTAGATGCTCTATAAATAATTAGTTTCTAATTCATAGACTTTATAGCATATGTAAACATGCACACACAAACAAGACAAATATGCATATGTATACATTCACATATTAATAATATAAATGTGAATTAAGTATGATCATGTTTTGCTTAATAATAGATATACATTCTGATACATTCTTGGTTATCCAATTTTATCACTGTAATTACATGAACTAAGACAGATAAAATATCATTCAATAATAAAATTTTATATGATCACCATCCTACTGAAAGTCTGCCCTTGACCAATCTCTTATTATGCAGCATGTGATTATATGCATGTATACACACATGCACACACACTCATGCACGAGCACGTGCATGCGCATGTACATATGTTTGTGGCAGCAAACTAACTTGTCTGTTGGTAAGCAAGGAGGAAATCTCTCAATTGTACTACTTTTGCCGGGCATGGTGGCACATGTCTTTAATCCCAGCACTTGGGAGGCAGAGGCAGGCGGATTTCTGAGTTTGAGGCCAGCCTGGTCTACAGAGTGAGTTCCAGGACAGCCAGGGCTACACAAAGAAACCCTGTCTCGAAAAACAAAACAAAACAAAACAAAACAATGTGTGCTACTTTCAAACATAATACTCTTCTGTGATCACCATCATTTCCTTTTCTTTAACCCATTCTTTGATAATGACATCTCTAGTAGAGAATAGAGCAATCTGCCATTCTTCTTTGGTTCTCCTACTTTGCATCAAGGCAAAACAAACTGTAGGCTTTCATTAGAATGAACTTCTTAGAAATGTCTGCAGAATGTGAGGACCCCTGTCAGTGTGTCCACCTAACAACAAAACCATCCCTGCTCTGCCTCTGGGAAGCACATGAAGAGTTGATTGCTACAGAGAACACCAGGCTGAGAATGCAAAATAATTCTGATGTTATCTCATTACCTATTCTTCAACCTTTGCATGTGTTATGTAATATCCCATAACCTTCCCTCCTTAATTGAAAATTTGAGATGAAAGTGTTTGTTCTGGCCATCCATGGCATTAAAATAACACCAAATGAAATTATTTATGTGCAGACTTTTCACAAACATGAAAAAAAAAATAAAACTTTAGGACCCAAATCACTCCAATTACAAAAAAACGTATTGAACTTACTTGATTAAGCAAGAGAAAGGGAGCTCGGTAGACTTGGTGCCTGTATGCAGGAGATGAGCATCTCAGCTGGAACCATCTCTGGCTTTTGCCTTCCCGTTTATAAGAAGCCAGTTACTTCCCCCCTCATTTTTCCTTTCTGTAGGAGCCTAATCTTGAACTTCAACATGGATTATTAAGGCTGTGAGTCCTGACTACCTCTAGTCATTCCTTTCTCTAAAGGACTGGATTCTGCTCCCAATATCCCACAGCTAGTGAACAAAGTATTTGCATGATGAGAAAATTTACTGTAAGATATGGTATCTCCCATAATTCTTATCCTCATCCTGCTGTCTGACTCTAGACACCTGATGCTTAATTCCTTTTCTCTTCTGGTGTCAGAATTGATAATCTCTTCTGAAAGAGAGATGAGGGAGAGAGATGAGGAAAGGAAAGAAGGAATGAAGAATAGAAAAATGCAACAAAATCTGTAAGATAGGAAGAGAGCTAATTTATTCTACTTTGTATTAAGGAGGTGTGATTTTTAAGCGGTGAGGACTCTAATATGCTTGAAGTGTAATCGATTTAGGAATTGTAATAACAGCCTTCCTTCTGAGTGATTTCTGATGAATTAGGAATGTTGCCTCTGGCTTGTTTTTTCATCCCTGATAATTGAAAGTCTCAAGTTAGCAAACAATTGCTTTCCAGCAAGCATTGCTCCTTTGTTCAATTGTTCATTCAACAAAACATCTCCTGGTTCATGTCTGTGTGCCAGACACTGTGCACTCAGTTTGCCAGGCATGCAGGGTAGAGCCAGACAGTCTGGTGTCTGAGGTTTTAAGGCCAAGAATCTAATGCTTACATCTGGCATTTTCTAATTAAGAAAAACATTTTATGCAATAATTTGGGGATCTTGGGGTACAGTACATTTGGTGATGAGCTGACTGGACGGCAAAAGAAGTTGCTGAGGGGTTTCAAGGAGCTTAAAGGATGTGGTTCCCAAATCTAATTTTCTTTCTTCTTGTGGAGCTGGGTACCAAATCTAGTGCCTGGCCCTCAGCAAGTAGGTGATTTCTTCCAACCCGCAAGGAACCCTTTTTCAGATGAAAGTGCCGTTCACTACCTCAGAGATGCTCATGTAGTAGTAGGAAATGGGAAGCAGTTGTGGATATGGTTATAAACTCCACAGGCAATTCTTATATATAAGCACAGAGGAGACCCACTCAGCATGAGCTGTATACATATTGTGCAACATATGAAAAATGATCAAACAGATAAATATTTTAAATGGGTGCCATATTTTAAAAAGAACACTTGGCACACCATGGGAAATAAATTCCAAAACCAACATATACGTATATGCATACAAATGATTAATTTTTTTTTAGACTGTACATTTGTAAAAGAGCAAGGAGGAGTATGTGTGAGTGTTTGGAGTTTTAAAAGGAAAGGGGAAAATGATGTAATTATATTTTAACATGAAAAAAATATTTTTAAAGAAAAAGATATAGAAAGAAATGTTGGGTTAATGTTATGTATAAATTTGTATAACACAAACCAAAAGGTTTTAATTTTCTAATTATTTATTATAAATATCTAAAGTCAGATACTGCCCCTGGAGTTCAGGGTGACCTTGACCTATTTATCTTCCTGTCTTTACTTCCTACATGCTAGGAATATTAGCCTATGTCTGTTACCTTGAGATAAATAAATTTTAAATTATTTTAATACATTTTCAAACTAATCGTCTGCTCTGTGTGTTGTTCAAGATGCTTCTCAATAGAGAGAGAGGAAAAGAAGCATGTGATTAGACATTTAGTGTCTGTAAAAGCCTGAGAAGTCCTATGTCCATGGTTCTGAAGTTGGGGCTTAATAGCAGAGCATCTACCTAATATGCATAATCCCCTAGGTTTGATCTCAAGGGATGAAATAAGTATATAAGTAAATCTGTTTAGCATATGGGAATTTTTCCTCATGTCATGTGTCCAGACTACATTTTCCCTCCATCTGTCCCTGCTAGTTTCTCCCCCTGACCCATCCAGATCTATCCCCTCTCAGGGTCCATTAAAAAACAAACAAGCTTGTAAGGATTAATATTAACATATAATATTAAATAGTACAATGATGTAATATTAAAGATGAAACAAAAACTAACACAATTGGACAAAACAACAACAAAAACAAACAAAAAACAGGAAGAAAAGAGCCCAAGACAAGGCACAAGAGACAGAGACTCACTTTTTTGCACACTCAGGATTTTCATAAAAGCACTAAACTGGAAGCCACCACATATATGCAAAGGACTTGTATGGTAAAAGAAAGAACATATACACATGGAGAGAAAGGGAGGGGAGATTCTGTTGGCCATCTATTGCTGGGCATGCAGCCTACCCTTAAGAATAGTTTGTTGTTGCTCCCTTAGAGGAAACTGTATTTTAAATGGCAAGTGGTTATCAATTGAAGACTGCTTCTGGGTTAAGGATAGAAGGATGTATTCACTTCTCCTTTTATCTCTAGAATAAGATCTAGTGCAGGCTGTTGGGGGTTGGTCTGGTGCTGCTATGTATTCAAATGCTTAATACTGGCCCCCAAGCTTTGGTTGACCCCAAAAAGGAGATTCCCACTTACACTAGGTGATGTGATGTAATCCCTGCTCCCCAATTTAAAATCAATTCATTATTAAAAGGTTTAAAGTCCTTTATATGCCCCAGTACAGGGGAATGCCAGGGCCAAGATGTGGGAGTGGGTGGGTAGGGGATCAGGGCGGGGGATGGAGGAGAGTTTAGGGGACTTTCGGGATGACATTTGAAATGTAAATGAAGAAAATATCTAATAAAAATTGAAAAAAAAGGTTTAAAGTCTGTGATTGGGCAGTAGGGAGAGAGGCATGACTTGAGGATTGAGTGAAGGGGTCTCAGGAAGAACAGATGGAAGAAAGAGAAAGTAGGAAAAAGGAGGCATCCATGAAAGGAAATAGAAAAGGAAAGAAAATTTCCTGTATGATTTGGGTTAGGAGCTTTTTGCACTTTGTACTGTCTTCAACTGTTGAGTCATATCTTCTATGGTATCTTCTATGCCCAAGATTCTCTCTTCTGTCTCTCTCTTTTTTTCTTTTTTTACATTTTTAACTAATTAATTAATTAATTAAACATTCCACATTTTATTTCCTGCCCCTCACCCACCCGCTTACCGCTCTACATCCCATACCTCCTGCCCACTCACTGTCTCTACATGGAATTTCGCACCCCCAACCCCATCTGACCTCTAAACTCCCTGAGGCCTCCAGTCTCTTGAGGGTTAGGTGCATCATCTATGAATGTGTGTTAGTGCCCTCATATCAGCTGGTGTATGCTGCCATTCTGATGTTGATACTTGCATCTGTAACTTCTGATACCCTTCCTAGGTTTTCCATCACTAGGGTTGCCTCCCTTTGTGATTTATTTATTGTTTCTATTTCTGTTTTTCCTGGGCATTTTTGTTCAATTCCTTTAGCTGTTTGATGGTGTTCCCTGTATTTCTTTAAGGGATTTATGTGTTTACCATTTAAGGGCTTCTAGCTATTTATCTGTGTTCTTCTGTATTTCTTTAAGGGGGTTATTTATGTCTTCCTTAAGTTCCTCTATCACCTTCATGAAATGGGATTTTATGAGAATCTTGCTTTTCAGATGTGTTAGGGTATCCAGGGCTTGCTGTGGTCAGAGAACTGGGTTCTGATGTTATCAAATGGCATTGGTTTCTGTTGCTTATGTTCTTGTGCTTGCCTCTTTCCATCTGGTTATCTCTGGTGTTAACTGCCCTTGCTATCTCTGACTGGAGCCTGTCTCTCCTGTGGCCTGGTTATGATGGACTTTATGGGAGTCAAGCTGTCTCTGGGTGTGGGAGGGTGTCTGGAGAGCCAGATTTGCCCCTGCAAATTTATCCCATTATTCCTCACAGATATTACACCAAAGATTCTTACTTTTTTGAACTCTCTAGAAATAGCCTTGCACATCAACAATTTGCAAAACATAATTGACACAGACCTTTAAAAAACTCAATTTACTCCTCCAATAATCATGCCACTTAGTAACAAAGACACACTCTGAGAAATTGTCATTGATCTACTGTGATTGGAATGTGAATATGCTAGAATATATATTCACAATTCATAGATGGTAACCTACTAGACTTATAGGCTAATGAGTAGACTAATGTGGACTATCATTGACTATAATGTTACAAGACACTTATTAATGAGCTTTGACTATCTGTTGAGACCTGGTCTAGCTACTATTTATACATCACTGAACAAGGCAAGCATAGTTCCCAGGACCAAACAAATCTGACCTTCTAGAAGCTAATGGAACAAATCACCCTGATGTATATACGATATTTAATAGAGTGAGGATTCAAGTTGGTGGTTGCTGGGACTTTAGACAGGAGAGACAAAGACTAGTAGTACAGGATTAGCATTTTAGAAATTTTATGCTAAAGGTAAATGTCAGATAGGATAGTCATTGCCCTTCACTCTGGATTTAAAATTTGTAACTTATTGAAAGCTTACAGTCCTCAAAGCAGGTGTACTGGGGACATCTCCAGTCACAATGTTAAGTGACAAAATGGGCTTTATGGAATAGCCCAGAGGTTAATCCACTCTGTGAGCACCAAGACAATTAACAGTGACTACTCTGAAAGGACACTCACATACAAAGGGATACACAAAGACTTATGCTTGGCAAACTGACCAGGGGGAATCATCCTCGTCACTCAGAGCTGAGGAAATTGGAAATGTTTGGAAGTTAACTTTGGTGGGATTTAACACTTCACCGACTCCAATTCCTGCTGATTGCTTGTTAAAATGATACCTAAAACTCTCAGGAAAGCAACATGTGAGTCTGAGTAGATGATTTGTATGGTTAGGATGCTCATTAACAAAATACTTTTTTCCCACAGATATAAAACTCCCAAACACTTCAGGGAAATGGCACTAATAGCTGCTCTGGGTAACAATCTTCATAATGATCATTGTGTTGTTTGTTAAAATGGTATGTGAATAACAAAATGTCCCCCAAAGGCTCTAACAGATAAAGCAAGGATTCAAAAGGTTGCTATTAGTGTTGTTTTTAATTTCTTGTTTTTGAGAAATCAACCACAATAGTGGAAAATCTTTAAACAGACAAATGAAAATTTACTTCTTATTGTATTTTGAGTAGTGAAAATTGTACCCAAGATTATAAAATCAAAATACATTGTTGCTACACAATTCTATGAATCATTCTAAGTCAGATTTTTACCAGATTGATACAAGTGTTCCCCCTTGATTTTTTTCCCTCAACTGGGCCACTTTTTTAAAATTTTGCTTAAGCAACAAAAAATATATGGCATAATTATATGTGCATTTAATGCTATATAGTCATAAATAAATCTTTCCCTAATGCTAAAACTTAATGCTATGCATAACTATTGCTGGAATACAGCTATCAGATTTGACATAAATCCTAGACACTGATTGCACTTGGCATTGTATTGATTATAGAGAGAAGCATCCCCAGAAGAAAGAAAAAAACAGGTGGATTCTCAGAACCACCTCCAGAACAGCTTCCATTTAAGTCCTAGGTACTGGCTGTTCATCCCCTGACTTAAGAAATACCTATATAAATCTGTAGGTATTTTCCTATAGTAGCCAATGCATTCACTTGTAGACTATAGTATATTTATTCAAAGTTAATCATTTTTCTGATAGCTGAATCTAATAAAAAAATCCACACCATCCCTCTTGTTTAATAAGGAAGCAAATATATACTTAATTATATAAAATTTGAAGGATATAAAGATGAGTTTGAATAAAATGATATTGGTATTTGGGTCTTGTGGATTCTTGGTGTGCTTTGTTATGTGTCTGTAAAACTACTATAGGCCTGAAAACTTGAAACAAAGAAGAGACTTCATTATTTAAAACCAAGTATACAGCTTTTATATACCCTGCTTGTTGATATGACTCTCAAGTATCTCCTACAGATGACTGATGGGTCAGAGATTCTTTTGTTGAAATGTTCGTTCTATAACAGTAGAAGCCAAGGCCATGTGAGCCACGTAACAATTCTCTTAAAAATGTAAAATGAAATCTTCAGAGAAGCTCTCCCAGAATTTTAGGTGGATAAATGCCTTAACTCTATGAGCAACAAAGGAAAACTACAGCCATTTATTAGGGTATTTAATGAACAAAGACAGCATTTAAAGAATGAGGTTAGAAGAAGACCAAAAACGAGCTTTCTGTGCTTTTTCTTATGAAGAGTACCCTTGTCATTATGAGTATATCATCATTAAAATTGCATATTCATGTTTTGCATTTTCATTTGGCCTTGTGTCATTAAAATTACATTACGTTTGATGTATTTATAATTATAGCTAAAAGGTTATGTTAATGTTCATCTCTTCCACAATGAAAATTAACAGGAACTATGAAGTATGCTTCATAGTATGAACTTTGAATTTTCACCACCACCACCCCCAGAAATTCAATCTGCACATGTAAAATCCTATATTCACACACCTTGAAATAAAATATCTTTGATACCAATAGTCATAGTTTTAAAGATGAGTCTCCCAGTACTAGTACTCACAAAACCTATGCCATCTCTAAAAGATAATCTAGGAGAGGGAGACAGAATGAACTCCATGTCTCATTAAGTCTTTATAGAAGAAACCTCACCTGTGCAGATGAATGAACAGGGAACAATTATATCTCTTAAGGCTATAATCACTGAACTTAGACACTCAAATCTTCCTTTTATACAGAATAGCAATAATAAAAAACATATAGGACATGTCAGGGCTTTCCCCTCTGCAAGTAAAACTGGTGGTCAAATCTAATGTCCATTTTCTAATCTTGGAAATTTGTTCTAACTTCTCCTTCTAAGGGAATCACACAAACACCAACACTGTAGAATTAGACATTTCTTTTGGGAACTATGATGTCTGACTCTGGGTCTCTGATGTGGCTAGAAACTGCTAAACAAATGTTTTGCATCGTAGATAGTGATTTCTGTTTAATTGCTTTTCCTAACCCTCAGTGGCTATAAGAAAATAGGGTCATTTGTAAGAGATATGAAAAACCAAACTGCTTGTTTTGCTATTCTCATACCCAACACAGCACAGCGACTTCAGTGGCCAAATTATTTTTAGAGTTCTACACCACCACTAACAACAACAACCTGCCCCTAGACACACACACACACCACACACACACACACACACACACACACACACACACACAAACAACACCAAGTAATTCCTTTGCAAACACCAGCTGAGTTTCCTACAATTCAGTTCAACCCTGATGTCATCCACATAGGTACATCAGGAACACTGTACATGAACTACACAGTAGTCATTGCTTCTACTCCACACTAGCTCCCATCCTAACCAGAAACATACAAGCCTGGCTCTTATAAGAAATGTAGCTCAGCCTTAGCAAGTAAACACATTTTAAAGCCATCACACTATGGACTTTGCCAGGTATGAGCAATCGATTCAAACACAGACATAGTTCCTCTGCTTTCTGTACCCTTAATAATGAAGCCTTTTGTTTCAAAGCTGACAATCTATTCTACCAGCATCCATCAAACTCTTGCAGAACAACTTGCTAGTCTGCTAGAAGGGTTAGCTCCTCACAGCTCAAAACAACTAACATGATCAACTCAACAATTAGTGGAGCTCTTTATTAAACTTTAGAACCATATGACTTTTCTTCATTTTATTTCTGTCGTTGGTCTTTCTTCAGAAGTATAACCTCACCTAATCCACTTTAATGTTTGGAAATCAATTTTTAATCATCATGATTTGTTAAATAAGATATGTTTGCATAACTAAATAAGATGTTACATTAAAACTTACTTCATTTCCTATGACAATAATGTTCTAGACAAGAAAAAGTACCCAATATTATATAAAATTAAATTACTATTGGTCAACAATAAATTCAATATGTAAATGTTTCTTGTACTGATAATATAGTTTCATAGGTAAAGCAGCAGTCTTCTTGGTATAACTGAGGTCCTGGGTTTGATCTCTAACTCTATAAAGCAAAAGAAAGAATAAAAGTGTACAAATATTTCAAATCTAAATAAACAATGATTATTGAAACCATTTTTACTGGAAATTCATCATCTCAATTCAACATTGCTAAACAATATAATCATTTCACATGTGTTGATATACTTTTATGTCAATGAATTGAAAAGTTTGCACATTTTACTAAGAAATTAAGACCAACATATTTAAGCTATGTGTGGTAGTGCATGCCATTAATGCCAGTACTTGAGAGACAGAGGCAGGCCGATCTCTATGAGCTCAGGGAAAGCCTGGTCTACAGGAGTTCCAGTTGAGTTAGTGCTACATATTGATATACTCTTTCAATGTGCCTAGTCTTATAACTTGTTCTGCATGTTTTGTTGATATCTCTGGGAGGGCTGCTCTTTTCTGAAGGGAAAAAAGAAGAGTAGATCAGGGGAGAGAAAAAGTATTTGTGGAGGGAAGGTACTGGAAAGAGAGGAGGCAGAGGAAACTGTGTTAAGGATATAATATGAGAGAAGAATAAATAAATACATACACAAATACATAAATAAATAATACATACTTAACTAAATATTCTACCAAATGATGTGATAATAATTCTAACTATTTAATCATATGGTACGTCTGGACTCTAGAAGAAACCACATGCAAATTTTTAACCAAAGGTTCTATAATGGAACTTAAAGTTCTGATTAGCTCTGTGAACATTAGTGTGCTGTCAGGTCATTCAAATGTCTCTCCCTTTCTGCTTACCAAGCTGATGGCAGATGAGCCTTAAGAACAGCTGAAAAGAATTGTTCATGATTATATGCATATAAAATGTCATCTTTTATCACCCAGTCTTTCTTAAACTGCACTTTAATCTATGCTCATAGAATTTTTCCATTCTTCAACAAAAGGAAAGAGGCAAAAGAGAAAGACTCTCATTATTTCTATATCTAAGCCAAAGCACTTCAGCTCTGGCCTCAGACACCCAAACCTCACTTCACCCTAAGTAGAATAGTGATTGTGACAGAGATATACAGGAACCACAGTGCATCCACTGGACACTTTTAAATGAAGCCCATGCCTTTGATGTATGACCAGGATGTTATCCTAGGTAAGATTTAGGATGAGCTAAAGGTCTAATCTGGGCTTACCACTGGAGGAAAGAATCATTCTGACCTCAGTCAAGTTCTCCAGGAACAAAAGCTAAAAAAGAAGACCTTTAAAAACTTCTGGATCCATCTGGTCCTAGTCAGAAACTATTGTGGATGCCAACAAGTGCTTGCTGATAGGAGCCTGATATAGCTCTCTCCTGAGAGGCTCTGCCAGTGCCTGACAAATACAGAAGTGGATGCTCACAGCCATCCATCGGACTGAGCATAGGGTCCCCAATGAAGAAGCTAGAGAAAGGACCTAAGGAGCTTAAGGGGTTTGCAGTCCCATAGGAGGAAGAACCATATGAACTAACAAGTACCCCAGAGCTCCCTGGAACTAAACCACTAACCAAAGACTCAAGAGCCATGAGTCCGAACCATGGTGGGACTCAGGGCTCTAGCTGCATATGTAACAGAGGATGGCCTAATTGGACTTCAATGGGAGGAGAGGCCCTTGGTCCTCTGAAGGCTCTATGCCCCAGTGTAGAGAAATGCCAGGGCTAGGAAGCGAGAATGGGTGGGTTGGTAAGCAGGGGGAGGGGGAAAGGGATGGGGTGGAACCAGGAAAGGGGATAATATTTGAAATGTAAATAAAGAAAATATATATTTAAAAAACACTTCTGGATCCAAAAACTAGTCTCCTGAAAACTTCCCTTCTCTGGCCGCTACCTCAGAAACTATTTCAAACTACACTGAGATGCACCAAGATGAAGCCCTTCTTCCTTCTCATGCACCTTATATCTTCTTGGGTGCAATTTTAATGTTACCTACAAATACAGAGAAGATTCTGGAAGGATATATGTAAATAAGAAAAAATATACTACAATGTAGTAGAAACTACAGTTGGAAAGATATATCAAGGAGATAATCATGTATTATATAATTAGGTACTCATACATTGTTTGATTTCAAGTAACTAATTTTAAAGGATACATGAAACTTCCTATTGAAAAATGTGGGGGATGGTAAGTTAGGGATAGGTAAAACATAGTATTTTTTAAAAGATAGTAAATCCTTATATGAGATATGTGAGGCTCCAAATGCTGACGGAGAAGCGCTTCCAAAGCCAGACTCTTGCAGCACCAAGTGAAGTCCAACCTTGGAGCCTGTTAGCCAGGTGCCAGAAAGATAACTGTGAAAGAACGAAAACCCAAATTACAGACCCTGTTCTGGGGTCTGTCTGAAGTGTAGGGGTACAGCTTTAAGAATGCTCAGGGAACAAAAGGACAAGAACTGAGGTGCAAGCTCTGCTTCCACAGACCCAATTTGCTAATGTTAGGAAGAGAAAGAATTTGCTGAGGTAGTTCAGACCATGTGAGAATTAAATACATCACAGCAGGTTAATGTATTTTTTTTACCCTCAAATTTTCAATCATAAAATACATCTGGCATTCTTGCTGATGATTTGAAGGTGGGTGGCCCTTCTCTGTTTTCTCAGACAGAATGAGGTACAATATGTAGTTTGGAAGGGTTTATATCCTGGCAGTATATCTACTCCTTTGTGAAGATATTTCCAAACGATTTTTCTCCAGGAAACCTTATCTTTTTGTGTGAGAAAGGAAGAAATGTCAATATTTTGAAGGTCTGGAGCTTGCATAAATTATTCTGTCTTTAATTTCTAGAGGGAAATAAGAAAAAAAGAAAGAGGCAATGTCTTCTTCTTTTCTGTGTCCTCTCCTTCAAGACCCTCTGGGCTTATGGCATTCAACTCTTAATGTACAGAGTGCTATACCACCTAGATATTACATTGCCTTGTGGCTCCTTAACACATTGTTTAATCTGTTCATTCAAAATTAGGGTAATATTTTTATGCACCGTCTATAGCATGGTCCTCTAGAAAAAAAAGCCTGACACAAGAACTTTTACTTTTGTGATCTGTTAAGCAACAGATAAAAGAGAAAATCAAAGAGACTGATTTGACCGAACAGGACAACACACTTAGCCCCCCGAAGCAGGGGGAAAGTGGTACTCAGCAGGCCACAGGTAACTATCAGTTGTGAGCACCAAGATACTCAACAACTGGGACAGGTGCACCGGCTCAGGAGAGGGAAAGTAAAGATACATAAAAGAAAATTGGACATAGTACTACCGGAAGATCCTGCAATACCCCTACTGGGCATATATCCAGAAGATATTCCATCTGGTAATAAGGACACATGTTCCACTATGTTCATAGCAGCTTTATTCATAATAGCCAGAAACTGGAAAGAACCCAGATGTCCCTCAACAGAGGAATGGATACAAAAAATTTGGTATATTTACACAANGGCCATCATTGGAAAGAGAGGCCCCTTGGTCATGCAGACTTTATATGCCCCAGTACAGGGGAACACCAGGGCCAAGATGTGGGAGCGGGAGGGTAGGGGAGCAGGGCCGGGAGGGGGGAGGGTATAGGGAACTTTCTGGATAACACTTGAAATGTAAATGAAGAAGTTATCTAATAAATATTGGGAAAAAAAAAGAAAACAAAGGGACAATCTTTAATGTTCTACAAGAAGGACTAGGTGCTCTTCCATAATGCCTGACAAGGAGTTCCATGCCAGATCAATGTGGGTTAACCTTTATTTTCTTTCTCATTATATTTTTATCTTCATGTAATATGGTAAATATGTTGTGTCATACATGAATATAATAATTATTTTAATATGTGTACAATTATTGTCAGAAAAGGTCAGCTCTGGGTATCTCCCTCAGTTTCTCACCACCTCATTTTTTGAGACACTGGTCCTGGAGTTCATTGTTTTGAATAGATTGACCTGATCTATGAGCCCAAGGATCTGATTCCTCCATCACCATCACACTTACTTCAGTGCTGGGTGACAAATGCACAAATGCTACAAATATGCTACTGCCTTTTATTTGAGTACTTGGGATCTGAACTCGGGTCCCTGTGCTTGGCTGGCAGGTATTTTAACAACTGAGCCATTTCCTTGGGCTCCTCTACATGAGTAATTCTTTCTTACACTCAAAAGTAATATTCTCTTCTACCAGACACTGGATGTTACAACGTACCATAAGAGTGACCCCCACCTTTCCCTGTTAGGAGGAAAATTTTTTTACAATCTGAGCTCTCCCTCAGAATAAGCTTTCTGCAGTGCCCCTAGCTCTGATATTTGGTATAGCTATCTCCATCTTTTGGCATTTCCATGTTCGCAGGGGAACCACATTAAAACAACCCTCTCTGGATGCACAACCTTGGCAACACATTTTGAACCTTCAGTCTTCATACAAGCTATTGACTACAGATGTGAGTTTATTTGGTTTGCTGAATATAAATAATTAAAATCCTGCAGGGAGCATATTTTTACTTACAGGGCTCCATTGTTGTTCTTATACCTGGTGAGAGTATGGCAAAAATTACATGAGTTTATTAAAAAAACCAAAATGGATGGTTCCAGCTCTGTTCCTCTACCCCATGGAACAAAAGCAAACAGCAGCTGCACAGAAGCAGGAGTCGGCCGTGGCGGAGGGGAGGGCTGGCTAACATTTGGAGGGATGGGCTTTCAGATTTGAGGACTCCCTATTGTGCCCAGGGTGTTGTGGCCATCACTGCATCTTAGTGTGCAGATGTTCATGCTCTGAGCCGCTTCCAAGCCCAGCCTTCACCCTTGCTGGATGTTCTGTTTTATCATCCCCTCTTTATTTATGATCCCTCACATTTCCGACGATATAAGCGTACGCTGCTGAAGCCGTCAAAGCATACCCCCTACATACAAACTGATCTCCAGATTTCCAACGAAATTGCCGCCTTTGTATACTTACAGACTGACGTGATAACTGAAAATAACTTCCATTAGCACTATAAAAACTCCAGCTGATACCAAATGAATTTCATTTGATACCAGCAGAGAAAAATATTGGCTACTGAGATATTCTTTGTTCATGGTTATTTACAGTTAGCTAGAATCCGTGTACAATCCAGCCAGGCAGACGGCTCCAAATGAGCTTTCTTTTTGGACCTTGTGGGGATAGAAGGTCTTCTGCTAAAAGATTGGCTCACCTCCATTTGCTGAAATCCTAGGCCCACTCACGTGGTACCTGCTCTGCCACAAAACATGAAAATGTCTAGTAATTAAATCCCCCAGAGTAAGATGTACACAGATGTTTAAGAGCCATATGTCCCGACTCTCTCTCCTCCCTACCTCTACAGTTTATCACCACACTGTTTTGTAAATCTTGAAAACGGTTGATGAAATAGGCTATTTCCCCTAATCATGATCCTGGTGTAAGTATTACATAAATATTTCAAATGCACTTGGCATCACCACTAAAAATTAAATGTCCATCTTGTTAGGTTTCCTCCATATTGTTTACCTTATGAGAAATATCAGATTCCTTCCATAGCCAGGAGAAGCTACTATCATGGAACTGCACACCATTCTGGAGCTAGACATTCAGTATACAGGACTGAAGACGGAATAATTTTAAATATTTTGAAAAACATACATACATATCTTTCTCTTCATAATTTGCTTTCTTCATTCAACATTATTCAGTTTTTAATTTCCTCACTGTAGATACACACATAAAGTACCATCTTAACTATTTTTATTTGTGTGACTCAGTGACATGAAATATATCCACAACAACATGAAACCATCGACCACTAATTTCCAGAATGTTCCCCTTGTTCTAAACAGAAACCTTGTCCCCATTAACTAACACCTGTAATTTTTTCCTTTCTATGCTCCTGACAACTGCTATCTAGCTTTGTTTCCATTCATGTGGTCACTCCAGGTACCTCGTTTACATGAGATCATATAACCACCTAATACTATTTCACTTTCTGTATTAACAAATTTCCCTGTACACTGGCTTATGTCACTCATCTTAAGTATTATATAGAATATTTAGCATATCATAGACAACAATTTATCCATAACATTAATATTGTGGCATAACAAAAAAACAGTTTTCCAGTGAACAGAGAGAGTACCACCTGATGAAAATGGGCCTGCTAGCTTTCTCCACCTCTGCAATCTGCTAGGCCATCACTCTTAGTCACATTTTCACCATTCCGACCATCAGTAACTTATGACTCTCTTTCCCTGGGTCCTAGTTTTTCCCAACAGACTTTAATTTATGATCTTTTACAACTTGATGGGTGTGAAATCTTACTTTTCTTGCTTTCCCTGATGATACCACCAGGGCTCCAAGTGTCTTTGCGTGCTTTGTAACCATTAAGTTTCTTCTCTTATGATGTGCCTGCTCACAGCCTTCACCCTCTTTTATATCCCTGCCCTATTGGTATCTCTAGATACACAGGCAGACCTTCTGAGAATAATCATTTAATAGTTGTATTTCAAGTGTCTTTGATAATTATCTCTAATGTCTCTTTATTTCCTGCTCCATTCACATCTCCCATGACCTAGTATGTATTTCCTGTTCTATTTGGATCTCAATGTGTCTTTGACTACTTTCTTTTTTTTAATTAATAGATATTTTCTTCATTTACATTTCAAATGCTATCCTGAAAGTCCCCTATACTCTCCCCCTGCCCTGCTCCCCAGCCCACCCACTCCGGCTTCCTGGCCCTGGCATTCCCCTGTACTGGGGCATATGATCTTCGAAAGACCAAGAACATCTCCTCCCATTGATGGTCGACTAGGCCATCTTCTGCTACTGGGGGGTATTGGTTAGTTCATATTGTTGTTCCTCCTATAGGGTTGTAGACCCCTTTAGCTCCTTGGGTACTTTCTCTAGCTCCTTTCTTATTCTATAATTTCCTGATTTCTAGTTTAAGCTCTGAAGACCATGACCTTGCCCCTGAAAAATGCTTTCCTCCACCCCACAGACTGCTATGTTTTACTTTAAAAGGCTGTGTGCTATGCCCTTGCAGCTCAACTCTGCTCCCTATCTGATTCCTTTTACTCTGCTGTTCTGAATGTAAGTTCAGACTTGACTGTTGGGCAGTGACTGCACCATGCACTGTACCACCTTGCAGCATCTCTCATGACTTGGGCAGTATGGCCGCCTTCACTCTCAATCTTTGGTTTTTATACGGTGTGAAACATTGTGTTTGAGTTTGATTTGCTTTATTTTTATTTTCTACAATTTAGTTTTAAAGCACCCAGGGGCAATGTTTTATTTCTTTTCCATTGGGAGGCAGGTATTATATAAATTTTAGCATTTGTATCTCTTCTTGAAATGGATTACTCTAAGTCTATTGTGCCTGCCATCCAAGAATGTCTATATTGAGCCTCATGAATGCTCTCAAAATTTCCAACTTGTGTCTGTTCCCATGTACTTTGTAAAACGTGTATTTAAGCACCAAAAATCAGCCTTTTCTTCTGAGTATCAGGTTATAACCATGGTTTTTCACTCTTTTCTTTAAGCCTTTTGAGCATCCAAAAGACAGTGATAATGATACCATTCAGTGTCACAGCACTTGCCCAAGATTCAGTAGGCCCTGGATGCAGTCCACATCATTGAGACAACAACAACAGTAACAACAACAACAACAACAACAAAATGAAAAACAAAACAAAACCAAAACCAACATTTTAAATTCCCTTTTTGCTGCTCTTTTTCTTTTTTGTTTTGTTTGGGCCTGAAAATGCCCTTTCTCCTGTCTTCTGACCCACCATCTCTTCTTTTCCCTTTGTAATTTGCAATTTTGGCATGTACATATATCCCGGGGACTGGAGTAGGAGGACACTCCTCACCCTAGACATCCCAGCAGTGGTTACAGAGATAGTTCAGGTCACCTTCAAGCTAATTAAATGAAAATCTCTGTGGATAAAATACAGAAAGCATGCTTGAGAAATATCTACAGCTGATTGCAGTTTGTATGTAGGCTACAACCACAGACTACACACACCAGCCAGTATCTGCCTTCACTGCCTTGTTGGCTGGGTTCACTCAACTGACCCTCTCTGCTCAAAGTTTTATCCTTCATTTTGGCACTTGCAGATTCCCCTTTCCAGCTTTTAGTTTTTGATACACAATGAGAGGGAGTTATGGCAAAAATACAAATATCATAAGATTTACCATCATAAAGGTACAGTTTGGTTTGTAGTTTCCATCCATGACAGGTAGGGATGTCACAGAAGCAGGAGCTGGAAGGAACTGATTACATGTCATCCACGGGCAGGAAGCAGGGGTGAAGAGTGCTTGTGCTGGGCTTATTGTTTTTGTTTTTCACAGATGTGTGTGTGGGGGGTGATATTTTCCACAAATTTATCTTCCAAGTTATTCTAAATCTCAGCATATTGGCAATTGAAATTAACCATTATATTTTTTCTCACATCCTGGTACCTTAAATTCCAAGCAGAGCTATACAAGGACAAGCAGTTCAGAGATACAAAGATAAAGGTTATTTTATTAAAGGTCTTTGCTATCAGTGTTGCTGCAATAAATGAGTCAAAGGAAACTGAAGAAGAAGCCAGCTTTTTGTCTTTCTCTTAGCTCTTTCCAATCTTCAAAGAAATAGTAACATTTTCTTCAAAAGGCTGCTGCCTGACTGGTTGACATAATGGGTCCTGGTGGCCTTTAGGAATCTGTACCAGCACTTTTAGACCTCTTCATAACTAAAAGATAAACACAGAAGATCTTTTCTTTCTTCTCATTATTTCTCTCAAAATTATTATAGTGATATTCTGGAAACTGATTTTAAAAGCATGCAATTTGTTCGATTCCCTGAAGTCAGGATATTATGTGATAATGTTCTCGTAAGAGGCGACCTAGGACCTCACTTCCATGCACTCTTAATGAACAATTTGAAACAATAAGTTAAAAAGCATTCATGGATGGATTGGGAGGCAGGAGAAGAGCCCATCAAATGTATAAGATTAACCCAAATTCTCACCTAAAATGAAAGAAAGACATGGGAGAGCCAGCTGCACTAGGTTAGAAGGTTGAAATGGCTTTATGTTAGAAGATGTGTAGACTGAAATCTTTGATCCTATGGAGCTCTGTCTACATTTGCACACTGGTGCAAGGTGAAAGTAAGATGTATTCCCTTCTTTTCATGGAGCTAATCCAATGGAAGGGAGAAGTGTGGCAGAATAAGCTACCCTGAAGACACAGCCACCCTGAAATCTGAGGGCTAGTGGTTTTGTATATTTATTCTAAACATACAATGAACTCAATAATGTCCACAACTCAATCACAAAAAGACAAATAACACAATTTATTTTAATGCATGAAAAACTTGAACTGGTGTGTCGCACATAAATGCACACACAAATGCCCTGTACTCATACCAAAGAGTGTTTAGCAACATTAGCCAAAAGAAATACCAACAGTGGGGACAATGAAATGTCACCAAGAGCATGTGAAATGGCTGAAATAACCAGGGACAGTGGCAACAGTTGCTGGTTACAAAGAACTGGAATTTTCACATACCATTGATGGAAATAGAAAATATCACTTTGATTATTTCTTATAAAATTAAACCTATACTTAACTTGTGATCTCAGTTATCTGGAATAATTTTAATCATAGAAGAAGAAAGAATATACCCAGATATAAACTATGTATGAATATTTATGGGAACATTATTGTAATAACAACCTGAACCCAGAAGTGATTCGCATCTCCATCAACCAAAGAAGGAATTTTAATGAACTATCTACACAATAGAATAAATATGATGAAAAATAAAACATTACTCTTAGAAGAAGAAACCTTTGGTTGGCATGGATCATGATGGTCACAAAATGACTGCCACAGCTGTACACAGATCATCCAAGTAGAAGACAGATGTCCTTTCTTAGCAGACTTCCACTTGATTTTTTTCCCGTATACTGGGCCATAAATCAATAACTCTAAAAGCCAGAGTCATAAAGAGTGACACATTTATCCTGACTTAAGCTCATTTGGATTTCTCTGTTCAGAGACAGATTATATTCCCTACTAGAGAAAAATTAGAATACTGTCAGCAAAGCAGAAGGAAATATGGATACTACATAAACAACTATAAAAGCTTAGGCAGGATTCTAACATGAAAAGAAAACCATACAAATCCATTTTAATCTGGTATAGGAAAGAGAGATGTTGGAGGGAAATGACCTACATCACTTTGTAGGAGACACAAGAAGGCAGAGAATCTCTATAAATTTCAGTGTCTCTGGTTTCATGTGGAGCTGTTTTATCTACTTAGACTTGAGCTTTGTACAAGGAGATAAGAATGGATCAATTCACATTCTTCTACATGATAACCGCCAGTTATGCCAACACCATTTGTTGAAAATGCTGTCTTTTTTCCACTGGATGGTTTCAGTGCCCTTGTCAAAGATCAAGTGACCATAGGTATATGGATTCATTTCTGGGACTTCAATTCTATTCTATTGATCTACCTGTCTGTCGTTGTACCAGTACCATGCAGTTTTTATCACAATTGCTCTGTAGTACAGCTTGAAGTCAGGGATGGTGATTCCACCAGAGGTTCTTTTATTGTTGAGAAGAGTTTTTGCTATCCTAGGTTTTTTTTATTATTCCAGATAAATTTGCAAATTGTTCTTTCTAACTCAGTGAAGAATTGAGTTGGAATTTTGATGGGGATTGCATTGAATCTGTAGATTGCTTTAGGCAAGATAGCCATTTTGACTATATTAATCTTGCCAATCCATGAGCATGGGAGATCTTTCCATCTTCTGAGATCTTCTTCAATTTCTTTCTTCAGAGACTTGAAGTTCTTATCATACAGATCTTTCACTTCCTTAGTTAGATTCACACAAAGGTATTTTATATTGTTTGTGACTATTGTGAAGGGTGTTGTTTCCCTAATTTCTTTCTCAGCCCGTTTATCCTTTGTATAGAGAAAGGCCATTGATTTGTTTGAGTTAATTTTATATCCAGCTACTGAGCTGAAGCTGCTTATCAGGTTTAGTTCTCTGGTGGAATTGAAAACCCTCGAAGATATGGGCACTGGGGAAAAATTCCTAAACATAACAGCAATGGCTCATGCTGTGAGATTGAGAATTGACAAATGGGACCTCATAAAATTGTAAAGCTTCTGTAAGGCAAAAGACACTGTCAATACGACAAAAAGACCACCAACAGATTGGGAAAGGATCTTTACCAATCCTAAATTAGATAGAAGACTAATATCCAATATATACAAAGAGCTCAAGAAGGTTGACTACAGAAATTCAAATAACCCCATTAAAAAATGGGGCACAGAACTAAACAAAGAATTCTCAACTGAGAAATACTGAATGGCTGAGAAGTACGTGAAAAAATGTTCAACATCCTTAATCATCAGGGAAATGCAAATCAAAACAACCTTGAGATTCCACCTCACTCCAGTCAGAATGGCTAAGATCAAAATTTCAGGTGACATCAGATGCTGGCGAGGATTTGGAGAAAGAGAAACACTCCTCCATTGCTGGTGGGATTGCAAGCTTGTACAACCACTCTGGAAGTCAGTCTGGAGGATCCTCAGAAAATTGAACATAGTACTACTGGAGGATCCAGCAATATCTTTCCTGGGCATATACTCAGGAGATGTTCCAACTGGTAATAAGGACACATGCTCCACTATGTTCATAGCAGCCTTATTTATAATAGCCAGAAGCTGGAAAGAAACCAGATGTCCCTCAAAAGAGGAATGGATACAGAAAATGTGGTACATTTACACAATGGAGTACTACTCAGCTATTAAAAACAATGAATTTATGAAATTCTTGGGTAAATGGATGTATCTGGAGGATATCATCCTTAGTGAAGTAACCCAATCACAAAAAAAACTTACATGATATGCACTCACTGATAAATGGATATTATCCCAGAAACTTAGAATACCCAAGATACAATTTGCAAAACATAAGAAAATCAAGAAGAACGAAGACCAAAGTGTGGATACTTCATTCCTCCTTAGAATAGGGAACAAAACACTCATGGAAGGAGTTACAGAGACAATGTTTGGAGCTAAAACAAAAGGATGGACCTTCCATAGACTGCCCCACCCAGGGATCCATCCTATAATCAGCCACCAAACCCAGACACTATTGCATATGCCAGCAAGATTTTGCTGAAGGGACCCTGATATAGCTATCTCAATTGAGGCTATGCCAGTGCCTGGCAAATACAGAATTGGATGCTCACAGTCATCTATAGCGTGGAACACAGGACCCCTAATGGAGGAGCTAGAGAACCTTCCCTTACACAGAAACTAAGAAATCCATTATATAGGAAAAGAAAAAACAACAATAATAGGGTATAAGATGTCATATAGTTGTTAAGACATGGGAACCAAGGATGGAGATGTTGGCATGAAGGGATAAGTCAAAGAGCATAAAAGACAATGTAGAACATGTTAGGTTGAGCTGATACCAGTACCCCATGCTTTGGGCAGTCAAGATAAGGACAGTTTATTCCTTAGGTATGGGATGTGAGAAACCCAAGATCAAAGTGCTGCTAATGTAGTTGTTTTTAAGAGCTGCTCCCTGGATAGAGCCAACTTCTGAGCTTCTTCATAAATTGAGCCACCCTCTGGATTACTCGCCTCCTCTCACATCACCTAGATGATCTTCTCAAGGCTACATACAGTCATATTGGAAGTTGAAGCTTTGGTATATGAATTTTGGAGAGATGTAAAAATTCAGTTCATTATGAATGGTAAATTATAAACTATTTTAAAAGCTATGTCCCATTGCAAATGAACTCACTAATACCAAGATATTTCTCCACATGGAACATTGAATTCTATTGTGAGAGAAAACATGATGGCCATCCTTGGGACAGAATAAACCCACTTTCTGTCCCTCCACTTCAGGCTGACCTGGGAGATGACTGGGTTATTAACTCCCCTGCCCATGTCTGCATTAATTAGCCTTCTATACACTACTACTACTTCATCCCAACACTTCCTGGAACCGATGCCATGTTTACAAGCAGAATACATTGTTTGCCATATAGTAGCTGTGATTAAGTTAATTACTAAAGGAAAATATCAGAAACCCCACATATATTACATGCTATTATTTGTGTCTATAAATGTTTAGACAGCTGGTAGAAGTTTTCTCTGACACCATCATTAAAATGCACACTTATGGAATGCTGTACACCTGTGCTCCTAGCAAGAAGCATTCTTCTTCCTTGCTCATGGGAATATTTTGAGCCCAAGCCATCTAGATCTCAAACTTCTCTGCTTCATGGTCCAGTTCATGACCCATGCAATGTAAAGAATATAACAATTTTCCTTCTAATTGTTTCATAAGTAAGATCATGGACACAGATCCTCTTAAAGATCTTTTACTAATTTCCCACCTCGGTGGGGGTCAAACGCTCTACTTCCAAGTGATACAGTTCCCAACGTTCTAGAAATTAGGGTACAGATGCAACATTGTCTCAGCACCCCAAGGATATCCCAAATGCCCTGTCAATAAACACCCGAGGTCTCACTAAGGGTTGTTTGGTTTCTTCCTCATCCTTCTGAGTAACAAAGAGTAGCCAGAAGGCCAGCTATACCTCCAATGTTATCAACTTTAATCAGCATTCATACAGAATCAATCTATCAGATACAGAGCACTGTACTAGCTTGCGGGAAACAGAAGTAAGGATAGAGCTCTTCCTTTAAGGTGCTCAAAATGCCACTGAAATAAATGAGTGGGCACATTGCAGGGGAAAAGTGGGGCTTTATTTCTAAAGAGACAAAATAATTCAGCTGGGCAGTGAGTACATGAGATACAGCTTCCCAGGGGAAGCAGTGTTTAAAGAGAATGTGGAATGAAAAGTCAAGCTTGGTCTGCTGACAATGAAAGAAGTTTACTGTGGGTCTAAATTTTGGGACATCTAGGAGGCATGCCATAATTCCATTATACAATTATAGTGGAAGGTAGATGGTGCTAGACATTAGGATCAGTTCTACGTACATGTAACCTGTAGAAAGCTGAATTTTTACATATGCCACATAGAATGGAAGTCTGAGCTAGAAGCCTTATAGAAGAGATGGCTTACAGAAAAATTAGGGGACAGGATAGAAACATCCAAAAGAGATGGGCAGAAGGAAAACATAAAATGTCCCATGGCATCTCTATGTTTACATTACATTTAAAATTGCCTCACCCCAACTCCATCTCCCCACTTTCTTCCCCTCTCTATCTTCATTTGCATGATATAATGTCTTTTCAATGACAGAGCCCAGGTCTCAGGAGATCATCTTAATTCATCTTGTCCTGACAGCCACTATATCTGCAAAATCTGTGATCCCCACCTGAGCACCTCTTAGACATGTTTAGACTTTCCAACTTCTGGTCTTTCTGAATTTCACTTGATCTTATACTGCTAGGAAACTGGGATAAGTAAGAAATACCTACTCTTTGGTGTTCTGGAAGTCAGTTTATGACTGATGACTGTGTACCTTGTTCACCTATGACACAACCAGCTACAGATACCCCAGTTCTTATTTCTTGCTTCACAACAGTTAGACAAACTCTCCAGTAGTCAGTCCAAATAAAATGGCCACAACTTTGACATGATCAAAATTTGATTAAGTTTCTTTCCTGCTCCAAGCTCCTAAATGTGGACCCAACCTCAGCCTGTGCAGCATGTGACCACTACCTGATGTCCTCTCCTCAAACCATCTTGGCCTCAAGGAAAGACATACCTGATTCACTTCCAATGTCTGATCACTCTGACACTGCAGTTCACCCCATTTTCTTTAACCCATTGCACCCTTGATCAAATTCTCATTGGATTACGCACAAGGCACTATGATAAACTCTAAACTTCTCTAGCCACATCCTTTCTGGAGAGCTTCAAGTACACTCCTCACACACAAGACTACAACAGAGGAGCCCTGCTTACCTCTCCAGCCTTGTCTCTCACTGCCCTTCCCCTTGTTCAGGCCTCTATTGTTTCCTTAAATACAGGACACTCATGTTTTGGGGCCTTTTAAAAAAATACCCAAAATGCTCATTAGAAACATACTCAAATGTTACACAGATGCTGTAATTACTAGAGAGGGAAATCTTGATATATCAAATGGAGAGTTTTAAAAATAGATAATTTGCGAGAGAAAGACAAAGAAATGACGCAGAAATGTGGAAACTCTGAGGCATCAAAACAAGATGCTACGTACATATAAGAAAGTACCTAAAAGTCTTGGAAAGATCAGGACTTCAAGGCCCATACCTAAACATGATAAAAGCAATCTACAGCAAACCAGTAGCCAACATAAATCTAAATGGAGAGAAGCTGGAAGCAATCCCACTAAAATCAGGGACCAGACAAGGCTGCCCACTTTCTCCCTACCTATTCAATATAGTACTTGATGTACTGGCCAGAGCAATTCGACAACAAAAGGTGATCAAGGGGATACAAACTGGAAAGGAAGAAGTCAAAATATCACTATTTGCAGATGATATGATAGTATATATAAGTGACCCTAAAAACTCCACCAGAGAACTCCTAAACTTGATAAACCGCTTCAGTGCAGTAGCTGGTTATAAAATTAACTCTAACAAATCAATAGCCTTTCTCTATGCAAAGGATAAATGGGCTGAGAAAGAAATTAGGGAAACAACACCCTTCACAATAGTCACAAACTATAAAATATCTTGGTGTGACTCTAACTAAGGAAGTAAAAGATCTGTATGATAAGAACTTCAAGTCTCTGAAGAAAGAAATTGAAGATGAACTCAGAAGATGGAAAGATCTCCCATGCTCACGGATTGGCAAGATTAATATAGTCAAAATGGCTATCTTGCCTAAAGCAATCTACAGATTCAATGCAATCCCCATCAAAATTCCAACTCAATTCTTCACAGAGTTAGAAAGGACAATTTGCAAATTTATCTGGAATAATAAAAAAACCTAGGATAGCAAAAATTCTTCTCTACAATAAAAGAACCTCTGGTGGAATCACCATGCCTGACCTCAAGCTGTACTACAGAGCAATTGTAATAAAAACTGCATGGTACTGGTACAACGACAGACAGGTAGATCAATGAAATAGGATTGAAGACCCAGAAATGAATCCACACACTTATGGTCACCTGATCTTTGACAAGGGAGCTAAAACCATCCAGTGGAAAAAAGACAGCATTTTCAACAAATGGTGCTAGCACAACTGGCGGTTATCATGTAGAAGAATGGGAAATGATCCATTCTTGTCTCCTTGTACTAAGCTCAAGTCTAACTGGTTTAAGGCACTCCACATAAAACCAGCCTGGTCTACAAAATGAGTTCCAGGACAGCCAAGGCTAACAGAGAAACCCTGTCTCAAAAAATCAAAAAAAACAAAACAAAAAAAAAACCAGAGACATTGAAACTTATACAGGAGAAAGTGGGGAAAAGCCTCGAAGATATGGGCACTGGGGAAAAATTCCTGAATAGAACAGCAATGGCTTGTGCTGTAAGATCAAGAATTGACAAATGGGACCTTATAAAGATGCAAAGCTTCTGTAAGGCAAAAGATACTGCCAATAAGACAAAAAGGCCACCAACAGATTGGGAAAGGATCTTTACTAATACTAAATCAGATAGGGGACTAATATCCAATATATATAAAGAACTCAAGAAGGTCGACACTAGAAAATCAAATAACCCCATTAAAAAATGGGGCACATATCTAAACAAAGAATTCTCAACTGAGGAATACTGAGTGGCTGAGAAGCACCTGAAAAAATGTTCAACATCCTTAATCATCAGGGAAATGCAAACCAAAACAACCCTGAGATTCCACCTCACACTAGTCAGAATGGCTAAGATCAAAAATTCAGGTGACAGCAGATGCTGACGAGGATGTGGAGAGAGAGGAACACTACTCCACTGTTGGTGGGATTGCAAGCTTGTACAACCACTCTGGAAATCAGTCTGGAGGATCCTCAGAAAATTGAACATAGTTCTACTGGAGGATCCAGCAATATCTTTCCTGGGCATATACTCAGGTGATGTTCCAACTGGTAATAAGGACACATGCTCCACTATGTTCATAACAGCCTTATTTATAATAGCCAGATGCTGGAAAGAACCCAGGTGTCCATCAACAGAGGAATGGATACAGAAATTATGGTACATTTACACAATGGAGTACTACACAGCTATTAAAAAATAATGAATTTATGAAATTCCTGAAATGGATGGATCTGGAGGGTATCATCCTGAGTGAGGTAACCCAATCACAAAAGAACTCACATAACATGCACTCACTGATAAGTGCATATTAGCCCAGAAATCTAGATTACCCAAAATACAATTTGCTAAACACATGACTCAAGAAGAATTAAGATCAAAGTGTGGACACTTAACCCCTTCTTAGAATTAGGAACAAAGCACACATTGAAGGAGTTACAGAGATCAAGTGTGGAGCTGCAACAAAAGGATGGACCAACCATTAACTGCTGCAGCTGAGGATCCATTCCATAATCAGCCACCAAACGCAGACACTATTGCATACGCCAGCAAGATATTGCTGAAAGAGCCCTGATATAGCTGTCTCATGTGAGGCTATGCCAATGCCTGGCAAACACAGAAGTGGATGCTCACAGTCAGCTATGAGATGGAACACAGGGTTCCCAATGGAGGAGCTAGAGAAAGTACCACAGGAGCTGAAGGGGTCTCCAACCCTATAGGTGGAAGAACAATATGAACTAACTTGTACCCCCATAGCTCGTGTCTCTGGCTGCATATGTAGCAGATGATGGCCTAGTTAGCCATCATTGGGAAGAGAGGCCCCTTGGTCATGCAAACTTTATATGCCCCAGTACAGGGGAACGCCAGGGCCAAGATGTGGGAGTGGATGGGTAGGGGAGCTGGGCGGGGGATGGAGGAGGGTATAGGGGACTTTCGGGATAACATTTGAAATGTAAATGAAAAAGAATATAATAAAAATTGGGGGGGGGAAGAAAAGAAAGTACCAAGATGGCAACCTCAGCGTGGATCTGACCAGGCCAAGCACAGAATCAGTGAAACTACATATTGACAGTATAACCCCCAAATCTGAAATGTAAAACAATAAAGAGTGAAAAGAGAGAACAAAACTTTCAAAATTTTATCAAATGAGACTGAGTATGAGTGGGAGGGTTGATAGTCAAAGGAGTGGGGAGACAGAGAGATTGTAATAGAGGTATAACTGTAATAAGAGAACAAGTAAAAGACTAAAGGTACATCTCTGACTCACAACCATCTGCAGCTCCTGCCCCAGGAGACCCAGCAACCTCTTCTGAACTCATGTGTACATGCCACACACAGAAGTACACATAAGCACATAATTTTAAAATAGTAAAAATAAATCTTTTAAAATGTTTTAAAAATATTATTTGAAATCATATGTCTGGGAAATTTCCAAAATTAATGACAGGTCCTAAACCACAGATCCAAGAAGGTGTCAGAACACCAAATAGTATAAATTATTAAAATGTCTATACACCAATCTTATTCAAAATTTACACACACACACACACACATACAGAGAGAGAGAGAGAGAGAGAGAGAGAGAGGACAGAACAAAAACACAAGAAAACTTTATCTGCAGTTATACACAAGAAAGAAAAATGTTTACAATGTTGAAAAAGAAAAAAAATCTCACCAGCCAAGCATATAGTCTATATTTAGTAAGATTAATTAACAAACAGAGGAAAAATGTGTTACTAATGGAATTATGAAATGGAGAGTTGCCTGTGAAAATGATTGGCAGTTTCTTGAAAAGTGACCTATAGAATTCCTTTGTACCCAGCAGTAACAAACTTCTTTTCTTTATAAATTAACTCAGCTTCAAGTAGTTTGCAATAGCAATAGACTAAAACAATGGGATCTGACTTACAAGACTCTCCCAAGGGTATTATCCCTGTCTTAGTTAGGGTTACTATTGTTGTGAAGAAACATAATGATCTAAGGCAAATTGGAAAGGAAGGGGTTTATTCACCTTACACTTTCACATCATGGTCCATTATTGAAAGAAGTCAGGAGGAGGAACTCACACAGGGAAGAAGCCTGGGCCAGGAGCTTTCAGGCAGGATGCAGAGGCTATGAAGAGATCCTGCTTACTGATTTTCCCCATGCTATGCTCAGCCTGCTTTCTTATAGAGCCCAGGACCACCAACCCATGGTTGGCAACACTCACAATGAACTGGGCCTTGCCACACCAATCACTAATTAAGAAAATGTGCTACAAGCATGCCTGCAGCCCAATATTATGGAGCATTTTTCTCAAATGAGGGTCCCTCCTCTCACCTAACTATAGCTTGTGTCTGATTGACATAAAAGGAGCCAGCACAACCCCCCAATTGTCAATGAGGCCGATGCTTTTGTCTTCACTCAGAACTTGCTCTGGAAGTCGGGTGGACTAAACTTGCAGCTGAAGGACAGCCATTATTTGAGCCAGGAGCTGAAGAAAACTTGACAGTCAGATGCCTTTTGATGGATATAGATGGATTAATTCTGTTTAGTTTAAAGTATTGAGAAAAGAAAGTCTTTGAAACTCATGTGTCAAGTAAGATCTTCAAAGACAGTGGGGTAGGACTTTGGGCGTCTTTAATCTCCTTTTTCCTGAGCACAGGAAGCAATAGAGACCTACTCTCAACTCATGGCAGACCTCCACAGTCTACACAGTGGACTTTAGGGGAACATAACATTAATTTCTAAGTAAACATTGCTGTTAGAACTATATAAAATGTCCAGAAACGTTCACAATACTGCTGGCTCTTTTCATTTTTTCCTGTTTTCACATGCAGGCCCACAAACTTCAGAAGTATTTATGAAAATGTTCCAAATTCTTATGTGCTGTAATTCCAAAGGCTGGAAACAAATATGGAAATATTTGTCATAATGCAAATATTAATACTTCAAATGAACAACTCAAAGACCATCTGGAATTTACATCCTTGAATGCTCCCATAATTACAACTACTGTGACTGCATCGTGCTTGTGCCTTCAAATGTTCTTTCATGGAATTACCACACTTTATAGATACTGTTTCAAAGGCATTAGAGCAGAGACACAAGTGAAAATTCAAAACCTTTAGAGAAAAAAGATAGGATAGGGGATTAAGGTAGGTTAGCTTGGAGTGAGGAAACAAGTTCTCAGAGTTCACAGGTAACTTGAGGAACAACTGGCCAGTAAGAGCTAACTGGTTCAGAGTGCCATCCCTTAGGCTGCTGAAAATAATCCATTCTTGGTACACTCTTACAACCACAGCTTATCCCAGCTGTGAAGGGCTACTTGCACAATGTTTTCACCCAATCAGGAGAAGACTAGGTACCAGGCACTGATCTTAGATTAGAAAGTAACCCTACAGCTCCCCAGCATTGGTTGCCCTGAAGGTATTGATTCTAAGATGAGAACTTAGGTATCTCTGTCATTACTATAATAATTCTCATGGTAACCTGTCTTTCTTGCCATATCTTTATTTACCAAATAGCTTGAAACCAAATGTAATCTTTATTCCCATCACCATAGGACATGAGTTGTTTGCTTACATTTGCAGGAAAAAGGAAATTTCCTTTAAATCTCATAGGGAACGGAAAATGGAAACACAGCAGGGAGAAGGGGTTTTCTGGAACTTAGATTAGGACACATCTATTTGCCACACGATCACGTACTGACCAATACTCTCTTTACTTAGTGTTCCAAAAAGTTTTTCAATGGAAGGGGTGGGAGAAGACCATCTCAGCCTCTTTTGGTTTCCCATATAAGGCATCCAAGACCATGCTGGAAGAGGGTTGCAGAGAAAGCTAAATACCATCTCAACCTATTTTGCTTTGTAGTTAGAAGCCAGTAAGGAAAAGCAAACAATATCATTAGTGCAAGTTGTTAATTAGCAAATCAAGTAAAAGCAACCACAGTGAAATGCAACTCAAAGCAGTAGGTTAGAATATACCGATATTGAGCAGGGATCAATGGATTGACCAGTAAATGAGAAGATTGACTGGGAAAGAGAAAATAAAGTGATACTGGCTTCCAAGAGAGGGAAAGTGGAGAAGAGAAATCAATAGGAGGAAGCTGACTGGGTGGCACTTTGTGTTTACAGGTGCCCCTGGTAAGAGTCTAGAGCTGTGGGAGAGGTGGTTCAATCAGTAAATTGCTCACTGTACAAGCATGAGGACCTGAGTCAATTCCCAGAAGCCATGTGAAAAGCCTGGCCTGATGTGTATACCCATAATGCACCACTGCATAGGATCCCTGGGGATCTCTGACTAGCCTAATTAGCGTGCACCCACTTCCAGTAAGAGAGCTAACTCATTAAAAAAAAGGTGGCCCCTTTTCTACACACACAAATTGAATACATGAAAAATAAGAATTAAGAAGTCTAAAGTTGGCTGCTGAGAAGTTTTTACTAAACCGACAAGGTGGAGAACAGGGAGTGGCTTTTTTCAGCACTTCTTACTGCACTGAGCTAAAAATGAAGAAGGTTTTTGGATAAAATAGTCTGGTTTTCTTCATGGTTTTGGTAGGTCCTCTGCTCCAGAGTTCCTGTGACTTTTCCCAAAGCAGGAGACTCTAAATATTAACCTTCGTGAGGATATAAGCTTTCATACCATTCAACCAGTCTCTACTCAGTGGAAAATGTGCCTGTCCCTAGTCACAAAGGAAGAAACCATCAGATACAAGAGATTGGAAGGATATCTCCAGGGACAGACTGCCCATGGCCTGTGTTTCACATGGGGAAAATCTCTTTAAACCATAAAGAGGGAATGTCTTATATTTTAAAACTAAATCCCCATTATTAACACACCCAAGACCAGTACAAAAATCCCAAGAACAAGTCTGCTCTTTTCTCTACCTCGGGCATACTGTGTTTCTTTTCTGGGCCTCTGTCCTTTCCAGCTAAAACATTTGGCCAGGGAGCTCCTGCTCAGTATGTTTCATTGCTTAGACTCACCAAGGCACCTTTTCTTGTATCAGGGATCACCTGGAGTCACGGCAATGTACATTTTTTGAGAGTGATATAGCCCTTCTCATGGTGAGATTTTGAGCTTAACTTGGGGGAAGTAGTGTGCTGGATGGTCACTGTCACCAAAGCCACCCTGGGCCAGTGGTTTCTAAATGTATTGTCTTACACAAGAAAAATAAAGAACCAAAGCAAAAACTGACCAGAGAGAATGTGTAGATCTATAAGGGAGACATGAGAAAGATCCTTAAAGTGTAAAAGAGTCTCTGAGGGAGAAAAAAAAATCTGCTGCCCTATCCAGTCCCCTTTTATGGGTTTTAAGACTGGTGTGTAATTGGGAACAAGGTCATTTTTATTGAAACTGGTCATGTTTGAGGACTTAACTATTAAGGATTCCACCTTCCTTATGCACATACTCTTCCCTGGGCTGGAGAGGTAATCCATGCAAGAGAGTGGTCATGTGTGACTTCCTCAGGATTCATCATGAGCCTCACCATTGTTAAGGAGAGCTTAAGTCCTCCCTCAGCTGTAGGGCTGGCTCATGCCTCAGATAACAGGATGATTCAACATCCCTGTGAAGGAGAAAATGAGGAAAATTAGTGAAGAGCTTTAAGTGGGGAAGGGAGGGAGGTCAATTAAGAAGGAGAAGAAGGGAGAAGTAAATAGCATTAAAGATGCTTGAAAAGCCATAGGAACCATATTATTTTTATTTTTGTAAAACTACATATAACACACTTAAGGATATATTAAATATATATATATATATATATATATATATATGTGTGTGTGTGTGTGTGTGTGTATATATATATATATATATATATATGTGTATATATATATATATATATATATATATATATATATATATATATATGTCTTTCTTCACATCTATTTACCTTGTGTTGAAATGAATAGTACCTCTTTTACTCCCCAAAGCAAATATTGACTAAACATTTGGAAAATATATTCTATAATTAAAGAGACACTAATTCCTCTGGGAGTACCCCATTAGAGATTAAAATTCTAAAAAGCTATTATAAGAAAATGGAAAGACAATCATTATAACAAAGAAAAATGCAATATGTTCTGCTTTGTGCACTTAACAAATACTTATGGGGTGGAATATTTAATCTTAGGGTCAAATATATCCCTCTTATTTCTATGAGTTCAGCAAAAGTTATTATAGCTCTTAAGATAGCATTGTCTCAATTTGTCATTCCTGACTGTTCAAATTGCAGCTCTTACGAGCTTGTTTTCCATGATCAGGCTTTGGATTCGAGCTTGTTTTCCATGATCAGGCTTTGGATTCTCCCACTCTTTACTCACATGTGCATCAATCTTTCCTGTTACTATCTCTTGTACCTTCATATGTTTGGACTTCCCAAAGTAACTGTGGCTGGGCTCCACCCCTGCATTCACACTCCTGAATAACCATCTCTCTTTGAATACTTGTTCATTTCCAAGAAAAATATGGCAGAAGTTATGGGAAAGAATGTGGGCTACTAGGCTGTAAATACTGGCTTCCAACCTGGGTGCCCTTTCATCCTCTTGTTTGCTCTTTCTTGGAGAAGCCAGTTGACTGTTTGGAGGCCCAACTGACAGGGGATTAAGGAGTTAGTGGCTTTTTAGTTAAAAGCCAGCAGGAAACAGGTCCTTACTTCCATAGACCATGGAATGTTGAAGCTGCTAATGTTGTCATAAATAAGTACAGAGGCAAAATTTCCTTTCATCCAGTCTTCACATGAGACTTCTGCCCTGGAAGACATCTAGAGTATAGTGTTTTGGGGAAGAGTAAGACAAGGGCCACTCAACTAAACTGCACACAAACTCTCCAGCAACAGAAATGATGAGATATTAAACGGTTGATGTTTTAACATATTAATTATGAAAGTACCTTATGCAGAGCATAACTAATGCTTTTGAGTTTTGTCCAGTTCCATACCGCACACAGGCAATTCACACCCCCCAGATTTAGCACCATGGTAGCTGGTAAACCCTAATACGCAATCCTACCACTAGTCTCCACTTCACAAACACTGAAGACTAACAAGGGCATGTCTGTGCCCAGGGCACTGGTTCCCACACTTTGTTTCCTGTATCCTCAAGATTCTGATACTAGTTCCTGGGCCCAGTTGAGTCTCTGGGGAGAGCAAAAACAATTGGCAAGTGCCTGGATTGACTCCTCCTTCTTATTTCATTTTTCAGAAGAGTGAGCTTTTAAATCTACCATCTCTGTTCTTCCTACAATGCCTAGTCAGCTAGATGACAGTCTCAAGTTCAATTCAGAGTTTCATATTCAAATCTTCTATTTCTAATGCTTTTCCTTTTCTTCTTTTCTCTGTCTGTCTGTATCCTATATATGCATGTGTAAATGTGTGTGTGTGTGTGTGTGTGTGTGTGTGTGTGTGTGTGTGTGTACATGCATATGGAGGCCAAAGGACAAACTAAGGTTTAACTCCTTGCACATTGCTTTTTTATTGTTTTTTTGAGACAGGATCTCTCACTGGCCTAGAGCTCACCAATTATACTAAGCTGGTTGAATAGTAAGTCTCAGACATATTTTTATCTCTATCTCCCCAGTGCTAGAATTACAGATCTGTAACACCTCACCAGGGGTTTTTATGTGAATTATGGAAAATCAAACTCAGGTCCCAGTGCTTGCAAGGCCAGAGTTCTAGTGTCTAAGCCATCTCTCTAAATGGTAATGCTTTTATATGCTTTTGTCATGGAAGTAAAAAACCAAAGTTGGAAACACTTGCACATTTCTATGGCAGTGTGAAAAATACAAAGCCAAGTGCATTCAAAGATCTCCTCGTTTCCATTCAAGAGTTAATATTGGTTAAAAACAAACAAACAAACAAACACCTAAGGCCCTATAAGACAAGATAGTAACAGTGAGCTGCAAGATGCTGCAGAAAGCGCAGGTGTTACACAGCACTGAACGCAGTGCTGGAAATTTCATGCCAGACCCATGACTCTGGTGAATGCTGTGCCTTACCTTCCTATGTGAACAATTCTCCAACCTCTGACTGTTCCTGCATCCATTAGTGTTTCACGTTGGAACGTCTGACTATGGCGGAACAATGCTGAGATCTCATCACACCCTGAGCTCAGTCTTTCAGCCAGAGACCTGGAAACAGAGAACACTGTTCAGGAGAACACAGAACAGAAGGTGGCTTTTTTACTCTCTTAAGGAAGAGGAACAATACACAGGTAGAGAGAGAGCTCCTTTCAGAAAGGAAGTGGCCTTTGCCTGCTGATAAAAAAACTATTGTAAACACCCAGATTCCATGTCCCAAGGTTAGGCCAGCTCAGGAACCACTGATCGGGAAAAGGTAATGGCTGTGAAATAGTGTAAGCAGACATCTTCCATCCTTTGTACCATATGCCCTGCGGTGTCTCCGTCAGCCTGCTCTTTAACATGTGATTATTCTGTGGTCTTTCCAGACAGATACAACATGCTTTTATTTTATGAGAGCACAGCAGAGAAATGGTCAGCCAAAAAGCACTCAGCCTGGTCCTTCTGGAGCAAAGCTGGGGCCATAGGTCAGTCTAATGGGGGCATTTTCTCACCAAGGTTCCCTTTTCTCAGACGATACTAGTTTGTGTCAAGTCAACAACAAAAATAACATACCGCTCAACTAAGGCATGCTGTTCCTCAGAGGCTTCTTATTTCCTGTGGGAATTTTTTTTTTTTGCCTGAAAATTTGTATTCATCAGTTTCCCGAAACAAAGGGAACCACTAGAATATACATAAGAAGAGATTTACTAGGTTGGCTTCCATCAGAAATTATATACTTTTACATGGCTGCCTGCAGGCTGGAGTATCAGGAAAATTGGCAGCTGCCAGGTAAAGAATCTGGAAGCTTCAGGACAAGGACCAATGATGTAACTCCTGTCTAAGGCTGGTGGCCTAGAAGCCCACACAGAAAGTCAATAGGACAAGTGCAAGACCTGAGGTTGAAGAATCCAGAAGTGGTAGCGGCAGAAAGCCTACTTGCCCATGACAAGCTAAGCAGGTATCCACATGAGCTCCCCATTCTCTTTTCTGTTGCATCTGGAACCCTCATCTATTAGATGGTGCTGCTCATGTACACTGGGTCTTTCCCATTCAGTTCCCTGGCCAACCCTAATCCTCCATGAAACTTCCTCATAGACATAGTCACAAGAGGGTAGCCAGTTTTCTAGGTGTCTAAATCTAATCAGGCTGAAAAGGAAAATAAACAGACATGCCACACCAAGTTTTCTCAATATGCACTCTGACATTCTCACAGCTCAAAGCCTGTCCCAGGTCCTTTAATTTGTTCTCTTTAAAATTAAATGTGTCATAGCTGGGAAGGTAGCTCAGTGACAAAATGCTAAAGGTCCTAGATTCATCCCCCTGTACTGCAAAATTAATTAATTAACTCACTCTGGCCTTAGCATGGCTGGTGACATTAATGTGTCTAAGACCAGATTCCACTGCTCATGTCCACCAGGCATGGTGAAGTATAAGAATCACTGACTCCAATTCCCAGCCATCCAATCATGTTACAATTTTTATTTAATTAACCTTCTAATAGTTCTTTGAGATGGGAATCAGTTAGTATCTCAGACAGTAGATAAAACATGCTTAGTCTTTTTCCTTTATCAGTATTTGTATGTCCCTCCACACACTGACTCAGAAAACATGCATATTATCCCTGGACCTGTGACAAAGCTTACCATTCAGCATCCATATTACACTCATTCAGATCACATGCAACACTAGCTCTACAGTGGTTACTGCAATTTCCAATCAGAACCAATTAAATGTAGTCCTCATCTCTAAAGAAAACAACATAATGACTTCCGAAAAAAACAAAAAGGCACAGCATGTCCACTGGACATTAGGGAGGCACCAATGGTCAGAGCCAAGTGTCTAATCAAACAAAGAGTGGATGGCTCTACCACATCATCATTGTATGAAGGTAGGCTAAATATTTCAGCGTGAGACTGGGTCCTTAATCTGTAACATGCAGACAGCCAGTCATGCCTATCTCATAAAGCTCTTAGAAGTAGTAATAGAGATGAGCCCCATATACAAGACAATTTTAAAAAAACCAAATCAACTTGAGAATATGTGAATATGTGTATATATCTGGGGGAGAACCTATAGCTATCATCAAATTCTCTAGTGGTTGTGTTAGCCTCAGGGTAACTATCAATATAAGCATTTAATAGAAAATGTGTACTTCCTCCTACTTACTTAGTAAATGGAAGACTTTTGATATGAAAGACACACAAATAATGGGTGCCAGGGAAATTGAAATGATATGCACTAGCCTTTTGTGATAGTTATCCATAAGTCTTCAGTGTCTCAGTGTAGAGAGAAAGAAAGGAAGGACATCATACTACACTTTACCATTGGTCCTAGATCTATACAGTGCCCTGGCGGATGAATTATACCATCCTAGGGGTTAATTTTTCTCACTTGCCCTCCATGCAGTCCTGAACTATTCTAGATTGTAGCAATAATCTGCAAAGCTAAATAACAACTTTTTGAAATAGTCAACCATAATTGGCCAGAACTTCATAACTGTCTACTTTCCTTTCTTTTTCTTTATTAATCATGTTATTCATTTACATTTTAAATAATATCCCCCTTCCCAGTTACCCCTCCACAAACCCCTGATCCAGCCCCTCATACCCCCTCCCCTTTGCCTCTATGAGGGTGCTTCTCCACCCACTTACCTACTCCTGCCTCACCACTCTAGCACACACACACACCCTATGCTGGGGTATCAAGCCTCCACAGAACCAAGAGCTTCCCCTCCCATTGATGTCAGATAAGGCCATCCTCTACTACATATGTATCTGGAGCCATGGATCCCTCCATGTATACTCTTTGGTTGGTGGTTAGATCCTGAAAGCTCTGGATGAGACAGTTAGTTGATATTGTTCTTCATATGGTGTTGTAATCCCCTTCAGCTCCTTCAGTCCTTGCCATTGGGGTCCCCGGGCTGAGTCTGATGGTTGGCTGTATCTGCATCTGTATTGGTCAGATGATGGTAGACCTCTCAGGGAGCAGCCATACCAGGCTCCTGTCAGCAAGCATTTCTTGCCATTGGCAGTCATGTGGGGTTTTGGTGTCTGCAGATAGGATAAATCATTTTCTTAATTTCCCTCCCAACATCTAACTTAGGATCAGCTAGAAGAATGACAAATCTGCTCTGCTATGCAGTCACATAGTGCCACACTGCTGTTAGCTGTACCTGGTTCCTCTGTGACAAAGCTTCCAATCAGAGCATGCATGCTTCTGTCCCTTCGTCCTACTCCAAAGCTTCTCCACTTTTCTGCCTGCTTTTATTTTCTGTATAAAGGCAAATGAACATGGCTGACTCTCTTGCCACAAGCCCAGGATGAATAGGCTTAGCTTTTCTTATGTGGATTGTCTTTATCTATTGTCATAGCTCTCATTATAAACTTACCCTTCATGGTTCCAACAGCGAAGATCACCGCTAACAGCCAAACCCTGCAAATATGATCATCCTCATAAACCAAAAGGATTACACATTTTTCAGGTAACCTGTAATAGCGGGATCCCAGACAACTTTCTATAGTCTCTGTTATTATTAGTTATTAGTTAGCTTCAAATTGTCACATTAAAATATTAGAGGCAAACTTATAAGGAGAGTTATTTAGCATTTGATTTGAGATGTTCAAGTTCCAAGATTGGGCAGTCATACTGTTTTAGTCTCTGTTGAATGTGGCAGAAGGTAACATATCATGATTGGGTATATCCAAGATCAAGCAAGCAATCATCTTTCAAATAGGGGCATGGCAGGATTGTTTTGTTTTGCTTTCAAAACAATGCTCTGGACAAAACTCAGGTAGTTGCAGAGGAGATACAATGACTTCTGAGAGCATGCTTCTGATAGCCTAAAGTCCTCTCATAAAGGTTTCATAATTTTGTCTACTTTTTTTGTTTTGTTGACATATATTCTTGTTGAATGTGGGGAAAGTGTGATAGAGAAATAAGAAATTTGAGCTACAGAGAGGTTACACAGTTTGGTCATGATCACATGACCATGACCTGACTGTCCAACACAATGTTTTGTTATCCTGAAAGGCAGGATCATAGGATATTGAGGTCAACCCTCTGCCAACCACTGTAGTCAGTTTGTCTCCCAAAAGTTCATGTACTATAATATGGACCCCAATTTAATAGTATTGAAATATGGTGGGACCTTTAGGAAGGAATCATGACCACCTTTGTGAAAAGGTTAATGCTGGCTACATGGGACAGATTAGGTCTTACAATACTGGATTTGTTCCAAAGAGAATGTTTGTCTTAACAGTGGACATCCTCTCATACATGTGATTTTTTCTCCTGTGAGGACATTGTAAGATGCTATCCCCAAACTGTTCATACTCTCCAGCCACCAGAACTGTGAACAAAACCAGCCTTTCTTCTTTGCATGTAATCTAGCACCCAACATTTAGTTATATTGGCAGGAAGGAGGGGCAGGACTAAGACACCAACCTACTTCTTGGTTGTGATTTGTCCCGAAAGAAAAATATTCTCTTCTCTGCTTATCTGCTTACCTTGGAAGTGTGGAGTTAATTTCTTTTCCAGCTGCTTGCTGATGCAATGGAGTCAAGAAAGAACACTGCTGACTACAGTTAAATAATAATGTTATTTATAGCAATCCTCTGGAGCCTCCACTAAACTTTCCAAGTCTCACTTTTCCTTTGGATCAAACTAAGCTATGCTGAGCTTCTTGGCTTGTTATTGATGTTCACACCAAAATCTATAGTGATTTAAGTATACTACAGCAAATGTAAAAACTGACTGTTAACAAGATATTTACTAGATTACTTGGGTAAATACTAACCATACAGTATCTCCATTTTGTCTCTCTACCCTTAAATGTTTCACACACACAAAGGATAATAACCTAAGACATTACCATACCTTCATTTTCAGTAGAGTCTTTGCCAGGTCAATGCTCAAAAAAATGTGGTTCACCAACATGTTTCCTACCTTCCTACCTTCCTCCTCCTCCTCCTCCTCCTCCTCCTCCTCCTTCTTCTTCTTCTTCTCTCTCTCTCTCTCTCTCTCTCTCTCTCTCTCTCTCTCTCTCTCCCTCTCCTTCCCTCCCTCCTTCCCTCTTCCTCTATTGCTTGCTTGCTTGCTTTCTGTGTAGCTGTGTAGCTCAGGCTTACCTCCATCTCTTCAACTTATACTACTGGTGTGTGCCATCACAATCTACTTTTTGTTGTTTGCTTATACTAAAAGGAAGAATTTATTTTTGAGAAAATATGATTAATCACAGGGGCAGGAAGAAGAACCATGCCTCTTTGTGAATTGGATTCCTGAGTAGAAAACTATTGCAACAGGTTAAACTTGTCTGTTTCTCCTGTGGCTTCTCTAGTTGGCTATTTGCAGGGTGGTTTGTCCTCGTTTGTGGTAAGTATGCTGGATTAAAGTCATCCTCATTAAAGAGAGGAGGGAACCTCAATTAAGAAAATGCTTTCATAAGATCGAGCTGCAGGCAAGCTTGTAGAACATTTTTCTTAGTGATTGATGGGGGAGGGCCCAGTCCATTGTGGGTGGTGCTATCCCTGGTCTGGTGTAAGTTCTATCAGAAAGCAAGGTGAGCAAGCCAGGAAGCAAGATTATGCCAGGGCATCTGTTCCTGCCTCCAGGTTCCTGCCCTGTTTGAATTCATGTCCTGACTTCCTTTGTGACAAATAGTGATGTGTAAGTTAAACCAAATATTTTTTTCCTCCCCAAGTTACTTTGGTCATGGTGTTTCAGCAGAGCGATAGAAACCCTAACTAAAATAGTAGGACTGATTTGTGGTTCCCACATTAACCAGTCTCTTCTGGATATCTTATACAATACACATTTCATTATATTAAAAATAAACTTGGTTTTGGGTTTTTTTCAAAAGTTCCCACAAATCTCTTATCACACGCATTTTTTTTTTTACTTTATTCCTAGGTAGGAGAACAAATACTCTCTCATATTTAGCTCTCATTAGTAAAAATACATCAACTAAGTATTGAAATTGTCTCCTCATATGTTCAAGAGTTGAAATGGCAAAGAGCTGAGCATACTCTTTATACATTTGCAACACAAGTGCTACAGGAAATGGCTTCTTCCAAGACAGCCCTCTACTAAATCGTTTTAAAGGATTGACCTTTCATGTGTGAGTTCACCTTGGTGGTTAGGAAGGTGAAAGAGGTTAATATGTAAAGTCTTAAAAACATCACAATACTGAAAAACAGTGGGGCTGAGGAAATGGTTTGGTGAGTACATAACTTGCCACAGAAATTTGAGAACAGAAATTTGGATATCTAGCACCTAAATAAACAACAAGTGTTGTCCTGGCTGCCTATAATCCCAATATATGGGAGATAGAGACAAGGAATTACTGGCAAACTGTTAGTAAGAGCAGCCAAATCAGTCAGCTTTGGGTTCAAGTTAGATAAATTGTCAAAATATGGTAGAGATCATAGAGTATATCTGATGTCAACCTTTGGCCTCCACACATGCACATATACACACATACATGCACTATAACATGCATGTCGAATCACACATATCTGAATGTGTATGTACACACATACACATACCATACACATACACAGGCCAAAAAAAAAAAAAAGGAAAGGGAAGGGAAGGAAAAAAAATCTTCAAAATGTGTCAAATGTGAGTGATCTAAAATATCAAGGACATTAAATCATTAAATGTGCACACAAATACAAATACACAAAAATGACTTTTAATCTGCCCCTTAGTTTGTTTTTGAACTTTCATCTTGACAATGAGCTACATTTTACAGGGAAAATACTTGTGAAGATGCTATTCATCTGTAACAGAATATTCAAGAACACAGTTTTCTAGGTGTATTCAGGGTTAGCTCTGAGATGGCATGCCTGCTGTTTGTTGTACCTTAAGACTTTAGCCCATTAACCACTGCTATAGACCCCCTTTTATAAATGTTTCTAAAGAGGGCTAGATTTTAAATATTTCAGGCTTTGAAGATTAGTTTTAATGTATCTATTCAATTCCAACAGATTAATTTTGAAAAGTATGATGGGGCTGGAGAGATGGTTACATGGTTAAGAGCACTGGTTGGTCTTCTAGATGACTGAGGAACACCCACATCCAATTTGGGAGGATCACAACCACTGATATATCCAGCTCTAAGGAATCTGATGTCTTCTTCTGGCCTCCAGGGGTACCCTCATCTGTATGTGCATATATATAGGCACACATATACATATGTTCATAAGGTTTTAAAAACATAAAAACAAAGTACTGCAGTTAATGTTCTAATAAACTTTCTTTACAAAACACAACAAACAAACAAAATGTAATACTTGTTAAACAAGTAAAAATAGACCAAATTTTGACCCTGGACCATAACTTATCAATCCCAATTCTAGTGTCATAGCCTTGTTACCACATATGGCATTTTGCATTTAAATAAAGACAAATGAAATTGTAAATTCAATTTTTTGTTATACTAGCCACATATTAAGTGAAGAGTTACTGCACATGACCAATGGCTACCATATTGAAACATAGAATATTCCCATCATGCCAGCACAAAAAACTTATCCCTCAATATTTTTAAACTACATTCGTGTTCTTTACATAAAAGTGGGGGTAGCATTTTATTTCTTAAGCTGCTATATCCTAGTCATTCTTAACACTTATTCGGTGTGAATGATTTGTTAAAATATTGAGTAGCCTGAAAGTTTCATATTCTGCAAAAAGTTGCCATGGTGTGGTTTTAAACATTTTCATTTTTACCAGAGATGAAGTCTTAAAACGCATATGAAAATTTTACATAGAACACTTGATAATGGCAAATGAAAACTATCCATACAGTAAAGAGTTGGTTAGTTTCCATTTATCTCTAAAAAGCACCCACACATACCGTGAGACTAAAGTTCAAAACACAATTGTTTTAAGTGTCTAAAAGTAGCAAAAACAGGTAAGACAAAAAGATACCTAATGCAGATGTCTAGGAGATATATATCACTAGGAATTACCATCGAGTGTCAGAACCATCTGAAAGGAAATGTATCTATTACTTCCCAATAGCAGGTGTAGGCAGCAGCAGTGTGGTGTCCTGAAGTTCACTCTTGGTTGTCTTAAGAGCCATAGAGTTACTGTGTGGGTCACAACAAATACAAGTTCAGTCATGAGTTCTTGGAGTTTGGATCCTGACAAAACATGAGACATGCCAGCAACAGCAATAACATGTTTATAACATGGTGTCATGATTAGAAAACAATCTCATATGCATAAAAGCATGATGGAGGTCCCTGCTGGTGTGCCCTGTTTCCTTGGGTGCACAGCCTGTGCACTCCCCAACCAGCCCTAGAGGAATCCCCACGCAATCTTGGATCCAGCTGTGAGTGGAGCACAATATCAGTTCCATCTAGTTGCGCACGCAGTAAAGGGGACAGCACTGGGGAAACACAGAAGTGACCAGACAAAGAGCAGAGGTCCCTTCTGGTCCCCACCGGTGCGCCCGGTTTCCTTGGGCACACAGCCTGTACACTACCCAACCAGCCCTAGAGGACTCCCCTCATGATCTTGGGACCAGCATTTCTCAGGACCCCACAATCAAATGATCACAGTATAAGCTGGACTCAGAGGAGTCCTGAATCAACTGGGAATATAAGAAGGACAGGCTCCAGACTGCAAAGGGTCGCTCAGACCCAGGCTGCGCAGGTCAGCTCATGGACTGCAAATGGTGAGTGAGCAAAGGGCTGAACAAGGCACCTTTTGGGACACAACCAGCTCTGGGCTCTAGACACCCTCCCCACCTGAGGACAGTTCTCCCCCTGGGAGGGCCTTCTCTGCCAGAACTTGTGAGAGAGCCATATTGGGCCCTAGGTTGCTCAGAGACCAGTCTACACAGTTCAGCTCACAGACCACAAAGGGTCGCTCAGACCCAATCTGAGCAGGTCAGCTCACAGATTGCAAAGGGACGCTCAGAACCAGTCTGCGCGGGTCAGCTCACAGACTGCAAAGGGTGAGTGAGTAAACTACTGAGCAGTGCACCTTTTGGGACAGACCCAGCTCTGGGCTCTAGACATCCCAGCACCCTCCCTGCCTGAGGACAGTTCTCAGCCTGGGAGGGCTGTCCCTGACCCTGTGAGAGAGCCATCTTGGGTTCCAGGTCGCTAAGACCTAGTCTGCGTAGGTCAGCTCAGGGAAGGCAAAGGGTGAGTGAGAAAACAGCTGAACAGTGCACCTTTTGGGACACACCCACCTTTGGGCTCTAGACATCCAGGCTTCCCCACCCCCCCACCCCCCCACCCCCCCACCNCCTAGGGAAAATTCTCAGCCTGGGAGGGCTTTCCTGGCTGTAACTTGTGAGAGAGCCATATTAGGTCCCAGGTCGCTCAGAGACCAGTCTGTTCAGGTCAGCTCATGGACTACAAAGGCTCCCACAGAGAGCAGTCTGTACAGGTGAGTGTGCAGACTGCAGAGGCAACACATCTTCTAGGACAGGCCCTAAATAGGGTCTGCAACTTTACCTAAGAGGCAGGTCTGAACACCAAAACTCCGTGCACCTTTCCTGCGAAAGGAGAGCTCACCTGCTGAGACTACTCTGACCACTGAGATTCAGGAGAGACCAACAGAATCACAGGAGGAACAAGATCCAACCAGAGACAACTATAACAACCAACTCCAGAGATTACCAGATAACGAAAGGCAGACGTAAGAATCTTAATAACAGAAACCAACACCACTCACCCTCTTCAGAACCCAGCACTCCCACTTCAGCCAGCCCTGGATACCCCAACACACACGAAAAACAAGACTCAGATTTAAAATCATATATCATGGTGCTGGTAGAGGACATGAAGAAGGACATGAAGAAGGACATAGATAAATCACTTAAATAAATGCAGGAGAACAATACTAAAGAGGTAAAAGTCCTTAAAGAGGAAACACTAACATCCTTTAAAGAACTACAGGAAAACACAACCAAACAGGTAATGGAATTAAACAAAACCATCCAGGACCTAAAAAGGGAAATAGAAATAATAAAGAAAACGCAAAGTGAGACAACTTTGGAGATAGAAACACTAGGAAAGAAATCAGGAACCATAGATGTGAGCATCAGCAACAGAATACAAGAGATGGAAGAGAGAGTCTCAGGTGCAGAAGATTCCATAGAGAACATGGGCACAACATTCAAAGAAAATGCAAAATGCATAAAGATCCGAACTCAAAACACCCAGGAAATCCAGGAAACAATGAGAAGACCAAACCTATGGATAATAGGAGTAGATGAAAAAGAAGATTTTCAATTTAAGGGCCAGCAAATATCTTCAACAAAATAATAGAAGAAAACTTCCCAAACCTAAAGAAAGAGATGGGGTACTTGTATGTTCTTCGGATGTCTTGTGGTTTATGTGACCTGGTCTTTTCTTTAAGGAGGGCTGTGTATTAATAGTTTTGTTGTTTACATGATTTATTTCTATCTTATAATTTTCGTCATTCCCTTTTTCCTCAAGTAACATATAAAGGCAGGCCTATCAGAATTACACCAGACTTCTCACCTGAGACTATGAAAGTCAGAAGATTCTGGACAGATGTTATTCAGACCCTAAGAGAACACAAATACCCACCCAGGTTACTATATCCAGCAAAACACTCAATTAACATAGATGGAGAAATCAAAGTATTCCATGATAAAGCCAAATTCACACAAATTCACACAATATCTTTCCACGAATCCAGCCCTTCAAAAGATAATAAAGGGAAACCACGAAAACAAGGACAGAAACTACACCGTAGAAAAAACTAAAAAGTAATCTTTCAACAATCCTAAAAGAAGACAGCCACAAGAACAGAATCCCCACCTCAACAACAAAAAATAAGAGGAAGCAACAACTACTTTTCTTTAATTTCTCTTAACATCAATGGACTCAATTCCCCAATAAAAAGACATAGACCAATAGACTGGCTACACAAACAGGACCCAACATTTTGCTGCTTACAGGAACGCACTTTAGGGAAAAAGACAGACACTACCTTACGGTGAAAGGCTGGAAAACAGTTTTCCAAGTAAATGGTCTGAAGAAAAAATTTGGAGTAGCCATTCTAATTTTGGATAAAATTGACTTTCAACCCAAAGTCATAAAAAAAGACAAGGAGGGGCACTTCATTCTCATCAAAGGTAAAATCAACCAAGATGAACTCTCAATCCTGAATATCTATGCTCTGAATACAAGGGCAGCCACATTCATTAAAGAAACTGTAGTGAAGCTCAAAGCACACATTGCAGCTCACACAATAATAGTGGGAGACTTCAACTCCCCACTCTCACCAATGGACAGATCCTGGAAACAGAAACTAAACAGAGACACATGGACACTAACAGAAGTCATGAAACAAAAGGATTTAACAAATATCTACAGAACATTTTATCCTAAAACTTTTCCTATATGGAAGAAGAGTCACGGTGTGCCGTGGAGAAGGTGTTGACTGGTATATTAACCAGTGTTTGTCCGGAGGTGTCTATGTTTTAATAACTTTAATAGGGTACGTAAGATAGACTGGTGGTACCTGATTCCGACTAGAAGTTATTGTTGTATTATAATAGAAAGCGAACATTCTCATGGAAACTGAACAATACTCTACTCAATGATTCCTTAGTCAAGGATGAAATAAAGAAAGAAATTAAAGACTTTCTAGAGTTTAATGAAAATGAAGCCACAACATACCCAAACTTATGGGACACAATGAACGCAGTCCAAAGAGGAAAACTCATTGCCCTGAGTGCCTCCTAAAAGAAACTAGAGAGAGCATACAATAGTAAGTTGACAGCACACTTAGAAGCTCTAGAAAGAAAGGAAGCAAATTCACCCAAGAGGAGTAAACAGCAGGAAATAATCAAAATCAGGGCAGAAATCAACCAAGTAGAAACAAAAAGCACTATTCAAATAATTAACCAAACCAGAAGCTGGTGCTTTGAGAAAATTAACAAGATAGATAAACCTGTAACCAGACTCACTAGAGGGCACAGGGACAGTATCTTAATTAACAAAATCAGAAAGGAAAAAGGAGACATAACAACGGAACCTGAGGAAATCCAAAACATCATCATATCCTACTAGAAAAGGCTATACTCAACAAAGCTAAAAAACTGGAGGAAATGGACAATTTCCTATACAGCTACCAGTTCCCAAAGTTAAACCAGGATCAGATTAACAGTCTAAACAGGCCCATTTCCCCTAAAGAAATAGAGGCAGTCATCCATAGTCTCCCAACCAAAAAAAGCCCAGGACCAGATGGGCTTAGTGCAGAGTTCTATCAGATCTTCAAAGAACACCTAATTCCACCTCTCCTCAAACTATTCCACAAAATAGATACAGAAGTTACTCTACCCAATTCATTCTTCTCAGTGTAACATGGTACCTCTTCCAAAATTGACCATATAATTGGTCACAAAACAGGTCTCCACAGATACAAAAATATTGAAGATATCCCATGCATCCTATCTGACCACCATGGACTAAGGTTGATCTTCAATAACAATATAAATAATAGAAAGCTAATATTCTCATGGAAACTGAACAACACTCTACTCAATGATTCCTTAGTCAAGGATGAAATAAAGAAAGAAATTAAAGACTTTCTAGAGTTTAATGAAAATGAAGCCACAACGTACCCAAACTTATGGGGCACAATGAAGGCAGTCCTAAGAGGAAAACTCATTACCCTGAGTGCCTCCAAAAAGAAACTCAGGACTCACAAGGAAGGAGCTAGAGAAAGTACCCAAGGAGCTGAAGGGGTCTTCAATGCTATAAGTGGAAGAATAACAGGAACTAACTAGTACCCCCAGAGCTCATGTCTCTAGCTGCATATATAGAAGAAGATGGCCTAGTTGACCATCATTGGGAAGAGAGGCACCTTGGTCATGCAGACTTTATATGCCCCAGTACAGGGGAACACCAGGGCCAAGATATAGGAGTGGGTGGGTAGGGGAGCAGGGCAGGGGATGGGGGAGGGTATAGGGTACTTTTGGGATAGCATATGAAATGTAAATGAAGAAAATATCTAATAAAAATGGGAAAAAAGAAACTATAGAGAGCATACACTAGTAACTTGACAGCACACCTAGAAGCTCTAGAACGAAAGGAAGCAAATTCACCCAAGAGGAGTAGACTGCAGGAAATAATCAAACTCAGGGCAGAAATCAACCAAGTAGAAACAAAAAGAACTATTCAAAGAATTAGCCAAAGCAGGAGCTGGTTCTTTGAGAAAATCAACAAGATAGATAAACCCTTAGCCAGACTCACTAGAGGACACAGGGACAGTATCTTAATTAACAAAATCAGAAATGAAAAAGGAGACATAACAACAGAACCTGAGGAAATCCAAAACATCATCGGATCCTACTACAAAAGGCTATATGCAACAAAGCTAGAAAACGTGGAGGGAATGGACAATTTCCTAGACAGATACCAGGTACCAAAGTTAAGCCAGGATCAGATTAATGATCTAAACAGGCCCATTTCCCCTAAAGAAATAGAAGGAGTCTTCAATAGTCGCCCAACCAAAAAAAGCCCAAGACCAGATGGGTTTAGTGCAGAGTTCTATCAGACCTTAAAAGACCTAATTCCACCTCTCCTCAAACTATTCCATAAAATAGAGACAGAAGGTACTCTACCCAATTCATTCTATGAAGCCACAATTACTCTGATACCTAAACCACACAAAGATCCAACAAAGATAGAGAACTTCAAATCAATTTCCCTCATGAATATCAATGCAAAAATACTCAATAAAATCCTCACAAACCGCATCCAAGAACACATCAAAACTATCATCCATCATGACCAAGTAGGCTTCATCCCAGGGATGCAGGGATGGTTTAATATACAGAAATCCATCAACGTAATCCACTATATAAACAAACTCAAAGACAAAAACCACATGATCATCTTGTTAGATGCTGAGAAAGCATTTGACAAAATCCAACACCCTTTCATGATAAAAGTCTTGGAAAGATCAGGAATTCAAGGCCCATATCTAAACATAATAAAAGCAATATTCAGCAAACCACTAGCCAAGATCAAACTTAATGGAGAGAAGCTGGAAGCAATCTCATTAAAATCAGGGACTAGACAAGGCTGCCCACTTTCTCCCTACCTATTCAATATAGTACTGGAAGTCCTAACCAGAGCAATTCGAAAACAAAAGGAGATCAAGGGGATACAAATTGGAAAGGAAGAAGTTAAAATATCACTGTTTGCAGATGATATGTTAGTATATATTCGGGACCCCAAAAATTCCACTAAAGAACTCCTAAACCTGATAAACAGCTTGAGTGCAGTAGCTGGATATAAAATTAACTCAAACAAATCAATGGCCTTTTTCTACACAAAGGATAAGAGGGCTGAGAAAGAAATTAGGGAAACAACACCCTTCACAATAGTTACAAATACTATAAAATACTTTGGTGTGACTCTAACTAAGGAAGTGAAAGATCTTTATGACAAGAACTTCAAGTCTCTGAAGAAAGAAATTGAAGAAGATCTCAGAAGATGGAAAGATCTCCCATGCTCATGGATTGGCAGGATTAATATAGTCAAAATGGCTATCCAGCGAAAACAATCTATAGATTCAACGCACTCCCCATCAAAATTTCAACTCAACTCTTCACTGAGTTAGAAAGGGCAGTTGGCAAATCCATCTGGAATAATAAAAAACCTAGGATAGCAAAAATTATTCTCAACAATAAAAGAACCTCTGGGGGGATCACCATGCTTGACATTAAGCGGTACTACAGAGCAATTGTGATTAAAAACTGCATGGTACTGGTACAGCAACAGATAGATCACTGGAATAGAATTGAAGACCCAGAAATGAACCCACACACCTATGGTCACTTGATCTTTGACAAGGGAGCTACAACCATCCAATGGAAAAAGGACAGCATTTTCAACAAATGGTGCTGGCACAACTGGCGGTTATCATGTAGAAGAATGCGAATTGACCCGTTCTTATCCCCTTGTACAAAGCTTAAGTCTAAGTGGATCAAAAACCTCCACATAAAACCAGAGACACTGAAATTTATAGAGGAGAAACTGGGAAAACCCTTGAAGGTGTGGGCACAGGGGAAAGATTCCTAAACAGAACAGCAATGGCCTGTGCTGACAGATCAAGAATTGACAAATGGGACCTTTGAAATTGCAAAGCTTCTGTAAGGCAAAAGACACAGTCAGCAAGACAAAAAGGCCACCAACAGATTGGGAAAGGATTTTTACCAATCCTAAATCTGATAGGGGACTAATATCCAACATCTACAAAGAGCTAATGAAGCTGGACTCCAGAAAAATGCATAACCCCATTAAAAATGGGGTACAGAGCTAAACAAAGAATTCTCAATTGTGGAATTCTGAATGGCTGAGAAACATCTGAAAAAATGTTCAACATCCTTAATCATCAGGGAAATGCAAATCAAAACAACACTGAGATTCCACCTCACACCAGTCAGAATGGCTAAGATCAAAAATTCAGGTGACAGCAGATGCTGATGAGGATGTGGAGAAAGAGGAACACTCCTCCATTGCTGGTGGGATTGCAAGCTTGTACAACCACTCTGGAAGTCAGTCTGGAGTTATCTCAGGATATTGGACATAGTACTACCAGAGGATCCAGCAATACCTCTCCTGGGCATATACCCAGAAGGTGTTCCAACTGGTAAAAATGACACATGCTCCACTATGTTCATAGCAGCCTTATTTATAATAGCCAGAAGCTGGAAAGAACCCAGATTTCCCTGAACAGAGGAATGGATACAGAAAATGTGGTACATTTACACAATGGAATACTATTCTGCTATTTTAAAAAATGAATTTATGAAATTCTTGGGGAAATGGATGAATCTGGAGGACATAATTCTTAGTGAGGTAACCCATTCACAAAAGAAGTCATTGGATATGTGCTCACTGATAAATGGATATTAGCCCAGAAACTTAGAATACCCAAGATACAATATGCAAAACACAAGAAAATCAAGAAGGAAGATCAGCGTGTGGACACTTCATTCTTCCTTTGAATAGGAAACAAAATACCCATGAAAGGAGTTACAGAGACAAAGTTTAGAGCTAAGATGAAAGGATGGACCATACAGAGACTAACCCACCAGGGATCCATCCTATAATCAGTCACTAAACTCAGACACTATTGCATAGGACAGCAAGTGTTTACTGAAGGGACCCTGATATAGCTGACTCCCACAGAAGTGGATGCTCACAGTCATCCATAAGAGGGAGCATGGGGCCCACATTGGAGAAGCTAGAGATAGAACCCCAGGAGCTGAAGGAGTCTGCAACCCTAGAAGAGGAACAACAATATGAACTAACCAGAACCCCCAGAACTCGAGTCTCTAGCTCCATGTATAGCAGAAGATGGCCTAGTCAGCCATCATTGTGAGGAGAGGACCCTTGGTAATGCAATCTTTATATGCCCCAATACAGGGGAACGCCAGGGCCAAGAAGTGGGAGTGGGTGGGCAGGGGAGCAGGGGGGAGGGCGAGGGGACTTTCAGGATAGCAATTGAAATGTAAATTAAGAAAAGATATAATAAAAATTTGAAAAAAAAGCATGATGGAAGAATTAAAGAGAATTATTGATGACAGTAAAATTCCCAAAGAATATGTTATATGGCCTCCTGACCAAGTAGGTTATCAATTGTGGCCTCATCCTGATCCAACTGCCTGGCAAGATTCTTTCACAATACTCTCCCTCTTAAATATCAATCCAATGATTTAGAAGGCTTATGATTATTTAACTGTCTTTTCCAGAACTGACACATTTAGTCTTAAATCTTACTGGGTTTCAAATTAATCCAACCCGTGTTTAATACTGTTGCAGATATGAAGGGCATGGGAGTAGTTTTTAGTGGCATAAAACAACCCAAAGATATTATATTACACCTCTGTAGAAGAGAAATGCCAGTTAGATTCCACTGGGTGAAGTTCATCACATGCTGGCTGGGAGTGTTTCATTTGGAAGTCTTCAGCGTAGAATGCACTCCCTTGCCTTTCTTCACCTTCTAGGCTACACCCAGGACTTTGTGCCTATTCCATCTTCAAAATCATCAACATAATACGGAGTCCTTCTCATCCTTCTGGGCCTCTTCTGCTTCCCTTCCTACTTAAAAACAAAAACAAACAAACAAACAAATAAAAAACTTATGTATTCCATTGAGCTCTCTCAAATAACTTAGAACTTCCTTGTTAGAAGTAAGATTGGAATGTTATGAGATAATAGAATCATGACTTTTTTCTTCTTCTTCTTTGTGCTTTTTCATTTCATTCATGCAAACTTGCACACCTCCTAAGCAAACTTAATGCTCACTTATAATTGCTTTTTGCCTGGAAAATGCACATCCCAACCAAAGCAGAACAAAACCCTGAAACAGTTCAGATTCAGCCAGTTCCTGAGAATCTCCCCAGCAGCCCATGAAATGCAAATACAAAAGCAGCCGGTCACAGCAGAGGTGATACACACTTATATTCTCAAAAACCTGTGACCACCCCCAAGAGAAGTGGGGATCGAGAGTCTGAGAGCAAGGCAGTTTGCATATTGATTTTGAAGCCCACACTACACCAAGAGATCAAAGAAAAGTGGTGTTCAGTTAAACTTAGCGCAGAGGGGGCCAACAGCCTCATTCCAGGCTGCATAATTTCATAATTAAAGATCAGGGGTGGCCACAATAAATAGCATGACATTAATCAAGTCTTTTAAATGGCAGTGTACAAATCAATCTTTCTCATTTCAAAGAAACTTTGACAACTTCCAAAAGGCATCATCTCATGCAAATAGCGTGCTGTATTATAACTGTTTAATTAACTCTGGTATCAAAAGACAGATGTGACTCCAGAGGGAGTCCTGATAACTCATACAGAGACAGCTGCCTGCACGTGATCACGGCCGCACTCACTATGCCATAGCCACCCACCCTGTCCCCTCAGTAAGCTCCTTTCATCCTCCAGATCTGCTTCACTTTCATAAAAACGAGAGCATCTTTGCAGGAACTTGATGAGATTTGATGAAGTTTCTGGAGACACACTTTGAAGATGAAGGCAGTGAGCCTTTCTCAAAAAACAAGTAGTGTGTGTGTGTGTGTGTGTGTGTGTGTGTGTGTGTGTGTGTGTGTGTTGCATGCATGCACATACACATTAAACACTATATGATGTTAATATTGTCAACTACAGGATCTAGAACCATCTAGGAAATCAGAATCTGAGAATGCCTGTGAGAGGTTATCTGGGTTAAGAGAACTGACATGGGAAGACTAGCCTTACCTTTACATGGCACCATTCCACAGACTGGGATCCTAAACAGAATAAAACAGAAAAATTATGAGCTGAGTGCTAGCATTCTTTTTCTGCTTCTATATTTCTGGCACAATGAACCAGGTACCTCAAGCTCCTACTGTGACTTCCCCACTGTGATAGACTGAACTGTGAGCCCCCAAATCTTTCCTTATTTAAGTTGATTTTATGAGGAATTTTGGTATGGCAAGAAGGCAAATATCTAATGCACAATTCTTTGAATACTTATGGGATTCCTGATAAAATTGGTAGAGCCTTAAAATTCTGCACTTCTCAGCAGTTCCCAAATGCTGGAGATGCTGCTGTTCCATGTATAACACTGAGCAGCTAGTGACAGGTTGATGCATCATTATCAAGAATGGTCATTAGACCTGATGGAAGCTGTTCTTTGAATGCAGAACTGTCAGCTATTAGGGTGATACTGGACTTATAGGACAATCAGAATAACTCCCTCCACCTCAGAATGTTTGGTGTGTTACCCGCAATCAGGGACAGAGCAAGGACATTTTCTGCTTCTGGTTTCCTTTCAATGGCAACCAGAGCACATGGCAGAGAGAGGTGAGGGCAGGAGAGAATGCACTGTGGTTCTCACAAACCTGCACAATAGCATAGACATAAAGCACCATCTGTAACTCCAGGACTCATCCAAAAGTACTTGGGGTGTGTGTGATAGTCATACTGTCAACTCAGCAGCATCTAGGATCTCCTGGGAGACAGGGCTCTCAGAGTATCTGTGAGGGAAGTTTTAGGCTGCATTTGTTGAGGTACAGGGCTCACTCCATCTATGGGTGACACCATTCCTTGGCCTGGAGTCCTAAACTGAAGAAAAGGGAGGAAGCAATATGAGTATTAACATTCATGTCTCTCTACTTCCTGACTGTAGACACAATGTGACTAGCTGCAACTATGGTGTCCCCACCATTGTGACTGTCTTCTCAAACTCTGAGTCAAAGAAATCTCTCTTGCTTAAGTTGCTTTTGTCAAGCATTTTGTCACAGAAATAAGAAAGGTAAAGAACATGAGGTTCTAATCAAAATTAATTAATGCACGGAGAATCTCCTACATGTATGAATACTTTCCCTTGTAACCAATATTGTTACATTATGGAGAAGAAGAAAAATAAAAACAGCTGTCTTGAACCCCATCCTTACCATCTGACAATACTTTTCCCCACTAAAGAGGAAAGCAGATTTTAAATGCCATATGCTTTTTACCTACTGCATGGCTAGTTTCTACGTGTGTAGAATTTAATCAATACTTAAAACAAATCTGTGAGTGGGGTGAGTGAATTTGCTTACATGAGAAGGTGAATACAAAATTACTTGATTAAAAAAAATGAAGGGGGAAAAAAGAAAATTACTTGATGAGAAACCCACAGTCATACATTGAGTTATTCAGTCACTTAAGGCAGCATGTTTCATTTGAACAAGTATAAGTAATTTGTGTTTGTTTTTTTTTTAAATGTATCATAGTTAATATTGATTGTCAGTATAATGGGACATAGAATCAGCTAGACCAGCCTCTAGGTGTACCTCTGAGAGATGCTGACCCCAAACCATAAACACTTCCTTTATTTTCCAGTCTAAAATCACATTAAACCCCCAGTTAAAGCTGACTGTAATTAGTCTCCAAATTTATATGTGTTCTATTCTTGAATACCAGACTTATTTCTATTTTTAAAAAATCCTGTCTTGACTTTTGTAGTTGCATAGAGTATTTAAAGGGTAAGAAATAGCCCAATTCCACCTTTAAAAATCATCTGGCCAAACTATCTCATGCAGAATATGATAGTTGACATTTTTATTAATTAATTGTTTTATTTATATCCCAAATGTTGCTCCCCCTCTCAGTCCTCGTTCACAGAGTTCTTCCCCCATTCCTTATCTCCTTCACCTCTGAGAGAGTGTCTCCCCCCACCACTGCCCACTTGCTATCCCCTACCCTGGAACATCAAGTCTCTACAGTATTATGTACATTCTTTCCCACTGAGGCCAGATAGGGTAGCCCTCTGCTACATATGTGCCTGAGGCCTCGGACCAGTCCATGTATGCTGTTTGGTTAGTGGCTCAGTCTCTGGAATCTCTCAGGAGTCTAGGTTAGTTGACACTGTGGATCTTCCTATGAGTGTCATCCCCTTCACTTCCTTCAATACTTCCCCTAACTCTTTCATAGGAGTCCTGGACCTCAGTCCAATGCTTGGCTGTGAGTATCTGCATCTGTCTCAGTCAGCTGCTAGTAGATCCTCTCAGAGGATAGCCATGCTAGGTTTCTGTCTGCATGCACAACATCAGAAATAGTGTCAGGGATTGGTGCCCACCCATGGGATGGATCCCAAGTTGGGCAGATTTCTAGGAGGACATTCCTTCAGTCAGTCTCTGATCCATTTTTATCCCTGCATTTCTTTTAGACAGGAACAATTTTGGGTCAAAAGTTTTGTAGGTAGGTAGGTTGGTGTCCCCATACCTTCATTAGGGGTCCTGTCTGGCTACTGTAGGTGGTCCCTTCAGGTTCGATATCCCACTGTTGGACATTTTGGCTAAGGTTGCCCACATCGAGTTCTGGAAGCTTCCCCCGTTCCAACACTCTGGGACTTTCTAGAGGTTCTCCTACCCTTCACTCCCCAGCAAGCAGTTGCATATTTACATTCATTCTCCTAGACCTCTGGGCCTCTCTCCTGTCTCCCCCTGTACCTGATCCTGCCCCCATTTCCCCTCCATCTCCCTTAGCCCACCCAGACCCCTCCCTCTACCTCCCATGATTATTTTGTTCCCCCTGCTAAGTGAGATTTAAGCATCTTCATTTGGGCCTGCCTTCTTGTTTAACTTCTTAGGGTCTGTGGAGTATATTTTGGCTATTCTTTATTTTTTGGTTAATATACACTTATCAGTGAGAATATCCTGTGCTTGTATCCTTTGGGGTATAGGTCATCTCACTCAGGATGATATTTTCTACTTTGATCCATTTGCCTGCAAAATACTTGATGTCCTTGTTTTTAATAGCTGGATAGTATTCCATTATGTAAACGAAGCACACTTTCTGTATGAGGAACATCTGAGTTGCTTCCAGTTTCTGGCTGTTACAAATAAGGCTGCTGTGAACATAGTAGAGCATGTGTTGTTATGATATGGTGGAGCATCTTTGAGTATATGCTCAGGAGTAGTATAGTTAGCTCTTCAGGTAGAACTATTTCCAATTTTCTAAGGAACCACCAGATTGATTTCCAGAGTGATTGTACAAGTTTGCAATCCTACCAGCAATACAGGAGTGTTCCCCTTTCCCACATCCTTGTCAACATGTGCTGTCATTTGAGTTTCTGATCGTAGTCATTCTGATTGGTGTAAGGTAGAATCTTAGGGTTGTTTTGATTTGCGTTTCCCTGACGACTCATCTGCTGAGAATTCTCTGTTCAGCTCTATAGCTCATTTTAAAATTGGGATATTAGTTTTTTAGAGTCTAATTTGTTGAGTTCTTTGTTTATTTTGGATATTAGCTCTCTATCAGATGTAGGGTTAGTGAACATCTTTTCCCAATCTGTAGGCTGCCATTTTGTCCATTTTTCAAGTTCACTAAGAGCCACTATCAGGGAAATATATATAAAGAATTAATGAATTTCTAAAAAATAACCAAATCACTGACTAAGGTGAGTGCTTAATATGTAATAGAAAGCTTGTAGTGGCATGTGTAAAAAAACTACACCCACATACACACACATACACACACACATACACACACACACACACACACACACACAGAGGATCTTCATGTGAGAGAAATGGATGGGTGGCTTCAACAATAGAATGGGGATGTTTACTGGTAATGAAGGTTGATACGTGTTAGCTTGGATTAACTTACACAGATGTATCATTTGGGGGCAAAATAATCCTCAAAGAAAAACATCCTAACTTCCAGCATTTTCAGTACAAGTACCAAGAAGATAGGAAGGATTTGGGCTACTGAGCAGTCCTGGCTGCTTATGAAAAAAGTCTCATGAGGTCAGAACTTCAATCTCTGGTCACATTGGGTTTTTAAAGGGCTGTGGAAAGAAAGAGACTCAATCAAAGTCATTCATTCACTTTCCCCTCTAGGGTTGAGAAGGTATCTCAGTGGTAGAGCACTTGCCAAGCATGCAAGATGCTCCAAGGTCATTTACCATATCAAAAGAAAAAAAGAGAGAGCTTTTACTTTCTTTAGGCCCTTAGACACAGAGATTAGAATGAATTTTGCCCCTGGGCTTGAGGTGTAGTAATCATTTTGTGGAGAGACATGCTCATAATTGCTTTTGTTCTCCTGTCCTTAACCCAAATCCCTATTTCCTTCCTCTCCACATGCTATGTATTAGATATGTATGTTTGGATAATTTTATGGATATATGCAAATTTTCATTTACATGAATGATTGTGTTCTATTTTTTACTCAAACATTCTCCAAGGAAGATACCCCGCTTGCTATTTCAAATACTTCAGGCAAGTTGTATCCATTCCAATAGAACAGACTGTACTGTAGGGAAGAGTAAAGCAAGAGCCATGTTAACTGTGCTCTACACCCAGTTTTGCCAGGCCCTCACTGTCTTTACTGGTAGAAAGCTCATCCTAGACACAGATGAGCATCAGTGCAGCAAGTAGAGAATTAGAGATGAAACAGTGAAAACTCTGCCCATAATCTAAGCACATAAATCAGCAAAATGATTTGTCATAGTAACTTCGTCTTGTACAGCATTTCTTCTTTTTGCATTTGTTACACTTCTAATATCCACAGCATTCACACTACTTACTCTCTTACATTTTTTACCTAAATAAAATCCAACTCTAAAGATTGAGGTCATAATTAAGTAGGAAATTACAAGAATAATATTTTTATACCCCAGGACTAAGGCCAAAGCTTTCCTATGAAGCCAACTATGGTGGAAATTATGAAATAGAAATGTAAATAGCATGTGAAGTTTATAGTTTTTTTTTCTTATGCCTCAAGGGCATCCAAAACAATAGAAGTAGGTGGGATTCCAAGGTTTGACCTGAACTATCCAACATGTCACCAGGAACCTGAAGTCCTTGGAATAGCATGTGACAGTTGGACACATCCCCATGGTGGGTGCCTAGAGCTGCATGCCTAAGGAGCTTCAATGCAATGTGACTATGATGCACCTAAACCTGAGCTCTCATTCAGAACTGTTGCTTGAAACAATGTCAGAATTCAGATGTTTGCCAAGATAAAAAACAAACAAACAAAAACAAAAACAAAACAGACTTGGATTCTGAAATCACCCCTATGCTCACACAATACAACATGTCAATGTGTGTTTATTTGTCCTCAGAAGATATATGTCCTTGTCTTTACAACCTCAAAATCCATCCTCTACATACATTTTTGGAGCATGGTTTTCTTCCAGTTCCCAAGAAAAGCCTGCTATAGGTACTCTTTTTTTTTTTTTTTTTTTTTTGACCTGATCTGTCTGTTTCTTAGAAAGGAGTGTTAAAAATCTCTCACTGTGATGTAGATTTTCAATTTATCATTGTACTTTCATGTCAAAGCTATGATGAAAATTGTAAATTGCTTTCATTTTTCTATCTTCTGGGTAGGACTTTATTAATACAACCCATCTTTCTTTCCTTTTTCCTTTCTTAATGTTTTTAACCTTGAGTTACATCTTGTCAGTTGATCATTTATTGTTCCTGTTACTTTGTTATTAAATTTGCCTAGTATATAATTACCCTTTCTTTAATTTCAACCTCTCTGAATCATTTGGTTTTGTATATGCCTCTTATAAAGAGTGCATGACTGGATGTTTAGAATTCAATCTGAGAACTGTATCCTTCACAAACATCATGATTCCTGACATGTCGTCTCCTTTCTGCCATTCTGTTTGGTTTTCAGTGTCCTACCCACCCATTCATTTTTCTTTTCCCGTCTGATTTTATTTTTTATTCTGTTTTCCTTCTCCAGTTACTTGGAAATTGCACCTATTATTTCTACAATAGTTTCCTTTGTAAACTTAACACATCCCCTTAAAGATGTATTTTAAGGTGAGAATTAATTTGTATGTTTATTCAAGAAAATGATCAATGCCTGCCTACCCTGGGTGAGATGGTTTCCTAGAGTGAGGATTTCACTGAGTAGGAAATTCAAGAACATCATGAAATTTCCATTCTGGTAGGCAATATAAGATGGTAAAGACAATAAGTATATCTGCAGGTGCCTAAAGCACAACAAGCATCCCAGTGGACTATGAGGTCAGTGGCAAGAAAAGCCTCTCATCTTAGAAGGAGTTGCTTAGGTAAAAGTAAGGAGCCTGGGTTTTGTACTCAGTGAGTTGGGAATTAATGGAGGGTTTCCATCAAGTGAGAGAAATAACTTGACTCAGGTTTGTGTGAAATTACATGGCTGCAGGGTTGAAAATCAATAGCAGAAAACAAAGCCCAAAATGGGATACCACTACAAAATACCCAGAAGAAATAGAATTTTCATGTGGACAGAGAACCAGAAGCATATTCTAGATGTCCTTTTATGGTAGAGCCCCGAATATTTTTTAGGGAAACCCATATTGTATCATGAACAAAAGAGGAGAGAAGAGGACATACTAGAATGTACCATATAATCAATCAGAGGACCAGAGTTTCCTGGAGCTTAAAAGATAGGACGTTATCAGAAGGCACAGTGGGGAAAACTGAACTTGGTTTAGGACATATTCAACTTTTAGAAGACCACTACACATAGGAGAGATGAAAAGTATTATACATAAAGGCCTACAATGCATCAGCTGCAGATGACTACAGATAAACATTCATGGGTCTGCAATACAGAGATAGTTTCCAAAGATAGGTATGTGAATAAATTCATGCAGACAGTACAGACAGCAAAGAGGTGAGAAGAAAAGACTGAGACTTGGGGCAGAAAACATGACAGGAAGAAGAAAAGAAACCTGGAATAGCATGTAATAATAAGTCTGCAAACACTAAACCCCAACACTGTTGCTGTTGCCAAAAGACACTTGCTGACAGGAATCTGGTGTGGCTGTTCCTTAGGAGGTTCTGCCAGCAACTGACCAATGTAAATGTAGATGCTTGGAACCAACCATCAGACTCAGCTCGGGAACCCCGGTTGGGAAGCTGGCAGAAGGACTGGAGGAGAGGACTGGAGGAGAGGAGCGGGATTGTAACCCCATAGGAAGAACAATGTAGGTGAGCTGGACCACCTAGTGTTCCCAGGGACTAGACCACCAACTAAGGAATGTACAGGGAGAGATCCATGGCTCCAGATACATATGTAGCAGAGGATGGCCTTGTCTGACATCAATGGGAGGGAGACCCTTGGTCCTGTGGAGGTTTGATGCCCCGGCGTAAGGGTATGCTGGAGCAGGGGGGGTGGGAGAGAGTGGGTGAGTGGGGAAACATCCTCATAGAGGCAAAGAGCAGAAGGGAGAGGGCAGATGTGGGAAAGGGGGTTTGTGGAGTGATGACCAGGAAGTGGGAGATCATTGGAGATGTAAATGAATGGAATAATTAATATTAAAAACATAATATTAATAATAATTAATAATAATAATAAATAATATGATAAATAATAATAAAAAAGGAGAAGAGAACCAGAAGGGTGGGGAAATCAGGTTTAAACTGTGTCCTACAATGCAGGTGAACTTGACCAGGTTTCTAAAAGAGAATGCCAAGTTCTGCTAGAAGTTCAACTAGGGTAAGGCCAATAATTGACCATTGAATTTTCTACTACCACTAACATAAAAATAGTTTCAATGGAGACAAAAAAAAAACTATTTGGAACTGGATTCAGGGAAAAGATAAAGAAGAAGAGGAGAAGAAAGAAAAGGAGGAGGAAGAAGAAAAGAAGGAGGAAGAGGAGGAGGAGCCAGAGGGGAAGGAGAAGAAAGGAAAGAAATCAGAAGTGACTACAGACAATACTTTGAGTTTTGCTCCAAACAAGAGCAGAGAAGGGCAATCTTTAATAGCCTTTGTCAGGTCAGGAGAAATATTAATATCTGCCCTGAGGTATTAATAAGGGTAGAAAAGATAACATCTTTACATGTTGATGACAAAGATCTATTTGAAAAGAAATAACTGGCTTTTGCAGAAGAAAAGGGAAAGAACTCATGGGGAGAGAACTAGAGCACTTGGACACACTCATTTTCCACTTTCAATGCATTTGCTGGAGAGACTGGATCATCTATAGAGTACATAGTTCCCATATTCTGAATCTTTCCCATTGTATATTTATAGTATGGTAGCCTGGATATAATGTTTAGTAGGAAAGTTCTTTCCTCAAAGTACTATATGAAAGCAAAGTAAATTAAGCTGGGGAGGTGCATTGAAATGGAATCAGTTGTGAAAGCCCGAACATGACAAAGAAACTGAGGGTTCAATACACTTGCAGGTTCTTGGATATAGATGACTCTGGACTGGAAAACCAGTAGGAAAGCCAGAGATCCTTTTCACAGTGATCCTTGATATGATGACATCGGTCCTAACCTCCTGGTAAGGACACTCTGGATCTCTGAAGGTCATCCAAAGGGTAATTGCTACCCTGATGACAAGTGGGATATTCTCTATATAATGTTTGCAGCTATTCAGATAATGATACTAACCACAGACAAAAGGCACTTTTTGGCCAAATGTGGGATGCTCCTGCATTCAGCATCCAGTCTTTTTAATGACTGAAATGCTGTGTGCTCCATATGACTGTGCAGAGCTGGAGATGCAAGCTGTGGCCACCAATCTAAGCAAACTGCCTGGACCATAGGAGGGTCAGAAATGGCTTCGTCAGATAGCTCTCTCTAACTCTAACATGGCTAACCAGCCTGCAGAGCCCCAAATTCTAATTAAAATTGCAAAAGGGGTGCTTTTCTTTCTTGCTGTCCATTCCACACAGAATGTAGAAAGCATTTCACTGTGTCCCTGATGAGAGCGTATGGGTTCAGTGGAAGCACAGCTTCGGGGTTTATTAGGAAAGTAATGAAACCAAAGGGAGTCAAGCATGTCAGAAAAAAGAGAAAGACAATTTAACAAGAGCACCCTGTGCAGAAGCAAAGACTGTTGTTTTAGGACTATGGATCTTCTGTCTGCTTCTCAAGGCTTATATTAATTGCTAATATGCAATCAGGAGTTGTTATTTTCACACTCCCACATTAAGAAGCAGAATATTCATAAATATTTACCAGATTGTTGTATGTGGCATGTAATTTCTTCTCTCTCCATAAATTATAAACATGTGTGATATATCACCAGAAGAGAAACACGTAGGAAGACAACAAACAAAATGGTAATTGAAATGACAGGCCCTACTTTGTTGGACTCTCTGACTCATTTTCTCACATCTAGCCTCACTAAGGGAAAAGCAAGCCTCTCCAGGCTCTGAAAGGCAATCACCTACATATCTGTAGCACATTGTGAGTCGGTCTGATCTGTGCTGGCTTGGGGAATTCAGTGATAAAAGTTATGATAATCAGTACTGTTCTCTGGGGGAAGCTTTGGAAGGGGCAGAGAACCACATATGCTAGCTTTTCTGATGTGGAAATCTTTACATCTTCTGTCTTATGTTCAACTCATTTTGATTGTCCAAAATAATCAAAATTAATCTCAGGTAAGAAAAATAATCAAATAATCAAGGTCACCTTTATCTATAAAGGATGTACCACCTGCTTGCATACCCTAAGAGATCGAGGAAGACATGATGTTTTACTACTAGTACCCTGGTGTTCCAAATACCACACAAATGAGTATTGACTTTCCCATACAGTGATCCACATCTTTCAGTATCTTGCTAACATTCACAAATTGAGAGTTGCTGGTTAACTGAAAACTTTAGAACCTCTAGAAAAACTGAGTTTCCACATCACCCCCACTCTTTCCCCACTGGGTCTGTTTCCTTTGTGAGCCAATGAGTTTGTGATCACAACCCACATGTAATTTACTACCTTCCATAAGTAAAGAAACTTCAAAGATTAAGTGATCAACTTCCATAATCACATTTGTTTGTTTGTTTGTTTGTTTGTTTGTTTGCTATTTCTTGATCTCTTGCAACAATGGAATGCCCTGTGAGCTAGTCACTGAGAGTATAAAGATCATTAAAACCTTTGAAGATACTCTTGTCCCTCTAGTAGAATATGTAACATATAAAATTCTGACCTTGCCTAATCCTGACAAAGATGTAGAGCAATAGAAATACACACAAACTCCTGGTACAGATTCAAAATGGTTCAACCACTTTAGAAAACAGTCTGCAGACTGGCAATGACTTTGTCTGGTGGCTAACACACATGATAGAAAAGACAAAGGAAAGGGAGTGAGAGGGAAGACATGTAGAGAAAGAAAGAAGAGTGGGATAGTGGCAAGAAAGAAACAGATAAAGAAAAAGGAGAATATACTTTTTAAATGCAGTAACTGTCCGAGAATAAATAGGGCCCAACTGCCCGAGTTCAGATCTCAGAAAATGTCACATTTGGGATAATTTGAAAGACAGTAATAAGCTAAACAAATACAGCAGTCAGCCTAGGTCCTTTCCTGAGTACTCAGTTTTTCCTGACTCTTGCAGATAGACACAGGTGACTAAGTTTGGATACAAAGAACAGTGGGTAGAAGGACACATTACCACCCTGGTTTGCTCATAATTTCCTGATTTTCATACCAAAGTCCCATTTCCAGAAAACCTTTCTACAGTACCCAGAAACAAGGAGTGCAGATCTTAGGGAAAAAATATTACATACCTTGGATGATAAAAATTGGAGCTGAAAAAAGTAGAGTTTTTAGCATGAATTCAAAATGATGAGGACTATCAGCCTTCAATAGCTTTTAGATTTTTTTTTCTCCTGACTCATTGACAAATTGATCCCTGGTTCACAGTAGCATCATCAGTCTCCATATGATTTTAAGTAACATGAGCTGAGTAATGACTTAGTTTTTGCCTAGCTGTTATGTCAAATCTGTGTCAAGATAGTACCAGCTCAATTTTTAACACTGTGTCAATATTTAATGCAAAATTTAACTAGAATTTCCTAGTCTTGTTGGAAACCATGTTTCCTAAGAATTAGGGTAATGAACAATGCCCACCAACAGACCTGTGCATTATGAAAAGAGAAGGCCAGAGTGACTAAGTTTTCATAGAATTTGGAAATACCCACACATGATTAGTGCATCAAACAAGACAGCAGCATAATGACAGCCTGGAAATACTTTGAGACTGTATCTGGGAGAAGAAGGCACATGTTTGGAGACAGACAGACAGACAGCCTCAACAGAATGAAACCAGACATGTTTGGAGACAGCCTCAACAGAATGAAACCAGACATGTTTGGAGACAGCCTCAACAGAATGAAACCAGACATGTTTGGAGACAGCCTCAACAGAATGAAACCAGACATGTTTGGAGACAGCCTCAACAGAATGAAACCAGACATGTTTGGAGACAGACAGACAGACAGCCTCGACAGAATGAAACCAGATAGCAGTTTTGGTTTGGTTTGTTTGGTTTTGGTTTTGGGTTTTTGGTTTTTGGTTTTTCGAGACAGGGTTTCTCTGTGTAGCCCTGGCTGGCCTGGAACTTACTCTGTAGACCAGGCTGGCCTTGAACTCAGGAGTCCACCTGCCTCTGCCTCCCAAGTGTTGGCATTAAAGGCTTGGGCCACCACTGCTTGGGTAGATAGCATTCTAAATCAGCCATAAGCTTTCTCATCCCTCCAAATTCACCAGTGCTCAGTTGAAAGTTGAAGCTACTGCATCCGCTGGGACATACTAGAGGAAGGAACACCTCACTGCAATTTTATTGTACCCTGTGAAACTAGGCACAGTCAAATTTCCATATTCTGAGTTACAACCACAATGTTCAATGAATGAGCTGTCCTAAAACAACCATGTAAACTCAATGGTAAGGACATTTGAGGAGTGCTGAAAACTAAGTCTCACAGCATGACTGTTCCTAGCAAATGAAATCCCACATATTTAGTACATCACAGGGGAAGAGCTGTAAGAGCTTAAAGTTTAAAGTTCTCTCTCTCTCTCTCTCTCTCTCTCTCTCTCTCTCTCTCTCTCTCTCTCTCCTTCCTATGTACAGATTAAATGTGATCAGATAGCTTCCTGCTCCTGATTTTCATGCTACTCCTTCCCCATCATTACAGACTCTAGACACCTGAAACAATAAGACAAAGTAAATTATTTCTTCCTCAATTGTTTTTGGCTATAGTATTGTATCAGTGTGACAAAAAAAAACTAGTGGAATAACTATGCTATATTATGCTGATATCTGTTTTTCCCAGAATGACTGTATGTTTCTTGACTTAGCAGTGGCATGATGACAATAACTAAAAGTAAGGTTGATTCTTGAGTACTCATAAAACCCTCTGTGCTACCTCTTTTCCCATAGTATGAAACACTAAAGAAAGAGAGCCAGAGGCCAAGGACATGGCAGAATCCCTAATTCTAAGGAGCTCTGAGGTCTCTGAGAACCCACATTTTCTTTGTTGCTGTGAATGTGGGAATTATTAAAATACTATTGGCCACTGTTGCACTCACGTAAGCCTTTATTATAAGGACTTCATCTGGTTATATTATTCCTGTAAATATCCTAAGATGCTAGAATATAGAGAGAACTGAGTCCTAACTAAAAGCTGCAGTGGCTTTATCAGTGGTCTGGCTGCCTTTAGGCAAGGATTACACATCAAGTAGCCATATGGACTATCCTTCTGATGAGTGTCAAGTCATTTTGAGATATCTATATATTCCTCGAGGAAGCTACATGACAATTACAGCTGCTTGCTTCCTTCACATAATACCAGCTCTTAAAGGTACAGCCCTACTGCAGCTATATTAAAGAGATCTTTCCATGCAACTAATTCCATCCAGGCCAAAAGAGAAACATTTTGCCTAGAGACCTTTGCAAAGAGGCTGCTGTGAGTGATATAGAAATACAGTACCATGATTGGCATAAATACAATCCTTTCTTTACACTAAGATCTGCTGTGATGGGCACAAACACCCCCAGAGAAATAGACTAGCTGGGCTATTTGGTTCACTTAAGAGCTGGTTAGGAGATCCCCTGATCCCTGTGCTGCCCTGCTGGGGTCACAACATTAAGTCCAACAAAAACATTTCTCTCAAGGGATCTTTTCTTCACTAACTTTAGATCAGGCTTAGTAACTGGTAGTGATGACAGCAGTGAAGATGAATACAGAGCTGAGACAACCGAGTAGTAAGCAGTGTCAGTGGGAACTCAGTGTAGCTACAGCAGTGACAGGCTGTTTCATTAGGGGCAGAAGATATACATACATGCATGAATACATACATACATATATGTATATATGTGGTATATAATATATGTAATATATCAGAGAGAGACAGAGAGATGGAGGGAGAGATGGAGAAAGAAAGACAGAGAGAGAGAGAGAGAGAGAGAGAAAGAGAGAGAGAAAGAAAGAGAAGAGAGATGCAATGAAAGGCTGGCAGGTTCAGTAGCCACAAGGGGCAACTAAATACCCCTCAAGAATGGCCAACCCAAAACCTACCAGGAATGATAAAAGTAAAAACAAAGATCAAGTGACCATAGGTGTGTAGGTTCATTTCTGGGTCTTCAATTCTATTCCAGTGATCTACCTGTCTGTCATTGTACCAGTACAATGCAGTTTTAATCACAATTGCTCTATAGTACAGCTTGAAGTTAGGCATGGTGATTCCACCAGAGGTTCTTTTATTGTTGAGAATAGTTTTTGCTATCCTAGGTTTTTTATTATTCCAGATGAATTTGCAAATTGCCCTTTCTAACTCAGTTGATTGAGTTGGAATTTTGATGGGGATTGCATTGAATCTGTAGATTGCTTTCAGCAGGATAGCCATTTTGACTATATTAATCCTGCCAATCCACAAGCATGGGAGATCTTTCCATCTTCTGAGATCTTCTTCAATTTCTTTCTTCAGAGACTTGAAGTTCTTATCATACAGATCTTTCACTTCCTTAGTTAGAGTCACACCAAGGTATTTTATATTATTTATGACTATTGTGAGGGGTGTTGTTTCCCTAATTTCTTTCTCAGCCAGTTTATCCTTTGTATAGAGAAAGGCCATTGATTTGTTTGAGTTAATTTTATATCCAGCTACTATACTGAAGCTGTTTATCAGGTTTAGGAGTTCTCTGGTGGAATTTTTAGGGTCACTTATATATATACTATCATATCATCTGCAAATAGTGATATTTTGACTTAATCACCAGGAAAATGCAAAGCAAAACAACCTTGAGATTCCACCTCACTCCAGTCAGAATGGCTAAGATCAAAAACTCAGGTGACAGCAGATGCTAGCAAGGATGTGGAGAAAGAGGAACACTCCTCCATTGTTGGTGGGATTGCAAGCTGGTACAACCACTCTGGAAGTCAGTCTGGAGGTTCCTCAGAAAAATGGACATAGTACTACTGGAAGATCCAGCAATACCTCTCCTGGGCATATATATACCCAGAAGATGTTCCTACTGGTAATAAGAACACATGCTCCACTATGTTCATAGCAACCCTATTTATAATAGCCAGAAGCTGGAAAGAACCCAGATGTCCCTCAACAGAGGAATGGATACAAAAAAAGTGGTACATTTACACAATGGAGTACTACTCTGCTATTAAAAACAATGAATTTATGAAATTCTTGGGCAAATGGATGTATCTGGAGGATATCATCCTTAGTGAATGTATTGGTTGGTTTTATGTGTCAACTTGACACAAGCTGGAGTTATCACAGAGAAAGGAGCATTTCCAGTTGAGGAAATGCTGCCATGAGATCCAGCTGTAAAGTATTTTCTCAATTAGTGATCAAGGGGGAAGAGCCCCTTGTGGGTGGGACAATCCCTGGGCTGGTAGTCTTGGGTTCTATAAGAGAGCAGGCTGAGCAAGCCATGGGAAGCAAGCCAGTAAGGAATATCCCTTCATGGTCTCTGCATCAGCTCCTGCTTACTGACCTGCCTGAGTTTCAGTCCTGACTTCCTTGGTGATTAACAGCAGTATGAAAGTGTAAGCCGAATAAACCCTTTCCTCCCCAATTTGCTTCTTGGTCATGATGTTTTGTCCAGGAATAGAAACTAAGACAGTGAGGTAACCCAATCACAAAAGAAGTCACTTGATATGCACTCAGTGTTAAGTGGATATTAGCCCAGAAACTTAGAATACCCAAGATTCAATTTGCAAAACACAAGCAAATCAAGAAGAATGAAGACCAAAGTGTGGATACTTCATTCCTCCTTAGAATAGAGAGCAAAACACCCATGAAAGGAGTTACAGAGACAAAGTTTGGAGCTAAGAGGAAAGGATGGACCTTCTAGAGACTACCCTACCCTGGGATCCATCCCATAATCAGCCACCAAACCAAGACACTATTGTATATGCCAGCAAAATTTTGCTGAAGGGACCCTGATATAGTTGGTATAGTCTCTTTGAGGCTATACCAGTGCCTGGCAAATACAGAAGTGGATGCTCACAGTCATCTATAGGATGGAGAACAAGGTCCCCAATGGAGGAGCTAGAGAAAGTACCCAAGGAGCTGAAGAGGTCTACAACCCTATAGGTGGATCAACAATATGAACTAACCAGTACCCCCAGAGCTCGTGTCTCTAGCTGCTTATGTAACAGAAGATGGCCTAGTCAGCCATCATTGGGAAGAGAGGCCCCTTGGTCTTGCAAACTTTATATCCCCCACTACAGGGGAATGCCAGGGCCAAGAAGTGGGAGTGGGCAGGAAGGGGAGCAGAGCTGGGGGAGGGGGTACAGGGAACTTTCAGGATAGCATTTGAAATGTAAATAAAGAAAATATCTAATAAAAAATAAAAAAAAATTTTTAAGTAAAAACAAGGTGAGGTTGAGCACAGAGAGACGGCTATAAAAGGAAATAGAAATTGTAGGTTTTATTCAGTAGAAAATCTGCAGGAGCTGCTGCTTAAGGGATAAGGGTTTCTGATACTTGGGTTTCAAAGCTGCAACACCAATCATAGTCCGAGGCTGAAGAATCCAAACTTCCTAGGTCTTCATGGGTGCTGTAACACAAACAGCTGCTGCCTGCTGCTGCTCACGACTGTCTATAGTTTCATCACTTTCTTCTCTGGGAAACTGAGGATCACAGAATCTGCCTGGCACTAGCATAGGAAGAGTCTCTCTTCACCTACTCACAGTTTCTGAGAAGAGCAGAAAGACCCCGGTCATCTGCATGATACTTTCTGAACTCTTGAAATACTACCTGGGTGAGAGCTCTCCTGGAAGCCCACTGTGGACAGGGGCTGGGGCCGTGGGTTAAGGTGCTCATACTTAGTGGTTCTCTGCTGTTCGTCCTGCTTGGGGAAGAGAGTGAGCTCTCTATCTCATTATAGCCTGAGCAGAGGAAACTAGAACATGAGCATGACAGCTGTAAATAAAGCAAACAAAAAACAAAACAAAAACCTTCAGTTCTATGAAGGAAGGTGCTCTGGTGGTTGAGGAGTGAGAAGAGTGTAGGTTCCTGCAGCTCTCTGCCTCATGGTTGCCAGCCATTTCTGTTTGATTAAATAAAGGATTCACAGAAACCAATCTCATGCCTTCAGTTTTACCTCTTACTGGTTGCCGTAAAAGTAGAGCTACTAAGAAACATGAAAAGATGGAAGATACATGCACTTTACTAAATAAACAAAGATGACATGGGAAAAAATGCTACACATTCTGACTCCCACTATATGACAATCTTTTAAAAATAAAGACAGAGACCATAGGATCAGTACCATGGGGTTTGGTGGAGGTAGAGATGGATAGGTGGATCACAGGACACACATCCTTATACATTTTTCCAGCATACAGAATACACAAGACTGATAATGAGCCCTCACAGAAAACGTAGACTTTGGATGATGTGTTAGAGAGGAGGAAATGCCTATTGTAACTAATGGATCACTCTAGAGTTGTGGAATGTTGATAGTTGGAGGGCCTGTGGGTAAGTCAGGACAGAAGATATATGAAAAATCTGTGTATCTTCCCTTCCAATTTTGTTGGGGATCTAAACTGTTATGAAAAGTCTGTTCAATCCTCTAAAACACAAAGTATGTTTTATAACATTCATAGAAATTTACAAGCGATACATATAGCATGCACACATACACATTTTATATAACCTAAAAATTATTCAAATGCAATTCTATTCATAGAATACTACAACATTTACTTTCTAGAAGATCACCATCTAATGAGGTTGCCTTCACTTCTTTGACTTTGTTTCCCTTTTTCATGTTTCATTCTCTAAAGCCAATATTGTGAAGTCCATATCCAACATTCGTATAGAATCCATACTTTAAAGCACTATACTTTATTTCCACGCAAGCCCACATTTTAGTATGCTGCCCATCACTTTTTTTATTTTTGTGCATCGCTAAATCCATATTTTATACCACAATGCAATTAAATCTTCTTCAACAGATACAGTTCAGCAACATCCAGGGGCAAGAAGGGATGTCCTGACTCATAAGCGATAAAAATTCACAGTAAAGCTGCAGATGTAGCAAAGTGAGAATTACCACACCAGCAGGAACTGCAGATAAAAGAGGATTACACGGGATGAAATGCAGTAATTGACTAGAAGTCACCGAAAAATACCAGATGGATGTCACTGCGCTCTATGACTCAATGTGCTGGTGGGTTTATTGAGCATCAACAGACGTTCACTTTTGGTATTTTCTTGAGTGTAATTGAAGTTTATTGATATGCCATTATTGTCCAGTTTAGATGTGGCCATTAAAAAAATACTGTTTGATGTACTCCTATCTCCACAGAAATCTTGGGCTTTGCTGCTTAAAATGAGAGCATGTAGTCGTAATTGTTGTAATATTTATTCCTCATCTTCCATTAGTCCTTTACCCAGAATATGGACAGCAGCTGCTCCCAGTAGCATTGAAATTGCAGGGGCGTCTTCAGGAGTGATTGGTGCATAAAATATCAGATGTGCAATTTTCTGTAATACCAAGGGAGACTTGCAAAGAATTTTTATGTTGAAGGTAAAAGAAAACAAATGTGTATGCAGAAATGAGCTGCCATGGGTGGTGTGGTCACCCATTATTTTTCATGGATTTCTTTCTCATTTAGTCCTCAGCACAGCAATATGAGAGAAATAACTGTCTGTCCAAGCTAGAATAGTTATTCTATAAATACAGGCATCTCAGGTCTCAGGAATAGGACTCCCCAGCATAAGCCAAGACCATTTCTCTTAGCAACAAACATTTGAAATTAAGCTGGAAATAATGGGTGTGAAAATGATTGCTTCTCAGAGCAGCAAAAGAACACCCTTCATGGGAATTCCAGGTATGGCTTGAATCTCACCACTGACAGGTTAGTCTAAACGTGCGAGAAGCTTCTGGAAAGCCCAAGTCAATAGGCCATGCAACATGATTATATTTTCACAAGCTAACATCACTTGTCATTACTTTAAAGAAAATTGTTTTTCTTTTTTTTTTTAAACATCTGAACTCTGGTGAGTCAAGTAAAACCAGGAAAGAAAGAATCTTACAACATGCTGTTGGAAGCCAAAACTTCTCAGAACAAAAGCAGAGAAGGCAAGTCCCCATGGAAAGCTCTTGCATGCATACACTATCCCAGGGACACACTATAGAAATCCCAAACAAAGACACTTTGTTTAAGCTTGCAAGCCACAGTGTTACAATTATTATATACTACCATACCTACAGTGAGGACCACCTCTTCAAGGTGAGCTTCCAACCGAGGCAGAGATTCCTCTTCTAAGAGCAGTCACCCAGTTACTATCTACATGTGAACCTCCTAGAAAACTCAGATTCCTGGGACTGGGGAGATGTCCTTATTCCCTAGCACCCACATGGAAAGCCAGATGTGACTATGCTTTTCCAAAGTGAGGAGCAGAGATGGGTAAATGCTGAGAGCTTATTGGACAACTGGGACTAGCCAAAAGATGAACTTCCCATTCAGTGAAGAGTCCTTGTCCCAATGAAATACAGCAGAGAGCAATAGAAGTCACCCAAGTCACCCAATGTCTTGTTCTAGCCTCTACATGTACATTTTTAGGCTCACACACCTGAACATTCATATACATGCAACATACACAGTCTCAACTAAATAAATAGATAAACATTTTTAGAAATAAAAATTCAGATTTCTTAGCCGGGCGTGGTGGCGCACGCCTTTAATCCCAGCACTCGGGAGGCAGAGGCAGGCGGATTTCTGAGTTCGAGGCCAGCCTGGTCTACAAAGTGAGTTCCAGGACAGCCAGGGCTAGACAGAGAAACTCTGTCTCGAAAAACCAAAAAAAAAAAAAAAAAAAAAATTCAGATTTCTTAAGTCCCACACCAAACCATTAACTTAGACTCTCCAGCAATAATGAACAAGCACTGTACATTTTAATAAACAACCAAAGGCAATCACAGAAAAATTTGAGCAGCACTGGCTTAACATTTACAAAGACCTGCTTCTGAATAGAATAGGTCAGTAAATGCCAGGAGAAGGACAAATCTAGCTGTAGAGTATCTAACTCCAGATCTATCGGGGAGCAGTAGTCTCCCAGTGTGCTGCAAGTACATATGAAAGGAAAATTCTGAAAAGATAAAAGATTCACTTCTTCCATGTAAACATCCATGTATTTTCATAAATTATGCCAGACACCTACTTATCTACTGGGGGGAAATTAATTCAAATGTCAAGTACTTTGCTATTTTAAGAGAGGAATAGCCACAAACAGAATCAGCACTTCAGTACACTTGGGGACAGCCAGCCATAAGATCAGCAGAAGAAAGCAGAAGAGCTGCACTCAGGCCCTGCTTTGAGTCAATCAGCACAGCTGGGCATCTGGTGATGATAGCAAATCCCATGTGGGGGCAGCATCTTCTCCCTTTGTTTTCTAGCACCTTGTAGTCTTGATTATGAAACAAGAGTCATAATATATACATGGGCATATTTCCACTTTGCACCTCTAATATAGTTAAGAGAATTATACTGAGAATAACAACAAAGGCCATATGGCGTTGCTAGCTCGACTCCGCATCAACGTACCTTTTCCCATCTGGCATGTCTGCCTGTTTAGCCTCTTCCTGTATGCACATTTCCATCATGGACTGGATTTCAACTGGAGGTTGAGGGCTACATGCAGAAAAAGCCAAAGGCAAAAACCCAAGTTCTTGTTGTTTGGTTTGGTTTTATTTCAAGCACATTCATTCATTTACTCACATTTCAAGTGATGACTTTCAGGCAGGATCCACCTTTGGCTCTGGAGGCATGAAGTCACATGGATAATGCTGGGTGTTCTAATAAAGAATCCAGTCTAGTCGGTGAGACAAAGACCTGACTAGTGTTCCAATTCATATGTGGATACTCTAACTCTATTTTACTCCTTAAGAATGTGACTATATTTTCAGATAGGACCATTAAAGAAGTAAGTAAGATATGAGGTAAAGTGGACTGACCCTAGTCCAAAAAGACTAAACTTCTCTTAAGGAGAAATTATGACTCAGACCCCCATAGAGAGGGGAGCATACAAGAAGGCTGCAATCTCTAAGACAAGAAAAGAGATCTCAGCAGGTGGAAAAATAGAGAAAAAAAAAACAAATTTCTTCCACCTTGATCTTCAATGTTCCATGACCAGAATGACAAATAGCCACCTTGCCTGTGATTGATAGTTCTTACAACCTTGGCCAGCCTATACTGAAACCCCCAAGCTATAGAAAGAACTCGATAGCCACTAGTTGGGAGCCTATGGGTTTCACAATCTAGACTCATCAGAGAGTCAAGGAAAAGACTGATAAAGTTGTTTTTCAGACTTAACCCATTTCTCTATTCCTCTTTGAAAGCTGCTGTTATAACAAATGATGAATGAAAGCTCATTCTCTCATCACTTTGGGACTGGAAGACAGATGACAGGAGGCCAACAAAACTGAGTCTCCTCAGTAACTCTGGGAAGAGACCTTCCTTGCCTTCTCCTGGCTTCTGGTTGAAGCTGACAACCCCTGGTAGTCCTTGGCTTGCAGCTCTGTCACCTGTGTCTCTGCCTACATCATCTCCTGGGGTAGTCTCTATGTGTCTATCATCCTATGGTGATCTTCTCATAAGGACACCAGTCATAATTGATCAAGGCCTTCACAGCACAAGATGATATCTTTTGAGGAGACAATTCGATTCACAACTGATGTCTGTAAACATCCTCAGTAAGATGAAGATGTAGAGCAGCAAAGAGGAAACTATCCTGTCAATGGGACGATCACTGTGGGCCTGACTCTAAAATACATGCAGATATCCTAAGCAAACAGACCCAGATGACCAGCCCCAGCTGACTTGACAAGATACCAAGCTGTGACATCACCTCATTTGATCAATAGAGATGTTGTGCAGGGGCTGAAAAAGGAAGATGATGTCATCTGCCAACTTTTACATTTCTAGAAATACAATGTGCTTTTGCAAATAAATCCTAGCTGGTACACTGACATGAACAAAGAAAAAATTATTGTATTGTCAATACCCTACTCTGAAAATTCAAATGGTCTTTATTTATACCTTCAATTACCAAATTAAAGCCAACTAATTGTGATAAGTTCCTGTTCAATTCAAAATCACCAAAGAATACTTTGGATTCTCAGAGTCAAGGCTCTTATCTCCCAGCATCAACAGCCATGGCACTAGTCAATGAAAGTCAGTTTATTTGTCATTAAGGAAGACTTAGGGACTGGAGAGAAATGTCAGGAAGCCCACCCATCCCATCCATTACAGCCAGCAACACTGAAGGCTAGACAGTCACCATGCAAACACACACAGACCTCAGAACACACAAATTAGTTGGCTCTTGCGAGCTACAATCAGAATCAAAATCTTACAGACCAAACCCATGTTGCTTTTCCTAGCTAAAAGATTTTGTAGGTCATCATTCTTAAAGTTGTTAAATAATCTAGAATATGCCCTAAATCAAATTATATTCATTATAATCCATTAGAATTCTTTCTTTATAGAGTATGTGCTGTTTGGTGAGTCTGGGATCTAAGGGCTTCCCCCATGATCTTCAAAGGCTCTATTGGGTACTACTTGCCCAGGTGTTATGACCTGTGTAAACTGCAAATGGGGACCAAAAGCTGAAGTTTTGTAATATGGACGTCACACTTTGTAGGAACATGTGCTTTCTGATTCTGATATCTACAAAAAAATCTGTATCCCAAATCCTTCTGGCTTCCCCATAACCAACTTTTCCTCATGCACGTAAAACAACTTTCCTGGTTAGTTTGGTCTAAGTCCATTGTGTGGAACTAAACACCTACTCTTCTTAAAAGGGCAGAGACTCAATCTTGCCCATCTGTGCTCAGAACAGGGAAATGGTCCTTTGGTAAAATCTTAGAGATCTGCTTATCCTGGCATGCTTTCAGAGAATACTATTCCATGTTTACTAAGGAAAAAAAAGAGGTTACACATGTAACACTAACTGGCTTATACATCATCTCTACTAACATGTGGTCAGACTAGCACTCTCCCAAGAGGCCTGTGTGAAAACATTGATATGTGTAGAATTTCTCTAGCTGTAAGAGGATAAGAACTGCCAAGATCTTACCAAGGGGAATCCTGTTTTCATAGTCTTTTGATTAGGAAAACTCTTAGATAAATCAGTGAACATGAAGAGGAACAGGCATAGAAATAAAGATATCTGGGTTGATAGTAATTGTCTTCTCCAGTCCACAGTCATGTTGGTCAGCCTGGCCTGTTCACATGTGAGCTCTCTCTCTCTCTCTCTCTCTCTCTCTCTCTCTCTCTCTCACACACACACACACACACACACACTTACACACACACACTCACACACTCCGCAACTAATTAATGGATTTTGGCAATAGATCTAGACCAGGCCAGGATCCCTTCCCTGGCCACCTAGAATTGAATACAACAGAATAACAGAACAGACAAGCAGGCATGCTTTGAAGCTAGGTCAAGGCTGAGGAGGTCTGGATAACTAGTTCTGCCTGCTCTGTATGCAAAGATGCAAAGAAAGCCCATCTGCCAAAAACAATGAATGAAGCTCAAATACAAACAAGACAGTAATAAAAAAGAAACAGAGACTAAGAGGACAGATCCTTCTTTCATTTTTTTGACAACTTCTCAGTTTCTGCAGGATTTACTTCACCCTCCTCGTAGTCCTGGATATCTGTGAGACTTACTTAAATCTCTGCAATAAATCTTCCCTTTTTTATTAAGTTATTTATATATTTCTCATACACAAAATAAAACCACCTATGGCAGAGCCATTGGTGGTATATAAGTGGTAACAAAAGACTTAATGACTGGTAATACCTTGAGTATCTGTGATATCAGTCTGTCTGTTCACTCCCTTGGATATACAAACAGTAACTAAGTGATACTCATTTGATACCAACAAAAACATTCCCCAACCCCAATCTTGGTGTGTTAAACCTCTCTTGGGGCTGTTCCCATTGACTTACATGGACATGCTCAGTCCTTGAAAATCATAGCTGAAGAACAGACTGTGGAAATGAGATGAAAAACAAGAGACTCAGCATGTCCCAACCAGACCATCAAAACATAATGACAATCATTTGTATCAATCACGAGTGATGCTGCATAACAGCTTTTTTTGAAGAAGAAATAAAATGGAAGGAGAGGGAGGACATCCTTGGTATTGCACTGAAAAGTGTGAAAATGGCCATTCCTATGGCATGATTTCTGTCTGGAACACTGATGTCCACAACGTAGACAGTGATCAAAATAAATACTGCAGGCACATCTCATGAAAAAAAGCACCAGAGTTCCTTTTCTGATTTACTGAAAAGGCTCGTGGCTTACATACCTCATTCCTTTATTTCCAAAACCAGGGGTTGGCATGGCTCTCCCCTGACTGAGCTGCATCTCCAGCACTCCCTTTAAAGAATATATAAAGCTGAAGTGCCCAGAGCTGGCCCAGAGCACCAAGACCCAGCTGCCACACTCCTGGAATGCAGACCACTGCCTGCCACAGTGATGAAAGCCCAGAACAGGCATCTCCAATGCTTTGATTTGCAAGAACAGCTTGACATCCATAGCAACGCGGTTAACGTGAAAAACACAAGATAAAAACATTCCATTTAATTAAAAGCCCACAGTTCGATGGTAGTATAATTATTACAAGTGCATTTTATGGCTGTCTGCATTCGTTGTGGGTACATAAATTAATATGCAAATTTCCAGCCTTTCTCCTGTTCTTAAGCAGTCCTCCCCACTATCAATCTTTTCTCCAACATGTCAATTGTGTAAAGCATGGCTTTTTAAATGCAAAATAAAATTCACATTTACAGTGCTTCTGAAATCTCTCTAAACTGCTAAGCTTTGGTTTGGATGGATGGTGTTTAATTAACAAAGTTCACCTCTCTCCAAGGGCCCCCAGGACAACAGAGACAAGACCAAGGCATGCCCATGGTCTTCAGTCTGGCCAGGATTAAAGACTATTTCTCCATCTCAAGGACCACCTATCAAGGTATTTGTGATTCTCCATTCACTACAGCAAGAATTATAGGGAAACATTGTTCTGATTTACAGAAAAGCAAATTCCTGTTCCTAGACACATGAGCTTGATATTATTCACCAGGGAAATTCAAGAAAAAGGCATTATTTAACAGATGATGAGTAAGTATTCAGAAATTTGTAGGCAGTAGACTCTAAGAACTACTGGTGGCTGGGTATGTGTAACACAGAAGTGGATGCTCACAGTCAGCTATTAGATGGAACACAGGGTTCCCAAGGGAGGAGTTAGAGAAAGTACCCAAGGAGCTGAAGGGATCTCCAATCCTATAGGTGGAAGAACAATGTGAACTAGCCAGTACCCCCAGAGCTCGTGTCTCTAGCTGCATATGAAGCAGAAGATGGCCTAGTTGGCCATCATTGGGAAGAGAGGTCCCTTGGTCATGCAAACTTTATATGCCCCAGTACAGGGGAACGCCAGGGCCAAGATGTGGGAATGGGTAGGTAGGGGAGCAGGGTGGGGGATGGGGGAGGGTATAGGGGACTTTCTGGATAGCATTTGAAATGTAAATGAAGAAAATATCTAATAAAATTGGGAAAAAAAGAAGTACTTCAACGTATAAAAAGGACACATGCTCCACTATGTTCATAGCTGCCTTATTTATAATATCCAGAAGCTAGAAAGAACCCAGTTGTCCTTCAACAGAGGAATGGATACAGAAAATGTGGTACATTTACACAATGGAGTACTACTCAGCTATTAAAAACAATGACTTCATGAAAATGTTAGGCAAATGGATGGAACTAGAAAATATCATCCTGCATAAGGTAACCCAATCACAAAAGAACACACATGGTATGCATTCACTGATAAGTGGGTATTAGTCCAAAAGTTCTAAATACACAAGATACAATTCACAGACCACATGAAGCTCAAGAAGAAGGAAAACTAAAGTGTGAATGCTTCAGTCCTTAGAAGAGGGAACAAAATACTCTCGGGAAGAAATACGGAGACAAAGTGTGGAGCAGAGACTGAAGGAAAGACCATCCAGAGACTGCCCCACCTGGGGACCCATCCCATATACAGACCACAAACCCAGACACTATTGAGGATTCCAAGAAGTGGTTGCTGACAGGAGCCTGATATAGCTGTCTCCTGAGAGGCTCTTTCAGAGCCTGGCAAATACAGAGGTGGATGCTTGCAGCCAATGATTAGACTGAGCACAGGGTTCCCAATGGAGGAGTTAGAGAAAGGACTGGAGGAGCTGAAGAGGTTTGCAACCCATAGGAAGAACAATAATATCAACCAACCAGACTTCCTAAGAGCTCCCAGGAACTAAACCATCCAAAGAGTACACATGGAGGGCCCCATAGCTCCATCCACATATGTAGCAGAGGATGGCCTTGTCCAACATCAATGGGAGGAGAGGCCCTTGGTCTGAGAAAGGCTCAATGCCCCAGTGTAGAGGAATGCCAGCGCAGGGAGATGAGAGTGGGTGGTGAATGGGTGAGCACTCTCAAAGAAGCAGGGGGAGGGAGGATGGGATAAGAGGATTGGGTGGGGGGACCGGGAAAGGAGATAATATTTGAAATGTAAATAAATAAAGTTTCCAATAGAAAAGGAAAAGAAATAAAAAGAAATGTTCAATGACTTAAGTCATGGGAGGTGAGGGGAGAAGTGGTATAGTAGGCACAGGCATGCCACCTGACTTCATCTGCTTTGACAGGATTGCTAAACTGGGTCAATAATAATGATCAGAATCTGTCTGAACCTATAAATATATACACTTCAAGATTAAAATATATCAATAAAATTTGGGGCTAAGTCTTTCATGACTACCTAACAAACATGTTTTACATGTTTTACATGTTTTACATGTTTTACATGTTTTACATGTAAAACGCTCCTCACAGGTTCATCACATGTTGAACACTTTTCCCAAGCTGGTGGTGCTGTTTGAGGAGGTGTGGGAAACTTTAGGAAGTGGGGTACAACCAGAGGAAGAAGATCACTCAGGAAGAGATCTTGAGGTTTACAACCTGGCTCCACTCCCAGTCTCCTGCTTTCCTGACCTGCCCAGGTGTGAACAAGCAGCCTCATATTTTTAGTACTACAGTGGAAGCTTATCCTACTATGCCTTTTCTCTATGATGGACCCTCAAATCTTGAGCCAAAATAATTGCTTTCTGCTTTAACCACTCCTTGCAAGGTATTTGATCCCAGTGACCAGAAAAGCAGATAAGATGATATCATTTGTGAAAATGTTATTTGACTAGTAACACTAAGTTTATTACAACATCAGTAGTTAAGAGCCCTTGAAGTTCCTGTTCACTTCCTAGCACCACATGATAGCTCACAACTGCCGGTAACTCCAGTTTTACTCACTTTTGGCCACCATGGACATTACATGCATACAAAACACATAAATTCATGTCATGCATACAATACACATAAATTCATGTAGATAAACACATTTACACATAAATAAGTCTTTAAAAGAAAAGCAAACATTAGGTACTTGAAATGAAAGACTTCAAGGTAGAACCCCAGAGCCCCAAGTTTTGTCTTGCTCTGGCAATGATACTAGTGTCTTAATAGAACAGGAGAAAATGTGCTTGGGTAATTTACAAATGTTCCAGACTTAAGGAACAACTACTGTACACTTCTAGAATTAAAGTTCCCAAATAAAAACATCCCAAAGACTGAGCCTACAAAGTAATAAATTCAACTCTCCAAGAAGGACTTTCCTGTATATTGGGTTTTGCTTGTTTTTAAGTTGTCTATGAGACTGATTTAGCTTGGCAAGGATGACTAAAGAATTGTTTTAAATCATTAAAATGAAGACAATACAATATTGCTAAAAGGCAGGGGCTTTCTTTATATTACTACCAGTGTCAAGAACAGTGTCAAGTCCAGGACTCCAACTGAGGCTCAATGGTAAAGCACTTGTCTAGCATATGAAAATCTCTACTATTGGCTCATGGTATCATAATAAGATAAAATAAACTAAAGAACAGTGATAGCATATAATATATTCTAAGTAAATATAAATTGATCAGGTCCTGTATTTCCCATCTCTACTCTAAAAATAGAAATTATAGAAAATTTGAAAAATATATAAAGGCATTAAAAATCCAGAAACTTCCTTCAAGTCTGTTCTCTATGTATTTTCCCATGGTGAAATAAACAACTTTAATGTGGTAATTAATTTACATTATAAAAAATTATTTTCTATATCATGTATCTTCACAAATATATTATTTTCATGGTTCTGAATCAGTTCACTTTGTACATGTACATTCATTTTCCTAACCACACATACTTTATATATGGGTATTTAAACACTAGCCTGACAATTATCAATATTAGCAAAGCTTTCATTATGTTTTATAATGAGTAATAACCTTCTTGAAGTAGTATATGCCTAAAACTAGACCAAGTTGATATGTGTGTGTGTGTGTGTGTGTGTGTGTGTGTGTGTGTGTGTGTGTGTGTATGAGGGGGGAATAGAGGGGGAGAACAGCCAAGAAAGCAATTGTTCTTCCTAAAATACTAAATATTAAATCCTAAAATACAAATGCTTGCCAGGGTTATGGGGAAAGTGCACTGAAATTTGACAAATCACGAATTCTGGAAACCCAGAGTGATCTCTGGCAACACCATCTACATGTTCAATGACAATCTGAATTAGCTTCCTGTAGGAAAAGCTTGATTCCCATTTCTATGAGATGAACTTCATTGGGTTGTTACAGTGGGAAAGTGATGCTTACAAATGCCTGAAATCACTCAGTAGAAGAAGGCAGTTGCTCCTCAGTTCACTTCAATTATTCTACCACTCTCAAGAAATAATTTGCAGAAGCATGCATTGTTTTTAAGTTTGGATGGGCTTGACCAAACTGAGGTAAGTGACAAGATGCTGTTTGAGACTGTGTAGATAGGAGAAGATTCGAAGTTTTCATTGTCTAATGCAAGATGAGAATGCAGGCTGCCTTGGGATGGCAAGAGCAGAATATGAAGCACAAGGCAGAAGGTACTGCTAAATTGCCAAGAGGGAATTCAACCTTTATGGAAAGCACATGCATGTGCATAGATGTAGGCAACAAGTAAGGGGCTCTTACTCAGGGGGCTGGCCACACATGGAGAAAGTGGAGTTCAGCAAATCCAACCTCATGCATGATTATAAATAAGAGCAGAACCTCCCAAGTGTCAGCAGCTAGTTAGTGATGCTACTAATGGGTGGAATCTGTGCTGAACATTTCTAGGTTCTTGGGTTCTTATTCAAAGTATTGAAAATAAGAATATATACATTTAGTGAGGAGACATAATTCAAAAGCAAAGTGAGTAGTTCAGCTAGGAAGAAAGCACAATCCAAAGGACTGTTAGCCATAGGAGAGAGAAAGTGATCAAGGGCCTCCAGTACTGTTAGGAACATCTTTTTGTAGGAAAGAGAGGAAGAAATTTGGTTGCTAAGGAATATGGATAGGCTCAGCTGGGCATAGTGGTGCACGCCTTTAATCCCAGCACTTGGGCGGCAGAGGCAGGCGGATTTCTGAGTTCAAGGCCAGCCTGGTCTACAAAGTGAGCTCCAGGACAGCCAGGGCTATACAGAGAAACCCTGTCTCGAAAAACAAAAACAAACAAACAAACAAAAAAGGAATATGGATAGGCAATTCTCTATTTTGACTAATTGATTAGGTCATACAATAATTTCTCTACTGTGCATGACCCATCCCATAATGCATCTGATTTTAATCATAGTCCTGTTACTTATGCATAGGCATAAGAGAGCATTCTCCCTAGAACTTTACCTGTGGACACAATTTTGCTTTTCTTCCCACACACCCCAAACCAGTTCAGGCTAGATTAGCCTTTCTATTCTTCATACCCAGATACATTGGGAATATACTTGAATAGAAACTGTCCAGGTCTGATTGCTATCAGGGGATAAGAAACCTATTTTGTTGTTCAGAGAGGGGTGTATGAGAAGCCCAATGCAGGTGGGAGTCTGAAGTTTGCTGGGTTCATTTTTCTGAGAGGGATGTGTGGATACAGTATGTGTGGGCCTAGGCACTAGGTAGCCACATTCATTATTAGAAGAGGGAAGTATGCACAACCCAAACCAAATAAATTCCTGTTTGTTTAGCTCTTCCCTCTGTTGCCTGCCTCAGTAGCACTCTGTCACTCAGCTCCCTAGAACACATGACTGCACTTTTCTAGCCAGAAATGTTTTTAAAGTCAGTGGAATGAGATAAAAGCTGAAGAACAAGCCCACAAAATGGGCCAATTATGACTCATTGTATTAAAAAATCAACTTCTATTATCTACAGTGAGTATGCCTCTCCTAAGGGTATATACCACTACATTCAGTGGTAATGTTCTAATTCTTTAATCTTTTCGGAAGATTCCAACATGCTTGCCAAAATCTTTTCTCTCCACTTGTTTGGACTTTTATAACCAAAGAGTATATATATATATATTTCTGGAGCCTGTGAAATAAAAAAGAATCAGGAAATTCATTGCCTGATAAAGACTGGCTTCTTTGGCCAATGGAAGGTTGTCATCTCCCTTGTTGGAACAAGATAATTCTGGCCTTTTCAGCCCCTATGGTGTACTAATCCTATTCTTGAGGACCCATCATCACACTGGAGCTGTAAGTGTCTTTGAGGGAAAATGCAAGCTTTCTGCATACAACACTTTCCCAGTAGTTAATGACTTCAATCAGGAACTTAGAGAGGCTTTCTCAGATATTTAAATCAATGTGGCTGTGATTATGTGAACAATAGCTGGTTACTAACATCCCACTGTGGCTACAAGAATGGCTGATTATCAACATTCACATCCCTTTCTACATTTAAGAAAATAACAATGTCCTTTTTTAAAATTCTTTTTCAAAAAGTTCATGTCCTGAGTTTCTCTTGTGTTCATTATTTCTTTCTAAGGAGGGTACATCAAGTGATCATTTCATCTCTCCAACTGAACACATGTTCCTGTGTATAATTACTAACTGTTCCTGTCCCAGCTCTACTACATGTCTCTTCTTCTAAACTGGGCCCTAACACAGCCCTGGGCCCTTACATTGTCTATCAGAATTAACCTGAATATTGTTTCCCAAGGTGTCTACATCCTAACCCCTGAATCATTTTGATAGTTCCTTGCCTGACAAACAAGACTTTGCAAGAATGTTTAAGAATCTTGAAATGGGAAGGTTATTTTGGATTTTTATAATGGACCCTAAACATAGGCCTATTGGTACTTTTAAGAGGTCAACAGTAACAAGTCACAATAGCACATGGAAGTTAGAGGATTAGGAGTAAGGGGTAACATGCCCCAGAGTGCAGGGGCCTCCAGAAGCTTATAAGGGAAAAGCAACAAAAAGGCAAAGATTCCTACAGAAGGGATCTAGGAGTAGTCAGCCATAAGTGTTTATTATACATATCTGGTTTATTATAATATGATCTTGTTTTTATGGCTCCCATTCCTGCAGAGGAACAAAGCTAAGCTGTTTGACAATGCTTCATTTATGTTGTTAGAATAGCCACTGGAAGATGTCTCTACAGAAAATCTTCACCCCCTCCCTCCTAGCACCTCCTCATTTCATCCACCCTATGAAGAATTTATAGCCATCCCTTGGTATCCATGGGAGATCAATTTCTGGACCACCTGCCAATAGAAAAACCAAATGATGCTCAAGTCTCATATATAAAAGCCAGGCATAGCATTTGCTTACAACCTACACACAACCCTTTATACACTTAAAATCATTTCCTGATCATGTATGTATAATACCCAATGTAAATGCTGTGTAAATGGGTGTTGTGCTGTATTGTTCATGGAATGGTAATGAGGAAAAGCTGTTCATATTTCACATAGATGTAATTTTGAGAAAATACACTCACTCTGTTAATGATGCAGAGAGCCCAGGGCTCTAGCCACACTCTATTTCCATAGACAAAATAAATCCTCATTTTTATTATAATATTTTATTAAACAAAAAACATTTAACTAAATAAAAACCTAATATGTGCATAGCTCTGAGGCAACTGTAAAACCCTACAACAACTCTGAAGAGGAAACTTTAAAAACAAAGGTACAATCAGAATGCAATATTGTCTTTCATTTTTATTGTGACAGAGTTTCTGTTTGTTCATTTGTTTGCTTATTTTTAAAATCTCACTATGTAGCCCTGGTTGCCATGGAACTCACTCTGTAGACCTGCCAGGCCTCAAATTTATAGTGATCTTTTGAGGTTATATATTCTACTGTCTATTGTAATGCTAAGTGTGGTCCCCAAGAGATGAGTCTACATGCAGCCTCTGTAAGCCTGCCCCCAAGTTAATTCTGATTGGCGAATAAAGATGCCAATAACCAATGGCTAAGCAGAAGAGACACAGGTGGGGTTTAGACTTTCCCAGACTTGGGGATGGAGAGGAGGAAGAATGGACAGAAGAGGAGGGAAGAGAAGCCACCATGGGTTAAGGGTCAAGAAAGCATGGCCCTAAGGGCTTCCCAGATGGAACATAGTAAATAATAAGTGATAATTCAGGGTTATCAATAGGAAAGTAGATTCTAACAGAATGGGTAGGCAGCTGCCCAGCTACAATATGAACGAAACAGTACCCCCAGAGCTCGTGTCTCTAGATGCATATGTAGTAGAAGATGGCCTAGTCGGCCATCACTGGGAAGAGAGACCCCTTGGTCTTAAAATTTTTATATGCCCCAGTACAGGGGAATGCCAGGGCCAGGAAGTGGGAGTGGGTGGGTGGAGGAGCAGGGCGCAAGGAGGGTATAGCGAACTTTCGGGATAGCATTTGAAATGTAAATAAAGAAAATATCTAATAAAATATATTTTTATTATATAATATATATATATATATATATATATACATATATATATATATATATATATATATATATATATATAAGCTAGCCGGACATGGTGGTGCACACCTTTATTCCCAGCACTTGGGAGGCAGAGGCAGGTGGATTTCTGAGTTCGAGACCAGCCTGGTTTACAAAGAGAGTTCCAGGACAGCCAGGTCTATACTTAGAAATCCTGTCTCAAAATAAATAAATAAATAAATAAATAAATAAATAAATAAATAAATAAATAAATAAATAAAATAAATAGCTGTGTGTTTTTTTATCAGGGAACTTAATAACCAACTGCAGCATAGAAACACCAGGCCAGATTAAAGAAATTTCTACAACAGAGATCTTCCTGCCTCTGCCTCCTGAGTCCTGGTATTAAAGGTGTATACCACTCTGCCCAGCTGAAACAGCATTTCTGATAGTCCAGGTTGGCTTCAAAACTTCTAGGTAGCCAAAGATGACCTTGAATTCTTGATCCTCTTGACCTTACTAATTCAAGTTCTGGGATTTCAATCATATACTATGACATTTGGCTTTTTATGAAGTGTTGGAGATTGAACCCAGGATCACAAGTGTGCTAGGCAAATACTCTACCAACTGAACTGTAGTTCCAACCCAGAATATGAATTTTTCTAAATCATTGATTTGTTTACTTTTGCAGAGAGCAAATCATTCTCATTGAGTTTGATTGGAGAGTGGGTATGCACTTCTTTCTGGTTTTGCTTCCTTGTCACACCCACTCCAGTGCAATCTGCGTAACAAGCCCAAAAGCTTAGCCACAGTCCTGAGGCAAAAAGTTCCATGGAAACTAGTCTCCCGGAAGTTCTTTGGCATCCCATAACACAGATGTGTTTCAGATTTGTCCCTGAGAGTTTTGCGTGCTTTCCTTCAGAATTGTTTTATTATAAGTGCCTCCAAGGAATGATTTGACAAATAGATAAGTTAGATTGGCCTCCACCAGTGTTCCCATATCCTAGGAAATCATTGAGCCAATCTTGGGCTTCGAATTTCCTAAGAATGTTACTTATTCAGATGAATTGCCTCCAATGTTGACAGAGAGATAGTGAAAGAAATCAGGCATTGCAGTTTACTGGATTAGAGTAGAAATCTCAGGGTAAGTTCTACAAAGTAAACTTAGAATTCTCATTATAGTCATGTATGGCAGACTACATTATATATTAGAAGAAAGCTGGTGGGTTCCTCTGTTAAATGGAGCTTCCCTACAGATATGTAAAATGACAACTAAGTCACTCCCATATACAGGAGTTTACAATGGCTTAGGTTGTGGTCTAAGAAGGAACTAGAGTAAATACTTAGAATAACAGCTGAGTCACTCCCATACACAGGAATTTACAGTGGCCTAGGGAGAAGGTGGATTATACAATAGACTAGAATTAGAACTATGGCAAAGGTATAAAGAACTTGCCCCTGGCTTCTAAGAATAAGCTGACCTTAGGTAGGGCTGATTTTTATCCCAGTTGTAAACACTGATTTTTATCCCAGTTGTAAACACTGCCTGGTTCCTGTCATATTTTATGTATCCATTTCTCTGTTTTGTGTCAAGAGTCATTTTGCATCAGGTAACCTCAATGTACCTTGGATTGTTGGAGTCAGCCAAAAGACCCTCACTCACAAAAACCACAGAGACTGTCATAGCTGCAAACTGCAAGAGGTTTTTTATTCATTGATCCAACACATTGGGGACCGCCCCCCTCCCTGCCCTCAGAATGCAGGCAGGAGGAGAGACTCTGAACAAACAAAGAACACACTTTTTATACCTTGTAAGGGGCAGATTTAGGCAACAGGGCTAGCTGGCTTATTCTCATTGGTATAGCAAATAACCCTTTCAGGCATTGACTGGTTTGCATAGGGTGACTACCTTTGGCCTAGTGACTCACTCTGCCTACCCTTATGGAGGGTTATTATGATTAGTCAGCAAAGTAGCAGTACATTTTGAACTTATGGGTCAGCTATTAACGTCACAGCTATTAACATCACAGCCATTAATGTTGCGGGGAGTTCTAGCGACAAGGTCAGGGCAGTTTGTGGTTTTTCTCAGAATTCATTATGGGGCAGGGTAGGGGAATTTTTCTGGGAACTGCTAATCTTGTTTTGGCAGCTACAGGCTTAGTCTGGTAATTTTGACCACTAGTTTCGAAAGTCCCTTCAGAGGGGGGAAGGGGCTGGGTGGTCTTGAATTTATTTTGGATTCTACAGGATGACCTTAATGTATCATTTCCTTGTTTTCTCCTGTAATATAAGTTTGATGCACACTTCGAGAAATTACATTCAGATCCAACACTCTCTCTGGTGTCCATGTCTGTTTGTCATTTTTTTACCAATTCCTTGCCCACCTGAGTACCAGAACCCTGATTTTCCTGTGGGTTGAGGGACCTACTAAGCCCAGCCCCTGGCACTTCCTACTATTGGTTTTAAGCAATACAGATCACCTAGGAATTCTCAGAATCTCTACCTATGAAGGGGCCTATTCATCTCATTTGTCTCCACTCAGAAACTAAGCAATAGGTTATCCATTCTAGGAGCAGACCCCAGAAGTTCAGGAATAAGACAATAAAATACACCACCCAGGGAAGAGGGAGATAGCTTATCTCAGGACAGGATATCTGTGCTGGGCAGCCCATCTGGTGGTTATAATCAATCACAACACAGGGATGCGGTCCATCTGGGGCATTCCCAACATCCAGCAATGAGGTTTTAGATAATCTAACCCTAACGTAGTAGCCATTCAAAATTGTACTAATGTCAGGGCTTTGGTCCCTACCAATTACATTAGAGATTACATAATCTTTCTAGGGAGTTTCCCCAGTTCCCTATAAGAAGGCCTGCGAGCCACCTTTGTCTAGGTGCAATTTTGATGCAATAGAGACCCCAGCATCTTGGCTGCTTCTACAAAATAAATGCTCTTTGTTCTTGCATACTATTTGAGTCTGGGGTTTTCCTTCAGTGATTCCTGAATCCTAAGACTTAAATTTTTCCTTTCAATCTTAATCTGAAATTTAGCTCTGATTTACTTCCTTGATGGACAACACAACCTAATTGTATGTCCAAATTCAAAGCAATGGCTTATGTACACAGTGATTTAAGAATAGCCTTTATCTGCCTTCCTCTGCCACCTGAGTGCTGGGAATAAAAGTGTGGAGCTGCACAACCATCTATCTATAAGGCTGAACACAGGGTCCCCAATGTAGGAGCTAGAGAGAGTACCCAAGAGCTGTAGTGGTCTGCAACCCTATAGATGGAACAACAATATGAACTAATCAGAACACCCAGAGCTCATGTCTCTAGCTGCATATGTATTAGAAGATGGCCTAGTTGTCCATTATTGGGGAAGAAAGGCCCTTGGTCTAGCAAAGTTTATATGCCCCAGTACAGGGGAATGCAAGGGCCAAGTAGTGGGAGTGGGTGGGTAGGGGAGCAGGGCAGGGGGAGGGTATAGAGGACTTATGGGATAACACTTGAAATGTAAATGAAGAAATTATCTAATAATAAATAAATAAATAAAAACAAACAAAAAAAGTGTGGAGCTGAGATAAAAGGATGGACCAACCAGCGACTGCTACAGCTGGGGATCCATCCCATAATCAGCCAACAAACGCAGACACTATTGCATATGCCAGCAAGATTTTGCTGAAAGGGCCCTGATATAGCTGTCTCGTGTGAAGCTATTCCAGTGCCTGGCAAACACAAGTGGATGCTCACAGTCAGCTATTAGATGGAACACAGAGTTCCCAAGGGAGAAGCTAGAGAAAGTACCCAAGGAGCTGAAGGGATCTCCAACCCTATAGGTGGAAGAACAATATGAACTAACCAGCACCCCCAGAGCTCGTGTCTCTAGCTGCATATGTAGTAGAAGATGGCCTAGGTGGCCATCATTGGGAAGAGAAGCCCCTTGGCCTTGCAAACTCTATATGCCCCAGTACAGGGGAACGCCAGGGCCAAGATGTGGGAATGCGTGGGTAGGGGAGCAGGGTGGGGGATGGGGGAGGGTATAGGGGACTTTCTGGATAGCATTTGAAATGTAAATGAAGAAAATATCTAATAAAAATTGGGTGAAAAAGGGCTGGAGAGACTGGCTCAGTGGTTAAGAGCACTGACTGCTCTTCTAGAAGCCCTGAGTTCAATTCCCAGCAACCACATTGTGGCTCAGAACTATCTGTAATGGGAACTGATGCACTCTTTTTGTGTGTCTGAAGACAGCAACAGTGTACTCACATACATTAAATGAACAATAAATAAATCTTTAAAAAAAACTCAACAGAGGAATGGATACCTAGCTACATGTTATATGTTACTTAACCTCCATGTTTATCATATTTGAACTATCATGAATTATTTTTTGTCCAGAGCTAAAGAATATCTTTTGGCTTCTAGTCTGTCCAAATATGATGGCACATCCAAGAGAATACACAGCATACAATTGCCTAACAGTATTCAGTTAAAAGATGGTCATCTGTATACCCCTTTACTAATTTTTCTTTTGCTAGTCATCACATAAAGAGAAGGGAAAATATAAAAATGGCAAAGTCTCACAAAATTTATAGACTTTGAAGAATATAGCTGTAGCCTGCAGGAAGCAGAAAATCCAGCTGGGGATATTTTCATCTGGCTTTTGCTCATTTTTCCACTTTTTCTCCTTCTACTTCGGTTGTTGTAATTATTTTGTTCCCATAAATTTCTTTCCTTTCCCTAAGGTGGTCTGCTCTGTTTTTCCTCTCTTTCTCATCTGAGAGCAAATCCCACAGATACTCATCTCCCACATAGGGATCCTTTCCTCCTTATCTCTGGATGAGACAGGTGTGGATTGAGCCAAGGGCTGCCTACCAAGTAACCAGAGGGGCACCATTCCAATTTCCTCTCTCAGCAAATGTGCAGATAGCGCTTCCTTTTTGCACAGTGCCTCTTCCACTTCAGTTCCTTACAATCATTTAAATAGCTTATAATATGTTATTACCAAATCATATTTTTTCTAAATATACTGACCCCTTATTGGGAGACATATGCTTTGAAATGTTTTTCCCAACAATAGGGTGATAGCTAGTGGGGCTTCCTCATCTCACACTCCAGACAGAACTTTCTGAGAGGATCTGTAGGCAGGAAGCTGCACTGTATTGAGCCCCTTCTACTGATACTAGGTTCAACTGGACACTAAATTGGGATTCTTTTATTTAACCACTGTGACTGTTGATATAGTTATTATGGGAAATAATTTTTTCATACTATTATACAAGCATATGGCCTTAGTCCATTTGGACTACAAAAAAAATGTCTTAGACTAGGCAAGTTATCAGTAATATTGATTTATTGCCCATAAGTCTGGGAAGCAGGAAGTTCAAGATTGAGATACCCACATAGTCACTATCAAATATGATATACTATAATAGGTGGTACCTCCTTGCTGTTTCCTCATGGTAATAAAAGCAATTAAACTTCCTTTGGGTTTTTATTTTCATAATCCACTCATTAGTGGCCTTCCCTCATGACTTAAAGCAGTCTGCAATACTGTTCATTGGGGACAATTTTTTTTTTTTCGAGACAGGGTTTCTCTGTATAGCCCTGGCTGTCCTAGAACTCACTTTGTAGACCAGGCTGGCCTTGAACTCAGAAATCCACCTGCCTCTGCCTCCCAAGTGCTGGGATCAAAGGTGTGTGCCACCATGCCTGGCCCAGGGGACAATTTTCAATATATGAATTTCAGAGGCACACAAACAAACTCAGATCACAGCACATGCTGGACATACATTTTAGAATTCGATTGAAGCTATCCGATGCTAAATTTGCAGAAGCAAAATAAACATGCACCAAAAAATGCAGCTCATTTCAAGTGTGAGAAATTCCATCCTAAATTAATATGCTCCACTTGGGAGTAAGAATTCTTGATCCTAGAATATCACCCCTCCCTGTGTCTACACAACTTGTCTGTGACTCTGCATGTCCTCCTACTAAAGCCAAAATTTTCTCCTTATCCTATTAAAGTTGGCTTTGATCTCTGGAATTTGAGAATTTGGGCATAAATATAAAAGTTCTGGGGCAAGGCTTTAAGAAATGTTCTGATTCTGCTCACTTTTCTGGAAACTTCCAACCTCTACTATGAAAACAATACACCCCAGTAGCCCAGCAGATTGTGAGATCCGTCAAGGCTCTAGAGCCCATCTTAACTAAGGCCTCCTCTGATGTGGACTAAATTATGCTCTCCTCAAAAATTTTATAAGCTTAAGTGCTAACCCCTAGTTCCTAAAGTCCTCCTGTGTAACTTTAATTTTTTCAAACCTTATTTTTTTAATAATTGTTCTTTAACACTTTAACTTCCCTTGTAGCCCACCAACCACCAGAGGTAGTGGAAAAGAAAGGATACAAGGGAAATGGACCTGTTCAGAAATGGTTCTTTGGCACAACTCTCATCTGTGTTGTCTGAAAATTGGTAGTTCAGCTCACAGGTAGCAGTGTCAGCTTGATCCACTCACAAACACTTCGCAGATATATCAACAGTCCAGTTTGATAGAGTCAGGATCTACTCTATCAAAGAAATATGAATCAGCTGGCGTGGATGTGGAGAGAGAGGAACACTACTCCATTGTTTGTGGGATTGCAAGCTTGTTCAACCACTCTGGAAATCAGTATAGCGGTTCCTCATAAAATTGGACATAGTACTTCCAGAGGATCCTGCAATACCTCTCCTGGGCATATACCCAGAAGATGTTCCAACTGGTAATAAGGACACATGCTCCACTATGTTCATAGCAGCCTTATTTACAATAGTCAGAAGCTGGAAAGAACCCAGGTGTCCCTCAACAGAGGAATGGATACAGAAATTG
>LR753496.1:14691-165505 GCA_902729485.2 Mus minutoides | reverse complement strand
GCTATTAAAAACAATGAATTTATGAAATTCCTAGGCAAATGGATGGATCTGGAGGGTATCATCCTGAGTGAGGTAACCCAATCACAAAAGAACTCACATAACATGTACTCACTGATAAGTGGATATTAGCCCAGAAACCTAGATTACCCAAGATACAATTTGCTAAACACATGAAACTCAAGAAGAATGAAGATCAAAGGGTGGACACTTCGCGCCTTCCTAGAATTAGGAACAAAGCACACATTGAAGGAGTTACAGAGATCAAGTGTGGAGCTGAATCAAAAGGATGGACCAACCAGTGACTGCTGTAGCCGGGGATCCACCCCATAATCAGCCACCAAACACAGACACTATTGCATACGCCAGCAACATATTGCTGAAAGGGCCCTGATATAGCTGTCTCGGGTGAGGCTATACCAGTGCCTAGCAAACACAGAAGTGGATACTCACAGTCAGCTATTAGCTCGAACACAGAGTTCCCAAGGTAGGAGCTAGAGAAAGTACCCAAAGAACTGAAGGGGTCTCCAACCCTATAGGTGGAAGAACAATATGAACTAACTAGTACCCCCAGAGCTCATGTCTCTAGCTGCATATGTAGCAGAAGATGACCTAACTGGCCATCATTGGGAAGAGAGGCCCCTTGGTCATGCAAACTCCAAGATGTGGGAGTGGGTGGGGAGGGGAGCAGGGCGGGGGATGTGGGAGGGTTTGGGGGACTTTCTGGATAACACTTGAAATGTAAATGAAGAAAATATCTAATAAAAAAAGAGTTATTCTGTTTGCTTGCTTGCTTGAATGGCTGCTTGTTTACTTACTTTCTTTTGGTGTTCCGTCTGCCCCGGACCATGAAATTGCAGGTACAATTCTCAGTCTCTCTTCTGTACATTATTTTCTAAAAAAGAAACTATTAATTTTTGGTGGCTGATTATGGGAAGGATCCCTGGCAGCCGCAGTCACTGGTTGGTCCATCCTTTTGATTCAGCTTCACACACTATTGCATATGCCAGCAAGATAATACTGAAAGGGCCCTGATATAGCTGTCTCGTGGGAGGCTATACCAGTGCCTGGCAAACACGGAAGTGGATGCTCACAGTCAGCTATTAGTTGGAACACGGGACTCCCAAGGAAGGAGCTAGAGAAAGTACCCAAGGAGCTGAAGGGGTCTTCAACCCTATAGGTGGAAGAATAACATGAACTAACTAGTTCCCCCTGTGCTCATGTCTCTAGCTGCATATATGGAAGAAGATGGCCTAGTTGGCCATCACTGGGAAGAGAGGCCCCTTGGTCATGCAGACTTTATATGCCCCAGTACAGGGAACGCCAGGGCCATTATGTGGGAGGGGGTGGGTAGGGGAGCAGGGTGGGGATGGGGGAGGGTATGGGGAACTTTCTGGATAACACTTGAAATGTAAATGAAGAAAATATCTAATAAAGGAAAAATAATAATAATAAAAAGAAACAATCATGCAACAACACAGATTTCAGCAGTGACAAAAAAAAAGTGTGTGAAATGAAAGCACATGACCTCCCTGAGACAGGAGACTGTGGCACACATCGCATGACCTCCCTGAAGTCAGAGGCCTTGACACACAACACATGGGAGTCTGATGGTAAGAAACAGGGAGGAGCTTTCAACAAGGACTGCACCCTGTCAAGTGCTCATTTTTATGAGAAAGAAAACTGAACGGATGGCAGCAGGCTGTCCTTGAGACCATGCATCTGAATAAAGAGATTTTGTAAGATTCCTACTATTCTTGTTAGATATGGTTTCGTAGCAGTGATCAGCTCATAATTATGCATAATAAGTGGAAAGCACAGACTAACAGATAACCCCAATATCATTTATATTATTTGTTTCTCATAGTGAAACTCCACAAATTAAACCTCTAAGCTTGAAACTTACTTCTTACCACTAAGAAGTTGTGCAATTTTGTAATCCTTGCTTTTTCTCATGGTGGTAAGAAAAGGGAGTGGGAGTGTGGCTCATGATTGGAGAACAAAGCATGGCAGCAGGAGGAAATGGTCACGCTGCACCAGCAGTCAGGAAGCAGGGGAGGTGAGTTCTCTCCTGCTCATTCATTAGTCAAGGATTCAAGTCCAAACACGGAATTTGTCTTCCTTCCTCCATTCCCCCATACACACCCACAGGTACACTCCAGATGCAATAAAATTGACAGTGAAGATTAACCAAAGACTTCAATAGAATCATTTAGTACTGGAGATGAACCTTAGCCATGGAGTGCTTGCCTGGCATTCATGAAGATGGGTTCAATCCCCATCTCTACAGTAATAACTATTATTATTTAATCTTTCTGAACTTTAACTCTATAGCTTAAAGTGGGTATAATAATACCTGTGTCCTGGCAGCCTGTTATCTGCCATTGAACTACCCTACTAGGTAACCGATAAATGAAAACTTTTAGGAGAGTCATAATTTTTACTCTTTGGCTTTGCTACATAAACAAAACTACTCTAGTCAATACACCTTTCACACTAAAACTACCTACATATTACAGATCACTATTCATTCAACATGTTTGTGTTGGTAAAAGGATTTTGACAGGGTCTATTTACACACCCACATTCTCTGCCATAAGCAAGTTGCTGTCCCTGTGAATAATTGACAATGCAAAAAGTCAACTCACAGCACAAGTTTCTTCTGATAGTTGTGACAGAAATTTAAATAGATGATTTTATAGAATGCATCCAAGAGAAATATTTTGAAAGCATTAAGTAACTAATTCTTTAGAACTTAAAATTAGTTGTTTACTGACTTGAAGAAAATAAGATTGTTGCTGTGTTTCTGAGTAGTTTAACTCTACTTACAGTCTGACTCAGGCTTCCTGACTATACTTTCTTGACTTTAAAATCTTCTCATTTTAAAGCTGAGAGCTGTGATTCAACTTGCATTTTTCCATTTTCATTATGGCAGACATTATTAACACTGTTTTCCATTCTCACCAAGATAGACTAACAGGATTTTTATTTTACTGTGGATTTTTAAATATGTGTCTAACAGGAACAGTGTCAATGATAGATGTTTGGATGGAACATTGAAGGTTTCCTGATATCATTTCCTGTCTTCATGTTTGTATTTACAGTGTTCTAAGTGAAAGGTACCAGGGAGTGTTCAAGAATCCTGCCTCAACCTTCAGTATCAGGTATGATCTTAAATCTTTTATCTGAAAAATAGAATGCCTTTCTCCAAATGGAGAAATAACATTTAGCAAAGAATAATATTCTGCATATCAATGCTTTGTTATTTATGTGTGTTTTGGTCTTGAAGGTATTTGAGCAGTTTTTAGCTTTTAATGTTATTTTAGAAACATGGAAGCAGAAGTCAGAGAGATGACTCAGTGAGTAAAGGTGCTTACTGCCATGCATGGAGACCTGAGTTCAATCCCTGGGCCTCACATAGTAAAAAGAGAGAACTAGCTTTCACAAATTGTCTTCTGACTTTTACACAAGTCCAACAATTTAAAAGAGCCTATTCCTCCTGGCTTGAAAATGAAGTGTGGGGAGACAGGAGATAAGCACAGAGGGCCAAAAGAATTAATGGAAATATGCAGCTGCTGAGGGGGGTAAAAGGAACCTCTAGAAAGTCCCACAGACCCATGATGGGGGAGGCTCCCAGAACTCAATGTGGGTAACCTTAGCCAAAATGCCAACAGTGGAGATATGGAACATGAAGAGTAGTCAGACAGGGATGGGGACACCAACCCACCTTCCAAATTTTTTACCTAAAATTGTTCCTTTCTAAAAGAAATGCAGGGACGAAAATGGACCAGAGACTAAAGGAATGGCCAGTCTGTGACTGGACCAACTTGGTATCCATCCCATGGGTGGGCAACAAACCCTAACACTATTACTGATATTATGCTATGCTTGTAGACAGGAGCATAGCATGAATATCCTCTGAGAGGCTCTACCAGCAATTGACTGAGACAGATGCAGATACAGCCAAGCATTGGACTGAGGTCAGGGATCTTACAGAAGAGTTAGGGGAAGATCTGAAGGAACAGAAGAGGATGGCAACCCCATAGAAATAACAACAGTATCAACTAACCTGGAGCCCTAGGAGCTCCCAGAGACTGAGCCACCAACCAAAGAGCATACAGGAGCTGGTCCAAGGCCCCTGGCACATATGTATCAGAGGGCTGCCATGTCTGGCATCAGTGGAAGAAAATGCACCTAATCCTGTAGAGACTTGATGCTCCAGGGAGTGAAGGATCCCCGGGGAGGTGGGGGTGGCACCCTTTTAGAGGGGAATGGGGTGGGAGGAGGAAACATTTGGGATCTAAATTTAAATAATTAATTAATTTTTTTAAAAAAAGAAAGAAAATGAAGTGAAATTCCCCTTGTGTATCAGACATTAATCACAGGAAAACTCAAGGAAGCCTAGCTTAGCTACTATCAACTAGCTTGTATCTGTGGTGGTTTGAATGAAAGTGGCCCCCATAGACTCATAGAGAGACTCATAGGGAATGGCACTATTAGAGGGTGTGGCCTTCTTAGAGTGGGTGTGGCATTTTTGGAGGAAGTCTGTTGCAGGGTCTGGGCTTTGTGGTTTCAAATACTGGAGCCCAGGCCCAGTCTCTCTCTCTCTCTTTCTGCTGCCTACATCTAGATGTAGAACTCTCAGCTACCTCTCCAGTACCATGTCTGCCTGTATGCCACCATACTTCCCACCATGATAGTAATAGACTAAACTCTGAAACTGTAAGCCAGCCCCAACTAAATGTTTTCTTATCTAAGAGTGGCTTTGGTCATGGTGTCTCTTCACAGCAATAGAAACCATAACTCTTGGGAAGGCCCCATCTCTTTCTAGAAACTATAAAGATCCCATTCTTTGTAGATAACAGAGGGTTAGTAAATGCTTCAAATAAAATCTATTTGAAAACAAATTCTATATTAAGCTACAGGAGGTGCCTCTATATCATATTTAATGACTGTAGTACATTTCTAATAGGGAACTCAGGAGTAATAATTATCTATAGGCTATACTGGAAGCCATCATCTATACCTTCAGGTGTTCTGTACTTGCAGGGATATTTGCACAATGAATGCCTAATCTTGGCTAGAACAGAAATAGAAACAAACAAACAAACAAAAAATTTCCAGGCAAGCATACCTGTAATGTTAAAATGTTGATCCTGCAAGAGACTTTTTGAGAGACTACAGAAATTGGAGCAAGCATGGTCCCTTCCTACCTCTACCTAGGATTATATATGCCTACCTGGAAAGCAAAGGCCTCAAAATCAATAGCTAGGGAGTTAGCAGTCACTACTTGTTGGCTGAGATTGAAAGACCAACTGGAATTGAAACAATAAACACGGTGGTTTATCATACTGGTAAATTATTTTCAAATGAGGCCCCATTCAAACATGAGCTATTTCCTGAGGCTTAAGGACTCTGAGCCCATTATTTCTGTATGTTTGTTCATGTGTTTGTTGTGTTTTGTTGCTATCTGGTAAACTATTCATTTATTCACTCACTCAACAGACAGTTTTGAAGTAACAGGATAATAAAGAAAATCTGATATGGGTACCAAGGGCCATTGATATTTGCTCCTCCAACTTCTGCCCTCAACCTTCCTTACCCTTACATTCCTCCCTAAAAATTCAGCACACAAAACAAGATCCATCCAAAAGAAAATGATAGCTTGCCCTCAGAAAATCAACTGAAAATCCAAACAAAAAAAAAATAAATTAAAATCTTGGTAGACTGAGGGATGTTTTTTTCACATTTTAAATGGAAGGGTTACTTCAGATATTTGCAATATGCCACTAGGAGAAAATGGAACAGTTTTGGTGAATGCACTAATCAGCAGCATATAGAGCACACAATAAATGTCAGCTATTTTTCCTTTTCTTTCATTTAAGTTTTTAAATATTTAATTGTGGGGGAAATCTGTGCACATGAGTACAGGTACTCCCTGGGGGCCAAAGAGGACATCAGATGCCCTAGAGCTGGAGTTATAGGTCTCTGTGATCAGCCCAACAGGTGAGAATAGCACTGAGGACCTTTGCAAGAGAGGTTAAGTGCTCTTAGCCTCTGAGACATCTCTCTAAGTGCCCCTTTTTGTTTTGTTTATTTATAGTAACATTTTTAGGAAGATAACACATAATATCAGGAAAAACAAACACAAAGAGTCATGATTGCTGGCTCCAAGGTGCTTATGATAAAGCAGGAAAACATTCAGGTAAAGGGCAAACAGCTCTGTGGGCTAATTGTGCCAGCAGAGGTGAACACAAGGACACAGGTGTCTACTCCAGGTAAACAGAGAAGCAGAGACTAGGCAGAGGAAGGCCTTGAAATTATGACAGCCACCATTTCATGGAATACTAAATTCCAGACCCTGTACAAAATACTTTGCAAGCATTTTCTGACTGTATTATTAAAACACATATGCACTTTACAGGCAGAAAGCTGTAGGAGATTACTCAAGTTACTCTCAAGCATACAAACTGTCACTTCAAGGGCAAAACTGAGGCTGGGACTCAAGTCGATTTGCTCTATGACCCTCTCTCAAAATAAGCAAAACCATAGAAATAAACCTAAATCAGATCTTTTAGATGTAATGCCCTATGTATTTCACTGAAAGATAAGATTATGAAGTCTAGTTAAATTCAAATAGTGTAAGTTCAGTATTTAAATCACAAATATTGACTAGAATATCCTTATACTAATAAGTAGCTATGTTTAATATAAATCAGTGGCTAACTTGGTGTCCTATATTTTCCTTAACTAATCACAGCAACCCTATTGCCCTGAACCTTCTCATACTATGCTACTCAGTAAGTTTCACAGCCTTTCTAATCGAAGGCCAGACATGCCTTTTGCCTTTATAGGGTTTTTGTTGTTGTTGTTGTTGTTTTCTTGTTTTGTTTTGTTTTGTTTTGTGCAAAGGGGCCACATCAAAAAATAGAAAAATATGATCATTAGCATATTTTCTAAACCTACTGTAGGACACTAATACGTTAATTCTAATGAATATATATTAATCCTCTATGTAGCCTCACAAGAAGAAGGTAAATATCAGAACACAATTTGCTGAGAGCCACTCAGCTACAAAAGTGGAGAATGAAGGCTTGGTTGTAGCTTGCTGGTAGAGAACCTGCCTTATTGCCAGGGTTCCATCACTGGCAGGGCAAAAAGATACAATAAATTAAATAAGATATTAAAATAAAATATATGCATTGAAAAGTCAAGTTCTGACTACACACAGAAAAGTCATGTCTCCATCTTCCTCACCCGTAACTATCCGAAGGGCTCAAAGCCCTCTCACAGGGAGCTCTGGCCTCTGCACCTTCAGCCTTCACCTACTGTCTATTGTTTGAATATCTATATACATTCCAATTCTCTGCACTTATCTCTCTCTCTGGAAATTAATGAAGCTATATCTAACTAGAGTTAAATTTGAAATAAATGTACCTAAGAGCCTCAGACAGAAAAAAACACAAAGTCAATCAATCACAGGACAGAGAGAAATCTCCTGCTTTCAGATGGCACCACAGCTTAGCTGTTTCCCTATTTGTAGACACTTCCTAGGTTGTTTTTAAAGGCACATCACTTACTAGGCTGTCTTTGACCAAGTTGACAGGATCAACTTTTATTTAATTCCATTCCATATTGAATCTGCTTTGAAAGCCACTTTTGATTACCCAGGCTAAAGGAAGGTATTGCAAAATACCAGATAAGGAAGCAATTAAATTTACCCTTGGAATATGCTGCTACACTTATATTTGTTCACCACAATAAGCAGTGAGGTTCAGGGTTCCTGCCCGTGTGCTGTCCAGTGCTGTCTCCTCTCCTCTATTCCAGAGTCAATCCCATGTGTGGTGTGGTCTTTCCTCAAGAGGCAGGAGTAAGAGGAGCATGTCAGGGATGTCAGGGGTACTAGCTGAAATGAAAATCTCACCTTTTAGGGAGAGATGTCAGGCCTAATGTGAAGTTCATGAACCCCTAAGTCATGCACATGCTGTAACTCCTTCTGAGTCATGAAGTCTCCAATAGAGATTATTTGTCTTTTCTCCCCCTTCCATGTATTAAATATTGGGAACATGAAGACATGCTATGCACGACCTCTGCCAGTCAAAAGTCATAGTGTGAAACAGAATATAACAGAAATAAATAGCCAAAATATGGTGTAAGGAATAAAGTTCTAAAGCATGCTCTAACATGGATGGAAACATTACAGTAAGTGAAATTAAAGATAAAAATTCATTATAAGAGCTACCTAGAATGGGTAAATGAATAGCATTGGAACACAATGAGGAGTCACCAGAGCTAAAGGGAGGAAGGGATGTGGAGTTATTACATCATCAAGCATGTAGGTTAGGGGTGTAGGGTTATTATATCAAGTATGTAGGTTATGGGTGTGGAGTTATTACATCATCAAGCATGTAAGTTAGGGGTGTGGAGTTATTACATCATCAAGCATGTAGGTTCAGTTTTGGAAGATGAACACATTATAGAAATTATAGAAATGGACAGTAGTTGGACAACACTGAGGAAGATAGTGACCATCACTAAATTATAAACTTAAAAATGCTTAATTTGTTGTGTTTAATTTATTATTATTTCAAAACAAAACTATCAACCAAATGAAAATCTTCTCTTAAGGGAATAAATAGACATATAAAAAAACTAAAGGTTAGTAATTTCCTCCCCAAAGAATGTAACACAAGAAATTATCTTTGGTCCAGAATTAAGTCATCTAAAGAAAGAAATCATGACGCTATTTAATTCGCTCAAGAGTTTGTTTTACCACATCAGTCCATGAATGGACCTAAGGAGATGGGTTAGTGGGCAAAAGTCACATAGTATAAGGATGAGAGTTCAAATTCCTAGAACCCACATAATTGTCAGATGGGTGTGGCACCCCACATATAATACCAGCTTTCAGGAGGTAGAGACAAGGCACCCCAGGTCAAACTGGCTAATTAGACTGTCTGAATCAGTAAACTCTAGACTCAATTGAGATACCCTGCCTCAGTGAGTAAGGAAGGAGGAATGTGGTCAAGTACTCCAAACATCAGTCTTGGACATCACATACATGTACATGCACATACCTGTCCAAACAAATGTATCTACACATGAGAAGAATAATACATTTCACAATAAACATAGGAAAATCAAAGTGCAGGACATAATATTTTTTTCTGGGGTGGGAAGATTAAGGAGATTATAACTTGAACAACCTGTGAGTGCCAGATGGAAATCCAGTCTCAAACTGTTTAAGTGTCAGTGCAAAGACACAGCTGGGTGGGTAGGGGAGCAGGGCAGGGGGAGGGTAGAGGCAACTTTCATGATAGCAAATAATATAAAATACCTTGGTGTGACTCTAACTAAGGAAGTGAAAGATCTGTATGATAAGAACTTCAAATCTCTGAAGAAAGAAATTGAAGAAGATCTCAGAAGATGGAAAGATCTCCCATGCTCATGGATTGGCAGGATTAACATAGTCAAAATGGCTATCTTGCTGAAAGCAATCTACAGATTCAATGCAATTCCCATCAAAATTCCAACTCAATTCTTCATAGAGTTAGAAAGAGCAATTCTCAAATTCATCTGGAATAACAAAAAACTTAGGATAGCAAAAACTCTTCTCAATGATAAAAGATTCTCTGGTGGAATCACCATGCCTGACCTCAAGCCTCTAGCTATACTACAGAGCAATTGTGATTAAAAAAACAAACAAACAAACAAACAAAAACCTGCATGGTACTGGTATAGCAACAGACAGGTAGACCAATGGAATAGAATTGAAGACCCAGAAATGAACCCACAGACCTATGGTCACTTATCTTTGACAAGGGAGCTAAAACCATCCAGTGAAAAAAGACATTTTCAACAAATGGTGCTGGCACAACTGGCAGTTATCATGTAGAAGATCGCAAACTGATCCATTCTTATCTCCTTGTACTAAGGTCAAGTCTAAGTGGATCAAAGAACTCCACATAAAGCCACATACACTGAAACTTATAGAGGAGAAAGTGGGGGAAAGCCTCAAAGATATGGGCACAGAGGAATAATTCCTGAATTGAACAGCAATGGCTTGTGCTGTAAGATCGAGAATTGACAAATGGGACCTCATAAAATTGCAAGCTTCTGTAAGGCAAAAGACACTGGAAGGAAGGAAAGAAAAAAGAAAGAAAGAAAGAAAGAAAGAAAGAAAGAAAGAAAGAAAGAAAGAAAGAAAGAGAAAGAAAGAAAGAGAAAAAGAAAATATCCAATTTAAAAAATAGCTAATTCTGGAGCCCAACATGAATGGTTACATCCCAGGAACATGGGTTGAGGTAGCTCTAAATGCTGTATTACTGTTTGGAAAATTGTTTCATGAAGCTTCTACAATTATAAAGCAAGATGGGCAAACCAAGGCAATTTTCAAATATATGGTAGAAACATCAGATAAGCAGGCTATAGCAAGTGAGGAGATCTCTGTTATTGATCACAGATGCTATCTGATGACATTCTTAGCTTTTGAATTGGTAAAAGAGAGGGGTTTGTCAGTATGTCCTAAATGGTGACAAAGAGGTGGTCAGCCAATGGCTGCCATGGGAGCAAAAGGAAGTCCAGGGTGCTTTGGCTTAGGATCTACTACATTCCAACCCTCTACAATAACAGCAGATACTATTAGTTGACTTTTTTTCTGAGAACTTAAGTTCACAAGATTCTACAAGGTAGAAATTTGCCTAAGATGTAAAAGATGTCTCAGGGAATTAATAACAACTCCCCCCTCCCCAAATCTGTAAGATGACTAGGGTATTTAAAAATGGTTAAAGAAAATGAGGATTTATCCTAATCAAAACTGACTATATAATCAATAATAAGGACAAATGCTTTTATATCACACGAACATATCCAAATATAGTAGTATGCACCACAGTTCTTGCAAGGTCAGTGTCCCTAAGCCATGTGACAGATAAGTAAGATTTTGACTTCAGATATTAATATTTAGAGATAAATCAGGATCCCAGGGACCTCCTGATTTCTCCGAATTCCACAATGTTGTATCTTCTCTCCAATATTTTAACATCTCACCTTGCCTAGCTTTGTTTTCTTACTTACTGTTTATTGAAATATTGTCCTAGCAGCACTGACTTCATTATCAGAGAGAATAATATAAGAAATGGTTTGTAGAATGTTTTAAAATGTGTTTTATAGATTTTTTTCAAGTAATTAATGCCAAATATCTTACTGATGTGCCAAGTAGGATGGAAAAGGCAGTGTACTGTTGGTCAATGAAGATATACCTTAATTTGAGTTTTACAGAAAGCATTCTGTTTCCCAGTATGTGTGGGTCCCAGAAGGAAAATCCATCTAAAAATGATTTGTTCATTTCTCAGGAGTAGGCATCACCCTCTCATTTTTAAAGGCATTTGCCAGGTACACTAAGAGGGAAACTTCCACCTCAGTGGTAAGTTGTTTGTGCAGCTGTACCACACTGATAATGGCCATGTTGCTAGTGTCAGTCAGGATTATTAGTCACAGGCAAATATTGGTTACAGAAATGTTCTCTGATTTAAGTAGGAGCAGCCCTGATGCAAACTCCTGAGGTCACTGTGCTGCAATTCTCTAAGACCACTGTCAGATGCTTTCCCACGGAGACCTCTTTGCTTATTGTATTTGCTTTTCTCAACGTTTAATACAGACTAATTGCATTCTCATAATGGTTATGTAAAATGAAGAAAGGTAAATAACAGACACCCAAAGATACACCTGGGACATTGCTCCTAATCCACAGAACATCACTCTTAAGAGGAAGCAGTCTCTGTGTAGATATGGTTACAGTAAGGATTTTGACTGGTGTCTTAGATAAGACTAATGGATTATCCTTAGTCCAACCATAGACTTCTAAAGACAGGGGCTGAAAGAAGTTTAACACACATATATACAAGAAGAAAAGACAGAGATTTAGGTTAGGGACACTAGCCTAGGAATGCCAGCAGCCTCCAAAATCTGAAAGACCATGAGGATTCTTCACCAGAATCTTCTCAGAGACTATGACCCTGCCAAACCCTGGTTTCAGATTTTTCTACGACAGTGAAAAAATAAATTCATGTTGTGCTGAGTCATTCGATTATGGTAATGTGTCAAAATGGTGTTGGGAAACATAAACAGATACTATTCTTATCTTCATTCTTATCTTCATTCTACTATTCTTATCTTCATTCTGAAAACAGGGAGACAGGTATGGAAAGATGTTGTAACTTCTCAGCACAGCATAGATGGTAAGTAACAGTGAATATTTGAACCCATGCAGATGGGCTGCAGAGAAAACCCATATCTAGGATAAAAATATTCCTCTAAAGACAAATCACTACAAAGTTCATGATGGAAGGACAATGCAGCCAACTGGCTCTAGAGGCACTGCTCCACCCTCCTTCCAGCACACAGAATATAACAAAGTCTTGGGGCCAGCAGGACACTTGTCAGTAGTGATACCTAAGTTAGGGCCTATCTCTACCACTGGAAGCATGAGCCTCTTGAAGGCCACTGAAACTGCTGATGTGAAGACCCACATGTGTGCACAGAGGTCTACGCACCTGTCCAAGGCTTGATCTTGCACCCAGTGTTGACTTGCCGGGGCTGCTTTATGAAAGCACCACCAACAAGGAATCTCAAGCCACACAGATGTGCTGCCTCAAAGCTCTCAGTGATGGAAGTCTGGGGTCAGGGTATCATCAGGATAGGTTCCTTCTAACAGCAATGGGAAGAATTTATTCCAGATCCTTCCTCTAGTTTCTAGTGATGGCTAATTCTCTTGTTCTCCCTACCATAGATGTATGACTGCTTTTACCCCTGTCTTTACAAGACTATCATCTGAACACATGTCTATCACCAATTCCCCAATTACATGGGATAGGATTCAGCCCCAAGGACCTCTTTTAACTTGTTAGATCATTAACAACTCATTTTGCAAACCAGCTCACCTTCTTGGGAACTTGAGTTTAGTTGTAATTTTCAGACAAGAATCTGTGGGGTGCACAACTTAACCCATAATAACTTCCCAGCACACTGCACTCTGGCCCTGATGTGGTAAGCAACTCAGAAAAGCAATTTCACTTTCTTGTACTACCTTGTGCAGCATCTGAAAGCATACCTGGTGCTTGATGCATGTTCAGTCTTCCCATTGATTAATTCAGCAATTTCTCAGATCAAACTTTCTGTTCTATTTTGAATTCTTGCAGTACCATAGCTTCAAAAGCAAAGACCTACTTATATTACAACCATTTTTTAACTCTCTGAATTTTTAAATTATATTATAACTTCAAAATGCTAAGAATTTGAGCTGATGAAGCTCCACTTTGATAAGTTACCCCTCACTGTGATCTGAATGAGAAATGGCCCCCATAGGGTCATGTGTCTGAATACCTGGTCTCCAGTATTCTTGGTGTTTCTGAGAGGTTATGGGACCTTAGACCTTTCTGGAAGACATATGTCATTGAGGGCTCACCTTGAGGTGTACATATAAAATGTGACCTCTCTGTTCCTGACTGCCAGGCTGGCTTCATTCTCCATCTGCCATTCCTTGCCTACCATGATGGACTGTATCCCTTCCAGAACTGTAAGCTAAAATAAACACTTTTCTCCTCTGAGTCCTTTGCTGGCAAGGGATTCTATTACAGAAGTAGAAAACTATTATGTCCTTAATTAAAGGCAAATTCCTCATTGTCTAATTTCTTTACTCCTCTTGTACTACTTGACATTGAGATTTTATCAACTAATTCCTCAACTCTATCTATGACTTCTTCAATATCAGTGTAGGGAACTTCTGAAGAACAACCTCTCCACTTACTCATAAATACAGTCAATGTCTTGGGTGGTTAAACCTGTAGTCTAGGTGAAAGCTGGAAAGTCCTACCTTTAAGATTAAGGAGTTTACAACATTAAGAGTCAAGTAGCTAAAGCTGATTCTCATCTTTCAAAGATTCTAGATTTACAAATACAGCTGCTTCCTAGAATTTATCACCCCAAGGTCAATACTGTAGCATTTCCTAGGTCATCTGCAGCCAAATTCCAAGCCAATGTTCACAGATGAGATTGAACAACTTAGTGCATGTGTCTTTGTAGGAATATATCATACATCATATTGCTTTGTCTAGAAAGTTCCCTAGTTGAAATGCCCCCATAAATTTAATAGCCAGTGTGCCTAAAGGGGTAAGGTATTGATAGCAAAGCTGACTTTGCCAATTGTTGCAAATTGCTGAAAGTTACCAACATGCAAGCTGAGTGGTTGTAAGCACAATACCATATATCAGGAAAACTTGCCACAGGCATAGATTAGTCCTGAGTTCAATGTTAATAAAGCAAAGATATCTATTAAATAGTGTCTTTAAGGGCTAATGAGATAACTTAGCAGGTAAGAGTACTTGCCACCAAACTTGAGGGCCTGCATTCCATCCCCAGAGACCACTTACTGAAAGAAAAGAACTAACTTCCATATGTTATCTTCTTACTTCTACATGTCTGTCATTGCATACAATGTGCACCTGCTCTACACACACACACACACACACACAGACACACACACACTCTCTCTCTCTCTCTCTCAAATAAATGCACACAAGACAAGGTTATATGTTGATGTGCTGATGACTAGAGGTTTGTGTGAACTGCCTGTGAGAGCAGCAGCCTGGAGTTCACTAATTAGAGTTGACTATGATTTGGTAGAAGTTACCTCAAGTAACAAAACTCAGCTGTTACTTTACTGTCCTGTGGAGAAATGCCCCCATCAGCCATCATTACTATGAAATTCTCCATACCTAGCCAAGCTCCTGGTACGTAGTAAGTACTAGATAAGTGTACTCTCAAAAATTAAACAAACAAATCCATCTGTTAAGGAACAGAGCATCCAATGGCCCATGACACTCATTCCCTCTGCTCTTGAGAATTATAGGCAGCCAGGATCTTTTAAAAAGCATGACCCCTGTCCATACACAGATGATGCTTCTGCTCTTTAAAAATTATAGTCTACTGACTACTGCCACTGCTACAAAAATTCTCCATCTCTGCTCAAAGATTTCACAACCAGAGTTTCATGTGGTGGCACTCTATAGCCTTCACATTCAGCTTAGGACACAGCTTGTTGGTAAGCACTGTTGCTTCTAGAGAAGAAATCAGACAGGGGGCCTGCTCAGGTCAACAGTAACACCAGAAAGCAGATTTGAAGCCCCTAGGGTTTATGTTATAACCCTTTGCCAGCATTTATTTGCACAAAGTGCAAAGTCATTTTCTGAAGAGAATGACTTCACATTTCAGTAATTGGAGATGCCACTGTAACCAGAATTGCAGTATTAGTTCTTCTGCATTGGTGCAACTGGGGACCTACATTTCACTTTGTTAGGTTGCATTGTAAATGTTCCCACTGTCAGGAGAGCGTTGGGATGACAGTCTTTGCCCAGAAGCACCTCAGAGCTAATTTAGCATGAGGGATCGAAGCTGCTTTCTCCAGACATTTTCTAAGTTTTCCTGAAAGTAGGAAGAGTGGGAGATTGGGAGGATTACATTCATGGCCCACAGCATTAGCTTTAATCTCCTTCTCCAGAACAATTATCTTTGTAGGCATTGACAAACCTATTACCCAATTTATGGCAGCTCTGGAATTGTAAGGACACAGAAATTGTTTCCATTTTGATTGGGAAAGATAATCCACAATCACTTTGGAGGAATCCTCAAAAGCCAATGCCATTGTCAGCCAGAGCCATGGCAGTTGAGGAAAAGAGCCAGTTACCAGTTGCTGTGGATGGTTTAGGATGGACTGGCTCTTTGGGTGTGCTTGTGACAGCAGGGAGGGTACATATGCTCACCTGTGCAGGTTGGAATGAATGCCACTAAATATAATTCAGTGAGGTTGAATCCTATATGATATGCTGTGTTTGTCCTTGTCACCATAATTAAAAATAACACAGACAATAAGGAAAGTGATCTATGTTTGGTTTACCATGGCCAGAGAAGCTAGAAGTAGTATTAGGCATGTCTCCTTGATTTAAAGTTGGGCATAGAGTGAGAACACCTGCCCCTGTCAGGGCAAATGGCCAGTGGAAGGAAACAGCAAGACATGAGAAATGTTAAGTACCTTCATCTTATAGAAATATAAATTATTGGCAATACAGTAGAAACTATAGCGATCAGTAGAGAAAGTGCTAAGAACAGAGACTCAGATTTGGGTAGCTACCTGGCCAGCATCAATGGTTTTGCTATTTGATACAAGACTTATGTTTTGAGGACCATGGGTTTTCTCTAGTCTGTAAAATTAAAGCATTTGACTAGGTAGCTTTCAGGGCTAAGATTTATTTCCATCTGCTCTTTTAAGTTGCAATTATTTCCAACCCTTCCCTCAAAGACTTGCCTATTCTATCCCCATTGGATGTGAGCCTGCATAAGTGCTGATAGGGTTAGAAAAGAATGCCAAAGACACAGAGGAATTTCTTTCCTTGGGCGTCTCATGAGTCCCATGATAACTAGTGGGAAGTAGGAAATAGGGTGATGATTAAACTGAGGATACAGGAAGAGGGGATATGTAGAGCAGAGTTGGCTTTGCCAAGTGTCACGAGCTCCCTAGAAATGATCATACGTAAGCCAGGTGCTTTTAGGAAGCCATATTCAATAAAAACATATTGATTGGGCATAGTAGTCTTCCACAGTCAAGAGCAAAAAGGGAATGCCAATGATGTAAGCTCCCCCAGACTTCAATAATGCCTTGCTAACTGGTGTAATCTCTACAAATGGGTGCAACCTCAAATTAACAGCACTGAATTGAGTCTAATAACAATATCACACAACATCATATCTACTCCTCAATCAATACTTCATTTTCTCATACAGCCTTTGGTTTCTGAGCTTTTATTGTGTTTTGCAGAGAACAGCAGTGACTTTGAGTGGCACCAGTCACCTTCAACCTTAATATCCCCAAATGGCTGAATGTGTCTTGAGATACTCCCAACATGAATACAGATTGAAACCCACACCCAAGAAAAAAATTGCTCTACAATGCTCGTTTCTTTTTGAAAACTTTTAAATTATGTGTATGCCTGTGGAGAGGAGGTTATGTACACATGAGTGGGAATATTCACAAAGACCAGAAGAAGATGTAGGTTTCCTTGGAACTAGAGTTGCATGTGGTTGTGAGCCACCAGAGATGGATGTTGAGACTTGAACTTGAGCTGTCTGCAAGAACACAGAGTGTTCTTAACCACTGAGCCATATCTTCAGTCCCTATAATATTCACTACTCATTGATGGGATGACATTCCTCACATTGCATGAAGGTGTGTCACTGTATTTTCAATTGTTTATGGCTGTGCTGGTAGAGAAATATGTGCTGGCAAGATTTGGCATTATCATTTTCTATGGCCCATCACTAGTTTTCTAAATGTAAATGCTTGTCCTTCCTTACCTTTTCAAAAGATGGTTTTCTGGGATTATCATATTAAAAAGCAAGCTTGAGGTGGTGAAAGTCACATAGCCCTCAATGCCAAAGGGCAACCCTAAGAGACAGACAAGTCATTGTCTTGGTGCTGATTGGTTCAGACTGGAGTGTGGCTTTTTGTGTATTATTTTTGGTATAATAAAGACCTGACACCAGAACTAAAGTACAGAAATGGGACTTCAGGGCAGGCAGAGACATGGGAGACATGACCAATGGGGAAAGAGAAGGAAGATGGAACTAGATAGAGTGTTAGAGAAGCCAGGCTTACATTAATAGCTAGGTGAGAGATTGACACAGCAAAAGGCCAACAGCATTAAATTATACAGATGCCTCCATGTCTTAAATAAACCTCATGTAGGATCCACCAAAGTCCTGAAATAACTCACTTCTTATCATATCTGGTATATCAGTTCTTTTCCTCACCTAAAGCAAGGTAATTCTGTTTTTAAAAACACCCTTTGACTTTAGAAATAACTCCATGAGGCTTCTCTGACAGTCACCAAAATTCCAAATCTGTATTCTCAGGCCTTTTCACAGTTGGTTCTAGATGCTGCATACGTACAGGTTTAGTCACTCAGCAAGTTTCAAAGAAAATTAACTTTTTTTTCATTTCATTTAATAAAAGGTACCCTGTAGTATGATGGTGGGCTAGTTCTGAATGTTTGGGGATGTTTTAATATTTTATTCCAGGAGCCTCACATTGCTGTATATTGTAAAGCTATTTTTAAGGGGAAAAAAAAAAGGACTCCAAAGTAATATTTTCTGTATTTGTTCCTTTCATTCATACAGAGTGCTGAGCTGACATTTCTTCAAAAGACAAAGAAGTTTAAAGAGAGTTGAATTCTCATCACATGCTTCCAAATTCTTATGGATTCTACAGTAAATTGGTGCCTTTCTAGAGTCTGACTAAAGACTGTTTGCACCTTTCTCCTTTAATTAGGTTTCTGTTAGGAGCATAAAAGATCACCAACAACATGTTTACATCCATCAGGAAAGTAGGTATATCTGTGCCATGGCATTTTTAGAACTGTTCTTTTGAATCACCCTGTCTGTCTGCACTTAGATTGCATGATCACCTCATCCCTAAAACCAAGACAGATGAGCTTAAACCTAGCTCACACATGCTCACCTTGGAACCAGACAGAGGCAGACAGAGGTCAAAATTCTTACATCAAAATGAACATGGCATTGAGTAACAAAGACCTTGTGCATCTGCTCCCTTACTCCCACTGTATTTTAAATCTTTTGTCATAGACTATTGTATACATTAGTTTCTTATCTGTTACCTCATAGGTGGACAGCTTATATTATTCCTAGTAGCTTACTACTTTAAAAATAATAATGCTCTGGAACATTCATTTTATTTGGGATCATTTCCTTAAAATATTTTTTCTTTTTTTTTCAAACATTATTTTTAATAATGATTCTTCAATGCTTTAACTTCCTTTGAGCCCACCACCCACAAGAGGTAGTGGGAAAGGAAGGATTCAGGGTAAGTGGACCTGTTAGAAAGGTTCACAGGTTAGCAGCAGCAGCAGCTCGATTTATTTACAAACACTTTACCAATACACCAGCAGTCAACTTAGGTAGAGTCAGGATAGCAAATAGGAATCAACAGCAGTGGCACCACCTAGTAGAGAAAACCAGGCCTCAGCCTCTGCACAACTCAGCAGGAGGAACCAGGAGGGACCAGGAGGGACCAGGAGGGACCAGGAGGGACCAGGAGGAATGCCAGGGAAAGTTCTCTTCTTGGCTGTGCCTCTCTCAGCAAAGTGAAGATTAGAAGGTGTGAAACCAACAAGTGTTGCACAGGTAGCTCTATAAGCAAGCCAAGCTCAGCTTCTGTCGATGTGTGCTGAGTTCTAGTTATACTCTCTAAACATCATGTGACACCCATGGGTCTTGCCTCAGCTCACATCTTGCCTCAACACATACTCCTGTCTCCGTTGACATCACTCTGTCAAACAGTGGGTGACCAAGGAAGCAGCAAGAAACTGCAGCACACCACCAGAAGTTTTTTTGGTACATTTCTCTCTATGGTGATCTATGGAGTCCCAGAAAATGGAGCTCAACTACTCAATGTGAGGTGGACTAATACATGCACGTCATTAGCAAAGAATCCTTCGCCATGTGTCATTTCACTTGTTTGCTTTAGCATAACACCCTCTCTCCTTTGTCTGCTTCAGCCAAAAGCTCTTTCATGAGTCTGCCTTAGCCTTTCACCTTTGTCTACTTGAGGAAAACACTCTTTCACATGTTTGCCCAGCAAAAAAATCATTCAACATAACTGACTTTCCAAAGAACCCTTAAGTTTCCGCTTCAAGAAACCGCTGTCAAGTCTAGAGAGTAAAACACAATATTTCAAATGAAAAATACCATGAATGTGATTTTCAGCAGACTGGACATCTGCAGTTTGTGCCTGCCAGCTCTGGTGGAGTCTTTTTTTTCTCTCTCTCTCAGGCAATGCTGTCCTATTTCAGAGGAGAACCTGTGTTCACAGCTTTTAGAAAGCAAAGCTTGTTTCAGCAGTTGTTGTCACTTTCCATAAACCTATCCAGAAGAGTGGCCACAGGCACAAGGCTGAGCTGCCTGGTGCTCCCAGGCAGAGGCAGGGCCCCAAGACTGCAGACATCCAGGGATATGAAGGAGATTAATTAGTCAATGTCTCTAAAGTGCTTCAAGAACTTTGGAGAAAGGTCTTTGAATTATAATATTAGCTGAGAGCAAATTGAGAACCAGAAAGAGAAATAATATTAATTTTGCCAAGGGTGGAAAAGTAAAGTTAGTCCAGATAACTTTCTTGCCTTGAAGAACACAGCTGTTGTCCCACCTCCTTGTTGTAGAGCCTCATACTTCTTGATCAAGACATGGAATCCTTTGATCTCCATGTGCTTGTAGGATGTGCTGTAGCTGTTCTTTTTACTTTTTAGATTTATTTTTCATTTATTAATAATGTATGTGCTTTTGTGCCTGCATGTGGGTATGTGCATGAGTGCAGTTGCCTATGAGTCCAGAAAATGGCATAGGGTGCCCTGAAACTGCAGTTAGAGACAGTTGTGAGCCACCTAAATTCATTCTAGGGACTGAATTTGGGACTGCTTTTTCTTAACCACTGAACCATTTCTCCAGCTCCCATAACTATCCTTTATGTTAATCTCACTCTGATCTTTGGTTTTTATAATCATTAGCTCATTTTCAAAAAGGGTTACACTGTGTATCCCATGATGGCTTCAAACTCACCATGTAGCTCACCTCAAGCTCCAGAGATCCTCCTGTATCTACTTCTGAGAGACTGGGTTTTCAGGGGTGTGGCAACAACATATCCTACTCCTTTATTTTCAATTCAGACCCATTATTCGAATCAACTCATTTTTGAAAACTGCATTTTAAGAAGAGCAGGATGTTTCTTTGTCTGCTATTGAGAGTTTTCATGTGTGATTTGAAAGGTACATTTACCTTAATATGGTTGTAAGATTTGATCTTACATGTAATTTGTTGCCTGTAACTTTATTCCATAAAGAGCATGGAAACACAGATATGCTTCAAAATTCAGATGAGAAAGCTTTTAGGTCAACATTCTGAAAGCTTAGGGACATGTACAATATTTGGTTCAGACATGACTCACATGCCTGGCAATCTTGTTAAGGCACAAGGACAATGTGACCTCTTCCCATTTTGCCCTCCTCTATGCTAAGCATAAGCCAAGTAGAGGATGCAGTGGTGTTTGGAGGGGAATTAAGTACCACAGGTGAGTGCACTCTTGGCTGTGATGAACTATCTGGAAATAAAACTGCATCCAATGTCTATGGTATCAAATCTCTTTCTCTGTGGTATCCAGAGCCCTTGCCTGCAAGCTTAGGAACCCCATAACATAAAATGGTAGCTATGTGGAAGTCATATGCAGGAGGCAGCTTTGAAAGCTGTTTTCCTGTCACTCATCAACACAACAGAAATGTTTGTATCCTTCACTGAAGAAGTGACCTGAGCAAGGTAATTTAAAACACTGGACTAATCAATAAGGAGAAATGCAATCTTCTTAGGTTAGGAACTTGGTTGCTTTTGCCTTAATTGCTTCAAGGTCAATCAATCTTTCTGATGAGTTGCCTGTAACCATTGTCTGACCCTCATGGTCTCCCTCCCTTCAGGTCCTCTCAGTCAAGGACATAAACATTGGATTGAATTGGATGTTTCCCAGCGAGGTTAAAACCACTATGGTTTCTTCTTTAAGATAGGTGGTTTTTAATTTCTGCATATCTCAAGGTGCCCCCCCCCTTTTCAATTCAATCTACATCCTATTGATTCTAATTTCACTGCATAGTGGTGAGAAAATGTGGTCTGCATATTCCTAGTTCTTTGAAGATAGTTGATACTTGCCTGTGTCTAACTTTCTGGGTCCCTTTTGTAAATATGCTGGGTTTTGTGAAGAATGAACACTGAGACAGAATTCTCTGTATCTTGAATAAATCAAACATGAAAACTTGTTATGCAAATTTTCTTCATCACAAAGAACTGCAGACAACTAAGGAATGTTGAAAATGGGAGAAATAGTCTTCCCCAAGAGATAGCACCAACTGGTTATCCAATACCAGACAGACACTCTGAAACTTTCATATACAAGTAACATTATACAGACTGAGCAGGTTGTACGTGAGTGTGCTTGTGTGTGTGTGTGTGTGTGTGTGTGTGTGTGTGTGTGTGTGTAAAACAATAGTTAATGAAAATGGAGCCAATGAATTTTGAAAGAGAAAAAGGAGGAATACATAGAAGGGTTTGAAGGGAGAAAAGTGAAGGAGGAAATGATGTCACTATAATATAATACATTTACACAATAAAGTATTACTCCACTGTTTAAAAAAGTGATATCATGAAATTTTCAGACAAATGGAAGAAACTAGAAAAAAAAGTCATCCTGAGTAAGGTACCCGAGACTCAGAAAGAAAAATATGTATGTATTCTTATACATGGATATCAGCTGTTGAGTCAATGATAACCATGACTCAACATGACTCATAGAACCACAGAAAGTAGGTATAAAGTGAGGAACTAGGAGGAACAGATAGATTTCATTATAGGGGAGAAATATAATAAATAATTATGAATGGATTGAGGAAGGGGACTACCAGAACAGGAGGATCAAGTGGAAAGAGGGTTGAATAGGGGAATGCAGGAAGAGACAGGCAAAATTAAAGGCATTTAAGGGATAATATAGAATACCTAATATGGTAGAAACTTCAAAACATATACATACCTGAGTGAAATCACTAAATCATGGGGGAGAAAGAGTCCAAGTTGGACATATATTGTCACCAAAGCTTCCAGTACTGGGATTAAGTTATATTTAATTGAGTTGTTGGCCAAAGGAGATCCATTGAAATCCTCAATATCTCAGGCTATTGTTCTTCACAAACTGATGAAAGGTCATATTGCTGAAGACTATACCAATGCAATTCATTAAATATGAAAAATTGAAATGGATACCTACATAGAGCCTGTACCCATACATTCTAATGTCTTTGGTACAGGAAGGTGCTCTGCACAAATCTACCAAAAGAGAAACATAACAGCTCAGTCTTAAATGTTTTGATCTACAGTGGTGTTCTGCCTGCAAGATATGCTAGGGCAATGGTAGCACAAAGTTTGTGGGAGTAACCAGTCAGTAACTGATTTGACTTAAGGCCCAAACCACAAGATGGAACCCACACCTGATACTGCTTCAGTGACCAAGAGTGAGAGACTAGATAGCCCAAGGACACAGGATAAAACCAAAGAAGGAGGAGAAAGAGGAGGAAGAGGAGGATAAGGAGGAGGAGGAAAAGGAGGAGGAGGAGGATGGGGAGGGGGAGGGGGGAGAAGGAGAAGAAGAAGAAGAAGAAGAAGAAGAAGAAGAAGAAGAAGAAGAAGAAGAAGAAGAAGAAGAAGATCCCTCCTGTTCCCATCCCCATCCCATCCTCACTTTCCTCCATCCATCCCTGATGTCTAATCTATTTCCCATTCTTAGTGAGATGAAAGAAGAAGAAGAAGAAGAAGAAGAAGAAGAAGAAGAAGAAGAAGAAGAAGAAGAAGAAGAAGAAGAAACAGTAATAAAATGACTCCTAAAAATATTCTGCTGAACTCATAAAATGGTGCTTTGTTCAGTTACCATCTGAGAAGTTTCCTCCTGTAGCAGATGGGAATAATACAGAGATCAATAATACAGCCAAGCATTATACAGAGTGAGAAACCTTGGAAAACTCAGCATTAAATGGAATATCTCCATCAAATCCTCCCCAACTCAGGGGTCCCAGAACCCTATAGAAGAGGGGAATGTAAGATCCAAAGGGAATCAAGGATATCAAGTAAACAAGGCCCTTTAAATCAACATGAGCAAAGCTCGTATAAATTCACAGAAACTGATGCAGCAGGCATAGAACCTGCACCAGGTCCTCTGTGTATATATTATGGCTTCCAGTTTAGTGTTTCTATGGGGTTCCAGAATTTCCAAACAAGTAAGTCTTTGATTCTTGTGTCTTCTCTTTTGGACTCTTTTTCTTCTATTGGTTTTTCCTGACCAACTTTAATGTAATTGCTTTTGTTTTATTTTATCATACTTTATTATTATCTCTTAGACACCTGTTCTTAAGGGAAGGTGGGGAGGAACTGAAAGGAATAGGAGGGAAAACTGTAATCAAGACATAGTATGTGAGAAAATAATCTATTTTCAATCACAGGAAAAATAATCTCAACAGTGAAAGTAATAGTTTTAAAGAGGTTAATTACCAAGATATATAAAGAATTTAAGAAACTTAACATCAACAAACCAAATAATTCAATTTTAAAATGAGATACAGACCTAAACAGAATTCTTGGCAGAAGAATCTCTAATGGCCAAAAAACACTTAAAGAAATGTTCAAGATCCTTAACCATCAGGGAAATGCAAATCAAAAACAACTCTGAGGTTCCATCTTATGCCCATCAGAAATGACTAAGATCAAAACCTCAAGTGACAGCTCATGCTGTCAAGGATGTGGAGTAAGGGGAACACTCCTCCATTGTTGGTGGGAATATAAACTTGTACAACCACTATGGAATCAATTTGGTGGTTTCTCAGAAATTTGGGAATAGTTCTACCTCAAAGATCTAGCTATACCACTTCTGGGCATATACCCAAAAGATGTTCGACCATACCATAAGGATACTTGCTCAACTATGTTCATAGCAGCTTTATTCGTAATAGCCAGAGACTGGAAACAACCTAGCTGTCCCTAAATCAAAGAATGGATAAAGAAAATATTTACACAACGGAGTGGAGTATTACTCAGCTATTAAAACAATGACATCATGAAATCTACAGGCAAATGGATGGAACTAGAAAAGATCATGCTGAGTGAGGTAATACATTTCCAGAAAGACAAACGTATCACTTACAGGTGGATATTAGCCATAAAGTACAGGATAGCCATGCTTTGGATGTATACCATCCACAGACCCAAAGAAGCAAAGTAACAAGAAGGACCTAAGGGAGTATGCTTGAGTCTCACTAGGAATGGGAAATAGATTAGACATCAGGGATGGATGGAGGAAAGTGAGGATGGGATGGGGATGGGAACAGGAGGGATCAGTTTGGGGGGATGGAGGGAGAGACAACTGGATGGGAAGGGTGCATCTCTGAGCTGAGCTGGAAACCTAGGACAATGGAAACTCCCAGGAATCTATGAGGGAACCATTGCTAAGACTCCTAAGATAAGAAGCCTGAATCGGCCATCTCCTGTAACCAGCCAAGACTTCCAATGGAAGAACTGGGACACCAAAACCCAACCACAAATCCTTAGAACTACAATTTGTTGTGTCTACAAAATATGAAAGGGTAAAAGATGGAAAAGAATTTGAGGGAATGGCCAACCAATGGCTGGCTCACTTTGAGACCCATGCAATGAGAGAGAGCTCATTCCTGACACTATTAATGTTACTCTTCTGTACTTGCAGACAGAAACCTAGCTAGCATAACTGTCATCAGAGAGGCTTCACCCAGCAACTAATAGAAATGTTTGACCCACAGTCAAACAGTAAGCGGATCTTGGGGAATACTATGGAAGATGGAGGAAGGATTGAAAGAGCCAGAGTTATCAAGGACGCTTCAGACTCAACTATCCTGGGCCCATAGGGTTTCATAGTAACTGAACCAACAACCAGGGAACATTCATGAGACAGAGCCCTCTGCAATATGTAACAGTTGTGTCTTCATTTGAAACTCCTAAAGTGGGAGCAGGGATAGTTTTTTATTACATTCCCTGTCTTTGGGTCCCCATCTCCTACTGGACAGTCTCATCTAGTCTCAATAGGAGAAGATAAACCTAGTCTTACTTCAACTTGATATGCCAAGCTGGTTGATATCCATGGAAGGCCTCCCTTTTTCTGAGGAGATGGGGAGGAGAGAGTGATGGGGGTAGGGGAGGAGAAAGGGACAGAGTCAGAGGGGATGAGGTAGGGGAAGCTGTGATCAATCAGGATGTGAAGTAAATAAATAATTTAATCAAAAACAGGAAATCTACTGAATAAAGATCATAAGAATTTTAAATTTTAAAAAGTAACCCTCTACTTAATAACGCATTTACTCTTAATGATTACTTTTGTCTGATAGTAATTTGGCTGCTTTAGCTTTCTATTTAATGTTTTCATGGACATGATGTCTACTCTTCATTATCAATTTAGAATCACCTAGAAGACTAACCTTTCAACATCTCTGTTGGGGCATTTGCAGATAATTACACATGGATGCCTCACCCATGAAAGGAGTTACAGAGACAAAGTTTGGATCTAAGACAAAAAGATGGGCTATACAGAGACTACCCCACCGGGGGATCCATCCCATAATCAGTCACCAAACTCAGACACTATTGCATAGGACAGCAAGAGTTTGCTGAAGGGACTCTGATATAGCTGTCTCATATGAGGCTATGCCAGTGCCAGGCAAATATAGAAGTGGATGCTCACAGTCATCTATAGGATGGAGAACAGGGCTCCCAATGGGGAAGCTAGAGAAAGTACCACAGGAGCTGAAGGGGTCTTCAACCCTATAGGTTGAACAACAATATGAACTAACCAGAACCTCCAGAGCTCATGTCTCTAGCTGCATATGTAGCAGAAGATGGCCTAGTTGGCTATCATTGAGAAGAGAGGCCCCTTGGTATTGCAAACTTTATATGCCCCAATACAGGGGAATGCCAGGGCCAAGAAGTGGGAGTAGGTGGGCAGGGCAGCAGGGCTGGGGGAGGATAGAGGGAACTTTCAGGATAGCATTTGAAATGTAAATTAAGGAACTATCTAATAAAAAAATTGAAAGAAAAGAAAAGTGAGCATGTGCTGGGGTCCTAGACTGGTAAAGGGGAGAAATCCAGATGGCAATCAGGACTCATCTCTCTGTGCTTCAGGTGTGTGGACATCTGACAAGCTAGTGATGCTCTCTCTACCATCCTTTGCCTTTGTGGTGGACCAACCGTACCTTCAAACTGTGAGGCAATATACATTCCATTCTTAAGTTGTTTGTTTTGTCACAGCATCAAGAAAAGAAATTCATACAATAGGTATACTAGATTTTCTATTCCTTCCCTTTTACCTTTCCTGTTTTTAAGTTGTATTTCACAGAAGTAGTACAGCATTGGGTCTCTGGGAGAGTCTCCCCTAAATCTATTTTTCTCATATTTTAGGTCATAAATTGTTTATTGATATTAATGATATACTTGAACTTTTTCATATCTTTAATGTAATTTTCCCATCTCTTCTCCACCTCTCATTCTTCTTGCTTCTTTTTCTTCTTTTGATTTTATGGGGTTAATAAAGATTTTTAGTTCATTCTCACAGCCCTGATCCATTTTTCTCTTTACTGTCTTTGAAATTAAAGCTGATATTTTGGTGCCTTTGAAATTACACTATGCACATTTAACTTAACAAAATATAGTTTCATTTTTTTTCCAAAAATAGGACTTCAAGGTTCTTTCACAGGACCATTATTTCTCTGGTTCCATTTTGACTGGCTTTTCACTTGAAGGTTCCAATCTTGGAACTTTTTAAAGACAAAATTAAAGCATTCCTCTCGTATCTAGACATTCTTTATTGAAATTTTGTGTATTCACCTTTTCCCATTTTTTGTGTGTCTCTCCTTTTGTACCACACAGATCTGCCTTCTAAAATTGTTAATTTTTTTTTACCTTCAAAAGAGTTTTCATGCTCAGTTGGTGGTAGGAGCTCCTGTAAAATTTTTATCTAAAAATGTCTTTACTTATCGTTCAGTCCTTATAAAAATCCCCATCATTTGGTGTAGGATTCTAAGATGATATTTTTTTCTCTCACAATTATCCTAACATCTTCCATGTTCTATGGGCCTATGAGACATCTATTCTTTCTCATGTTTTGTAGATGATCTGTCTTCACTTTCTCTGGCAACTTTAAAATCTCACTTTAGCATTGTGGAGTTTCAATGCACTATATCTGGGTACAGAATAAATAGATGTATGTCTTCTAATGTGATGGAGAATTCTCAGCAATCATCTCTTTGAATATCGTCTTGCTAGGTTGACAGGGCCTCCTTAGAAATTGTCTTATATTTTCTCAAACTTTCTTGTTCTATGCTTCCAGATTGTCTGGCATATTTTTCATGTCCTCTTTTTGACTCCTGGCTATTTCTTTCAGATCCATCTTCTAATAACTCTCTTTGAGTCAGTCTAACTCAGTTTTAAGGGTTTTTAATTATCATTTTAATTACATCAACTGTAGTTTCACTTTCAGAAGTTCCATTTTGTTTTTGTCTGAATCTTCTTGGCCATGTCTAATAGATTCCAAGTCTGCTTGTCAAAATGATTCCATCCTCCCTCCAGTGATAGAAATAATCTTTTTTTTCCAATTTTTTATTAGATATTTTCTTAATTTACATTTCAAATGATATCCTGAAAGTTTCCTCTCCCCTCCTCCCAGCCTGCTCCCCTACCTACTCACTCCCTCTTCTTGGCCCTGGCATTCCCCTGTATTGGGGCATATAAAGATTGCAATACCAAGGGGCCTCTCTTCTCAATGATGGCTGACTAGGCCATCTTCTGCTACATATGAAGCTAGAGACATGAGTTCTGGGGGTTCTGGTTAGTTCATATTGTTGTTCCTCTTCTAGGGTTGCAGACCCCTTCAGCTCCTGGGGTTCTATCTCTAGCTTCTCCATTGTGAGCCCTGTGTTCCATCATATAGATGACTGTGAGCATCCACTTCTGTATTTGCCAGGCACTGGCATAGCCTCATATGAGACAGCTATATCAGGGTCCCTTCAGCAAACTCTTGCTGTCCTATGCAATAGTGTCTGAGTTTAGTGACTGATTATGGGATGGATCCCCCGGTGGGGTAGTCTCTGGATGGTCCATCCTTTTTTCTTAGCTCTAAACTTCATCTCTGTAACCTTCAAAGGAGGAATGAAGTATCCATATGCTGGTCTTCCTTCTTGATTTTCTTGTGTTTTGAAAATTGTATCTTGGGTATTCTAAGTTTCTGGGCCAATAGCCACTTATCAGTGAGCACATATCCAATGACTTCTTTTGTGATTGGGTTACCTCACTAGGTGTGACTCTAACTAAGGAAGTGAAAGATCTGTATGACAAGAACTTCAAGTCCCTGAAGAAAGAAATAGAAGATCTCAGAAGATGGAAAGATCTCCCATGCTCATGGATTGGCAGGATTAATAGTCAAAATGACTATCCTGCCAAAAGCAATCTACATATTCAATGCAATCCCCATCAAAATTCCAACTCGATTCTTCAGTGACATAGAAAGGGCATTTTGCAAATTCATCTGGAATAATAAAAAACCTAGGATAGCAAAAACTATTCTCAACAATAAAAGAACCTCTGGGGGAATCACCATGCCTGACATTAAGCCATACTAAAGAGCTATTGTGATAAAAAAAAAAAAAAAAAGGCATGGTACTGGTACAGCTACAGACAGATAGATCAATGGAATAGAATTGAAGACCCAGAAATGAATCCACACACCTATGGTCACTTGATTTTTACAAGGGAGCTGAAACCATCCAGTGCAAAAAGGACAGCATTTTCAACAAATGGTGCTGGCACAACTGGCAGTTATCATGCAGAAGAATGCGAATTGATCCATTCTTATCTCCTTGTACAAAGCTCCAGTCTATGTGGATCAAACACCTCCACATAAAACCAGAGACATTGAAATGTAAAGAGGAGAAAGTGGGGAAAACCCTCGAAGATATGGGCACATGAGAAAAATTTCTAAACAGAACAGCAATGGCCTGTCCTGTAAGATCAAGAATTGACAAATGGGACCTTATAAAATTGCAAAGCTTCTGTAAGGCAAAGACACTGTCAGCATGACAAGAAGACCACCAACAGATTAGGAAAGGATTTTTACCAATCTTAAATCTGATAAGGGACTAATATCCAACATCTACAAAGAGCTCAAGAAGCTGGACTCCAGAAAAACGAATAACCTCATTAAAAAATGGGGTACAGAGCTAAACAAAGAATTCTCAATTGAGAAATTCCGAATGGTTGAGAAACACCTGAAAAAATGTTCAACATCCTTAATCATCAGGGAAATGCAAATCAAAACAACACTGAGATTCCACCTCACACCAGTCAGAATGGCTAAGATCAAAAATTCAGGTGACAGCAGATGCTGGCAAGGATTTGGAGAAAAAGGAACACTCCTCCATTGCTGGTGGGATTGCAAGCTTGTACAACCACTCTGGAAGTCAGTCTGGCATTTTCTTAGAAAATCGGACATAGTACTACCAGAGGATCCAGCAATACCTCTCCTGGGCATATACCCAGATGTTCCAACTGGTAAAAAGGACACATGCTCTACTATGCTCATAGCAGCCTTATTCATAATAGCCAGAAGCTGGAAAGAACCCAGATGTCCCTCAACAGAGGAATGGATACAGAAAATGTGGTACATTTACACAATGGAGTACTATTCTTCTATTAAACAATGAATTTATGAAATTCTTGGGCAAATGGATGTATCTGGAAGATAGAAATAATCTTATCCAAGACAGAAACCCATAAGGTTGGTGTTCTAGAAAAAAGACTTAGTCAGGCTCGAAGCTCCATGGAAATGAGCCATGGCTCAGAGCTTAAGGTAATGGATACTGCTCAAGCTGTGACCTCACTGTTTGGACCACAACCCTTGGCCATGCCTGGGCTGACCTGCATGGCTCAGCCATGAAGCCTGGCTTGGCACAGCAGAACTGGAGTGAAAACTCTGCCACATCCTATCACCCCTGTCTTCTTTCTCAAACCTGCAACCCAAAGGCCCAGCCTTCCTTGTAAAATCTGATTCTGTCTCTTACCAGCCTTAATTTGTGTGTTTTATCCAATACATATGGCTTCAATGAGTCCAATCCAAGCCTCTCATCCAGCTTTGCACTTGCTAGCAGTACTTAATTTAATTCTACTTGAATGTCAAATGCTGCCATTGGCCCCTGCTCCCAATATAACCTCTTCCTCCAGATGTCTTACTGTTCAGATTTTGTTTGCAGAGAACTTCACTGGGGAGGCTTGGGGGTTATCTCCTCCATCTTCAAACCAAGCAGCTCATCAACAAAGTACATTTAAATAGAATTCAATTATTTCTCAGTGGAAATGTGTTGGACCGTGAAAGGCCGTCTGTGTTCTGGTGCAGCAAGGCTTACTCTGGAGACTCAGTAGAAAATTCTACAAGGGACAGAACTGTAAGCTACACTCCCAGACATTGGGCTCCTGACACCACAAGCCCTCAACTCCATAATCCTGTGACTATCAGTCACATAGGCAAGGCTCCAAGCTCCTGGTATTCTGGCTAGACTCCACCCCCACAGTTACTTGGCTACAGCCAGGTATACCCTGCCCCACAGTTATCTGGCAACAGCAAGGTAGCCCCGCCCACTATAAAACGGGCTGCTTGGCCCCTCTTCACTCTCTCTTAAGCTCTTACTCTCTTTCTTGTTGTCTCTTACTCTCCTCCACCTCCTTACCCCCTTTTTCCATGTGGCCATTGCCACCCTCTGCTTCTTTACTTCTCTCTCTCTCTCTTTCTTTCTCTCTCTCTCTCTCTCTCTCTCTCTCTCTCTCTCTCTCTCTCTCTCTCTCTCTCCTTTTCTACAATAAAGCTCTAAAACCTTGGACTGTCTATGCTCATTAATATTCACTGCAAGTCTAACCTCACACCAGGAGGCCTCTCAGCGTTTCCAGCCTCCAGACCTGACCAAGGACTCTCACCCTCCTGGGGAACTACCCAGCGCTTTCTCCCCCTGACTCTTCTCCCTTCGGCCCCAGGCCTGACCAAGCCATCCCAGGAGCTCACACCTGTTCTCAGCTCTTCCTCTGAGTCCAGTGATGTCCTGCGGGATGCAGGTCTCTCCCACCCCTTTATTTCCCCACGGCTAGTGCCCCAGAGAAAGGACCTCAGAGTACTTTATTCTCACACTGATAGTTTAATCTAGGACTTCAAAACAAACCTCATCATGGAGCTGGTCCCATTATGACACCTATCAAACCTTGGGACTTACCAAAGACTGACCAACACCTCAAACATATTCTGCCATTATATTCTGCCACAATGAGAGCAACCACTCACATCCACTGACTAAAGTACCCCAAAGAGTCTGGAAGAATCCTGAAAAAATATTGGGATCTCTAACATTGGCCCAAAGAAATGGCTCTTCACCTTGTTTGCAGGATAAAATCACTTAAGTACTTTTGAATATCCTATGCCCAGGCAATAGCTGGGGCAATATCATAACAATCTGTACATCCAGATCTTAACTTCAGAATCTGGGTACAAAGATAAATGACTGGCAGTCTCTTTTCACAGACCAAATAAGCACACTAATGATGTAATGTCACTTCTATTAAAGAGCAGAAGAAGAGCTGCATAATACCCTGGAGCTGGGGCAGGGCAAGCTAGTCAGGTAAGTGACTGCCCAAGCACCACTCTCTGGGGGCTGTTGGAATCTTGTCTGTGGCACATGCTTCTACCCAGGGCCATGATCTGTACTGCAGCCTGAAGCCATGCTAAACAATGCCCATGGCCAGGCTGCTGTTGAGGACCACATTGATACAAGTGGCCTGAGCTGCCACCTGAGACCATGGTGATAGCTGGGTTCTCACTGCCACTGAGGGACACATCTCATTCAGAGACCATTGTGTAGCTGAGGTCTGTGGGGATGTCAACTGTCCAGGTTGTCACCAGGGACCATGCAGCAGTCTGTGGTCTATGCTGCCTCCTGAAGTCATGGATGTCTTAAGGCTATTCTGCCATGGGGGGAGCCATATTGATGGGAATGGCCTGAATTGCCAACTGAGGCCATAGTGATGTCCTGGTCCTTGCTGCCACCTAAGGGTTTATCTAGGTCGAAGGCCTGACTGAACCTGGGATCATGTTGATATCAGTGGTCCTTTACCACTGAAAGCCATGCTGATGTCTGTGGTCTGTGCTTTTACCTAAAGCCAAGTTAATATTAGTGGGCTATGCTGCTACCTGAGGCCAGATTGATATGGGCAGCTGACACTGTCACCTGAGACCATGTTAATGTCTATAGAATTGGCAGCCTCCAAGGGCCTTATCTGGGTCCATGGTACTGTGCGACACGCCTCCCTTGACCAGCAAGAAAGTCACACCACCACCGGGATCTTCTCAGTCAGCTTTATTCTGGAGCACCTTGATTGTAGATTCCCAGGACCCTGGACAGCAGCAGAGCTGCTGCTTTTATACTCTCCCAGGGAAGGGGGGGGTGTCATAGTGGATGAGGATTGGTGCACCAAGCTACACCTCATTTGCATGTGGCCCGTTCATTAGTGCCACAAGCCACGCCTCATTTGCCTATTTGGGAGGGCCTATTGCCTGAGGAGAGCCTGAAGAGACCTGCGCATGCGCACTAGGCTCTCTTTCCTGACAGCCAGCTGGTCCCCTGCCATCTTGTAATGGCGGGGAGCCACGGCTGCCTACATCTCACGGAGATCCGAGGCTTCACGGAGAGTGGAGGCTTCATGGAGATTTGGCTGCCTACGGGGCCGAGGCTCCACAGGGCCACGGCTGCCTACGGGGCCGAGGCTCCACAGGGCCATGGCTGCCTACGGAGCCGAGGCTCCATGGGACCATGGCTGCCTACCGAGCCGAGGCTCCACAGGCCGCGGCTGCCCACCTAGTTGAGGCTCCACAAGACCGTGGCTGCCTATGGAGCCGAAGCTTCCTACAGTACTGCAGCAGCAGGCCAGGTTCGTGGTCTGTGCTGTCTTCAGAAACTGAGTAGAGACCAATGATCCACGTTCCTGATAAATGTATGAAAAACTAGAAGGCTACTTTTGCCATGATGTTTATGACTGAAGATATACAATTGAGAAGAAGAGTCATGGAAAACTTTTGTGACAACCTCTACCCCCAACCCCCAAAAGTAACAGCCTAGACAATAAACCACTGAAGATAACTCTTAAAAAGTGTGATGGAGATGCAGAAGTATAGCTTTCCACAATTGATGGCTTCAGGAGGAGATACGCTGTGGGAGGGGAAGGACTCGGATCTATTTAAAGGGGCAGGACACTAAGAATTTGACCATGACACAGTGAGTATATGGATAAGACGAAGTGAGCTGTCTGTATTTTTTTCCTTTTCTTATTTTAATCTTCTTTGTAGGGGCAGAGGTCACAAGGGGGTGGTACACATGGAAGGACTGGAAAGGGGTTGTGATTAGGGTGCATGATGTAAATCTTCTAGAGAATCAAAATAGTGTTATGTAGGGGGGAGAGCAGACAAGGATGAGAATATGCTGCCCCAAATGTACTATCTTGCCATGTCTTGGTTCTGACAGCAATAGAGAATCAACAGATATGGAAAGAAGCCTTCCAGATTTCCTTACCTGACTGACAGCAGAAACTTGGGAGAAATGAAGACTGTTATAAATCCCTTCTCCACAGGAGTTATAGGCAAGGAGATGAAAAGTGGTCTAAGATGAGTCTGCAGAAACAAATGCTATGAAAATAACCCTAACCTTCCCTTAGTTTCTCCCATACTTATCGTCCCACAATTTACCACCCTGAAAGCTTTAACCCTGCCTCCTTTGTCTATGCACTCCTCCAGAATTTATGAGCCTTTGTTAAAATGATTTATGAGCTTCTGCTCTCACTATTTTCTTTGGATTTCCCCCTCTTTCTTGTGAAGCCCCTGTGTGCATAAAAATATAAATATCAATGAGGAAGCAGATGCCTTTTCTCCTATTAACCTGTCCTCTGTTAGTGTAATTCACAGATCTCTAGTCACTGAATCTGAGAAAGCAGAGGAAAAGCATTTTCCTTCCCTACAGAGATCTACATACATATTAAAAAGCAGAGAGGAGGGAGTGCTTATTTATTTGAAGGGATGAGGGGAAAAAAGGCCAGAGACAGATTCATAGAGGTGGAATGAGACATCTACGATGTGCCATGAGGAAAAAATAAGAACTGGCCACGTGGAGAAAATGCAAGGGAGAGAGAACAAGGAGAGTAAGGCACAGAAACAGGAAGACAAGCATTTCAACATGGCTAAAGAATGGACCATATGTTGAGTGGTCTCCTTCAGAGATGTAAAAGACATGGTCAAGGAGTTTGGATTTCTTTTTCAGAAGGCAATAGAAGAGGTAGCCAGTGAAAGTCATATAGTTGACTGGATTTCCATCTTAGTAGGATGGAAAAAAAAAAAAAAAAAAAAAGAAACACCTCTGCTCCCGTCCATGCCTATCCTGAAGCTGCACAAAGGTTTGGTGTATGTGCTGAGAGCTCAAGACTAGGCCACATCCTTCTAGACAAGAGATATATGGTTGTTCCTATAGAAAGCAGGACTCATATATCATCCATCCTAGAAAGTCTATGGTTCTAGCATGGGAAAGAAGACTTTGAGGTTTATCATGAGACCAATGAAAAAGATCTTTAGGGAAGCTTGGAGGCATTCCTTTCAAGAAGACATGTAGTCTTCTGCCATTATGATATAGCAGAGAGAAGTAACAAAGCTCCTATTTGGTATATGTTGTAATATTTTTCCTGATGACATATTACCAAGTCTGTTTACCCCAGGTTGGACATTGAGAATAGACCAAAGAAACAAATCCATCCAAGATTAATTTATAGAACTGGTAGATTAGCTGATGTTATTTACAGTAGAATGGTTGACTTAGAGGCAGCTGCATCCCTGAAAAGCATAAATGGTGACTCCCAAAGGCTACATCCTTAAAACTCCCTGCACAGACCTACAGACTTCTCTTCCCAGCAGTTGTTAATGCCACATAAACTTCTTGAAACTTGTGACTGTTTTTACTTCCTGAGTCTTAAATCAGCTCTCATCTGGATGGACTGTTTTAAATCAGAAGAAATTGCATGTGTTAATTATTTTGGCATTTCAGTGTCAAAGTATTCTGCAAAAAAATTAAGAAAAAAGAGATTTAATTTCATTAATTTTTTTCAAGCATTTCAGTTTGTGTGGTGGTTTAAATAAGAATGGTCCCCATAGGCTCGTCATATATTTGAAACCAGCCAAGGCGTGGTGGTGCACGCCTTTAATTCCAGGGGAGGCAGAGGCAGGCGAATTTCTGAGTTCAAAGCCAGCCTGGTCTACAAAGTGAGTTCCAGGATAGCCAGGGCTATACAGAGAAACCCTGTCTCAAAAAAAATAAATAAATAAACCACATATATTTGAAACCTTAATCATCCAGGAGTAGCACTATTTGAAACGGTTTAGGAGGTGTGGCCTTGAAGAATGAAGTGTGTCACTGGGATTGGGTTTTAAGGTTTCAAAAGCCTACAAAGGGCCTAGTGTCCTGGAGATCCAGATGTTCAGCTCCTTCACCAGCACCATGTCTGCCTGTATGTCACCATGCTTCCCACCACGATAATGGACTAAACTTCTGAAATGGCAAGCAAGTTCCCAAGAAAATACTTTATTTTATAAAAGTTTCCTTGTCTTGGTCATAATGTCTCTTCATACTAATAGAACACTGAGATAGTTGGTCATATACTACAGGAGAATGTTGGCTTATGGTATTGAGAATATATGGTGGTATTGGATCACATCATGGCAGACCAAATGAGAATGACCCCTATAAGCTCATATATTTGAGTGCTTAGACAGCAGGGTGCGTGTTGAAGGAAGTGTGTCACCAGGAGTAGGCCTTAAGGTTTCAAAAACCCAAGCCAATTCTCTCTCTCTCTCTCTCTCTCTCTCTCTCTGTCTCTGTCTCTGTCTCTCTGTCTCTCTCTCTCTCTCTCTCTCTCTCTCTCTCTCTCTCTTTCCCCCCCCCCCCCCGAGGATCAGGATGTAGCTCTCAGCAACTTCTCCAGAGCCATGCTTGCCTTCATGCTACTGTGTTCCATCATAATAATAATGGACTAACTTTAAACTGTAAGTGAACCCTCAAGTAAATGTTTTGTTTCATAAGAGTTGCCTTGGCCACAGTGTCTCTTCAGAGCACTGGAACAGTGACAAGCACACCAAGAAACAAAGAACCAGCAGGAAGCAAGGGTCAGCCACCATCATAACTCACCCCTAGTGGCTCACATCCCTCAGATAGGACCCAACTCCTAAAAGTTCCACAGAATCTCAAGATACCACTATCATCTGAGGACCATTCAAAACATGACCATACAAAGGACATTTCAGATTAAAACTATACCACAAGCATCTCTAGTAACACATAAAAACTGCTTCTTGCATGGCCCTCCTGTTTTTCTCATAGATGGAAAATTGATTTGTAGTGTCTGCATGTTAATTCTGGTTCCAAGAATAGGATAGCTATTTAAACATAAGGTCTACATTCCAAAGAGGAACTGTAGAAATAGAGCAATAAAAGCCAATGGAAGCCGGGCGTGGTGGCGCACGCCTTTAATCCCAGCACTCGGGAGGCAGAGGCAGGTGGATTTCTGAGTTCGAGGCCAGCCTGGTCTACAAAGTGAGTTCCAGGACAGCCAGGGCTATACAGAGAAACCCTGTCTCGAAAAACAAAAACAAAAAACAAAAACAAACAAAAAAAAAAAGCCAATGGAGCTGGCAGGCACTCCTGATGGGTGTCTAAGAAATAGCTAAATATCTCCAGCTCCCAAAGAGACTTCTCTACATCCTAGAAAGAATGACGTGATTGTATTAAGGGAACTAGGATATCCATCCACAAAGACTACAGAGGTAAGAGTGGACATTAGAAACTCCCTAGGAGGATTTGTGCCTAGTTAAGAAATTACAACTAAGAGAAAGGACATGGAAAGAAAAGGAAAGGGTACATTCAGCAGACAGAGTCCACAAGTTATAATGAAATAGACCAGCTTCTTGGCACAGGGATAGAATAGTGATCTTGCAAACAAGAGTAGAGTATACCTAGGAAGTAGCAAAGAACATTCCTGAAGTGTGTGGTGAAAAGAATGAAGCTGGGGCTAGAGAAATGGTTCGATAATTAAGAACACTGGCTGCTCTTTTAAAGTGATATCTGGAATCAGTTCCCAGCACCCATTCAGCAGTTCACAATTTTTGGTAACTCCAGTTCCAGAAGATCTGAAGCTCTCCTTTAGTCTCTGCAGGCACTAGGCATGCATGTGGTGCACACATATACGTGCAGACAAAACACCCATTTGTGGAAAAACTCTGCTAATTAAGGTCTAAGTCCACCATGACTAGATAGCTTCTAGGTTTAGGTCCAATATAGGAGACTCATTTCTTTAGCAGGTTTTCTCTGACCTTGTCTGGGGAATTCTAAGCCTACACATAGGCCTCTTCCTGAAGCATGTCCTGAAGCCTCAATTAGATTATAGGACTACTTTCCTTTCTCTTGACAAAATCTGATCAGCCAGTACCTGAGAGTCCTGAAACACTTCCCCATGCTAATTAGGCATTCCAGTACCCTAAGCCCCCACCAATGACATTTGCCCATCCTGGATGTCCCTACCCTCGGTCCCCCAAAACTTTATAAGCCTTCAATCACCCTAAGGAAAGTTGATCTGCCTATCAATTGTGGTCCCTGTGTGAGAATAAGTAGGCTGTACGAGTGTCTCAAAGATTTGGGGGACAAACTGTAGACACGAGGGTGACGGGAGTACTTGACATAGTCGATTATTAGGTCTTCTTACCCCTCCGGGTATGGGTATATTTAAAATTTAATTTTTTTATTATTACTCCGATTGACCCTATGTGGTTTTTAGTTACCTTTCTGTTTAAGTGGAAGAATTTCTAAAACATGGGGGTTTTTTCTGCCATGAAAGACAGGCAAAGAATCTGCATCAACATCTTAGTAGTCAATTTCTTTATCCCCAACTTCATCATGTTCTGAATAAAGGCACTGTAGGGTCTGACTCAAGCTGCCTGCAAGCTGAGTGAGACAGTGCACACAAAGAATGTGGTGCAGCCTCAGGCACAGACATAGCCTTCTGATTACTGTGCTCATGAGGAGCTAAATGACAGGTCCTAGAGATCATACATCCTAATTCTCAGATGTTATAGACATGTTTGATTGTATGGCAAAAGGGACTTTTACAGTAGCTCAAAGTATTAAGAATATTGTGATAAACCCAGATTAACTCTGATACACAGAGTGGCCTAATGTAATCTCAGACTTCTGTAATGAGTAGAGAAAAAAGAAACGCGTCAATGAGACAGACATGAAGACAGAAGAAGGCTAGAAGACTGACTCCAAACAAGGAGGAAGTGACCTCGAGCAAAGTAGTCAGATACCAGCTGGAAGGGGCGGGAAAACAGGGCCTCCAAGACACAGGAGGCTAAGACAACCTGCGATTCCTGAAAGAGACACTCTCTAGTTTGTTGAGCTTCTGGCAAGCTATGCAGATGGCTCCAAGTTTCTAGCTTTCATGAACTGACATCCATGCTAGGCTAGGATTTTAGTGATTCAGCATTCTTTAAGTCATTTCTACTCCATTTGGTAATCTTTCACTCACACACCTGCAAGGAAGCAACCTCAACAAAACTCATTGATTCACCAAGTTGGATGTTAGTGGCATCTCGGTCTATTGTCATGTCCCTGAGTTGAGGAGGGATGTTTGTACATATCTCCCCAGTAATAGTGTCACACACATTTATACCGATGAGCTGCATACTTACAAATAGTTGAGGTAGAAAGCTAACAGCATGTATAATATTCCATAGTTATGAAGACAGGAAGCAGAAAGGCCTTCCTTAGCTTGAGCGCAATGTATGACAATCAAAGTCCCTCAACAGGCATCAGGAACTAGACATAACTTGTTGAGCTATGAAATGAGCAGATTGTTGCAATGGTAATACATTTTAAGAGTATAGACAGCTTTACCTTTTGTAATCTCTTCTTCAAAGTGAAAAGTACTAAAGTATTTTACCGCAGTTTACACTGCAGAGAGCTCTAAGTTTCCAATTTTCATTAACTGACACTTAAGCTGGGCTGGGATTTTAGTGATACTGCTGTCTTTGAGTAATTTCTGCTCCATTCAGTAATCCTTTACCTATATATAGCCCTGTATCAAATTCTACATTCTACTAGAGTTGCTAGAAAACAAAAAAGAGAAAGAAACAGGAAAAAAACTACTAAAGAAAGAGACGAGAGGCTGGAGATTCTACTTCTTGGTAGCAGTGTTGTGTAAATTTAAATCATCTCAATAATAAAAGGCACAAGTAAGGCACCATCAGCCTTACACTCACACAGCCTTACACTCACATCAAGCCTTACACTCACACAGCCTTACACTCACACAACCTTACACTCACACAGCCTTACACTCACATCAAGCCTTACACTCACACAGCATTCTGTACTTTCAAAACTTTTATGGCTGTCTACAATATGTCGCCAAGACAGCTTGCTGTGGTTTGAATGTGAAATGTCTCCCATAGAGCCATGTGTCTGAAAACTTAGTCCCTGAATGCTGACATCTTTTTGGAAGGTTGTAGAACCCTTATGAGGTGGGGTTTTACTGAAGGCACAGTATCACTATACTTATACTTATACTAGTCTTTCTTCCTGTTCACTCCTTGATTTCTGACTGTGGTCATAATGTGGGCAACTGCCTCCTCCTCCTCCTCCTCCTCCTCATGCAGCCATGGCTTTTTCCACCATGCTGGACTATATGCTGGACTACATTGCTTCTTAAACTGTAATGTAAGCCACAATAAATCCTCTTCGCTTCAGTCACTTCTTGTTCTATATTTTAGTCACAGCAACAACTACTAAAACAGAAGTAACTAATATGTAAGTCTAAACTAGGAATAATTTGTAACCATTGCTACCCAATAAGTGACACCATGGGGTCCAGGATGAGAGGGAACTAGACTAATACTCTCAGGTAAGGATGCCCAAAGACTCTCGTCTGCCTCAATCATAATGAATCCACTTTGTGGATTATATTTTCATTTAATCTCAGAACATTGTTCTCACTATAGTTGGAGTAATATAACACAGTGCCAACCAAAAGTGGTTCAGAGCAAATTACAGCCGCGTATCACAAAGCTTAGCATAGCATTACAAGTAGCTCATTGAACCACCAGCATTTTGTTTGCAGAAGTAAGCGGCTGGCCATTCTGCATAATACAGCAGTGCAGCTGGTAATAGCAGGAGCTGAAATAAAGGAGTTCAGGGGTAGGAGCCTCATTTATGAACAAGTGAGGAAACCCTAATGAAATAGCATTTTGCCCCATCATCATCCTCCTGAGAAAATTCCCTGTGAGGTTTTCCATTTGAATCTCGGGCATATTTATGAAGATCAAAGTAATGGCTCTTTAAAATTAATTACATGAATTTGTAGCTCAACAACATTGAGTGAAAGACGGATGTTGTACCCCATGCCTTGTTACAGCTGTACATCACATACATCAAAAGCCTGGGACTCTGGGGAGAGCAAAGTCCCTCTCTACACCAGCCCCCAAGCAGCCGGGACAGACGTGGAAAGAGTACAAAAGATCAGTCCCCAAAGTTGTTGTGACAGCTTAATTGTATTATAGTGCTTAGATAATTCCCATTTATTTGGCTTTTTCCTCAGCTCCAATGCTGGCCCCCCAAGTGTAGCTATTACCAGGAAAATTAAGATTCACAACTTTAATGGGTCTGCTTGCTCTCTCTAATGCTGTCCCTACTCAAAAGTCCTGGTAATTGTTCCACGCTGATCAGGACTTCCCCCCCAGCCCACAGCATGCTGAGACCCGACAGCAACTAACTAATTGCAATTAAAATCTCCCACGTGAGTGGAAGAGAATAACATAAATTAATCAGTACATTAGCAGAATTACATTTAAATGTTCAAATGTGCATCTAACATAGTGGGACATTTTAAATTATAAAGCAAAGTACTTCATTACAGATGCTGATATTTTAATGAGGAAATGTGATGTTTGGTTAAATGGGAGCACAATATAGAAACTTCCTTAAAATTAGCATCAGTGATGCATTTTAATTCAAGAAACAAGTTGTGGTCTGTGTAATTCCTGCAAATCAATGTAGAAAAATTTGCCTGGAGCTATGGAGACAGTTGATCATCTCATTCTCTGAAGAATTAATAATTTCAGCTGTACTAACTAGCATTTTATGTAAATTGTCAGATAAATCACAGTAATAAATACAGGTTTTAGAAGAACAAAACAGTATGCTTCTCCTTAATTTATTCAGTCATCAATCCGTATATACTGAGGCTCAGGGATATGAAAGATTCAACATCAGAGTCAAAAAAATAAAGAAAATGAGAGAAAAAGGGAAGAGAATGTCTCCTATGGTGGCATGGAGAACCTGGGGGCAGGGGTGTAGTAAGTCCCATCTAATCTTACCAAAATTGTAAGTAGGAAAATACGAACATACATATAAAAGTTGGATTATGCATTGAGAAGATTGGTTCAGTGGCTAAAAGAGCATGCTGCCTAACTCTTGTGATACCTGCACCACCCACATGGTGGAAGAAGAGAACCGACATTTACAAACTGTTCTTGGACCACTACCACACCTGCACACATACACATACACATACACTCGCACACATAAAAACAAGCATACACATGTGTGCACATGCACACACATACACACATGCACACAAACATACACATATATAAATTCACACACACACATACACAAACATACACACATGTGCAAGCACACACACATGCAGGCACACACACACACACATAGACAACACTCACAAACATACACACATGCACACACACACACACACACACACACGTACACACATGCACATGCACACACAAATATAAACATATATAAATAAATGATTTTTTTAAAGAAGTGGTCTTCTCTCTAAAGAAGCCTCTCTCCCGACAGTGATCAATCACTGTTATTTCTATTGAAACAGCCTGTCCTCTTGGTGTCTCTGTGACATCATTGTTGTTCTACACCAGATGGCAGAAGTCCATCTTCTTCTGAGTGTCTTAGGGCATAGCTTGGCACCCTGGCTGGTGTGCATGAAGACACCTGCTCACTTATTGGCATAACTGTGGACATTGCTGGCTTTGACTGAAGCTGGTGGTCCTGATAAACAAAGGTGGGTAAGAAATCCTCTCTTTTGTGTTTTGGAAAAGAGCTGCTTCAAAGACTCCTCCCTTTTCTCCACAGATATTCAATGATGCTTCTTTTGCTTATCTTCAACAAGACTAGACATAAACCTGCCCAGTCTCATTACTGGTCTCGAAAAAATTTAGCTCTTCTGGTCAGAGTGGCACACACCTATGACCACAGTATTCTGGAGGATGAGGCAGGGGAGCAGAGATGAAGATGCTCTGTGTCAGCTTACATCATGGCACATAGGACTCAGAAAAAATAATTAATTACAATAGCAATAATAAATATAATTATAAATATAGTCAGCTGCCCCACTTGTCGTCACAGGGCAATTGAAACAAGATGGTTAGCCCAATTGACTCTACTCTTCCCAAGTCCCAGAACCTGGGATCTCCTCTGTGGATCACATAGGCTTGCCAAGAGGCCAGCCACAGGGTAGAATTTCCCTGTCATTCTGTACCACTGCTCATCATCATTTCTAGTCTTGTGATGCCTGAAGGCCTGCAGGCAGAGCCCTTTCCCTGTTACAGGAATCTTGTAAGGGGGAGCCCTTACAAGAAGACTTTGAACAAAATCTCTCCCTCTAAAGTGCATATGAGTTTTCCATCAAATACCATCAGTGGTTAATGGTATCCAGATGTGACTCTGAGCGTTACTGAGATCTATGCAAAGGCATTCCATTATATCTCACATGAACTAATCATATTAAATCCCAGAGTAAATGGAGACTACTGAAAATAAAGATAGACAATGACATGATTGTGCGTGTGTGTGTGTGTGTGTGTGTGTGTGTGTGTGTGTGTGTGTGTGTGTTTTGTCTGCATCTTTGTCTAATCACCATGTGCATGTAGTGTCTGCTGTGGTAAACCATCATGTGGGTGCTGAGAATCAAACCTGGGTCCTCTAAAAGAGATTCTTGTGCTCTCAACTTCTAAGCTAGCCTTACAACACATACAACACCATTTTTTAAATTGCTATTATAGTAAAACATTTATCATTCTGTAACCTGCAAACAGGATAATTACACTTAAATTAGTCTCCACTTATAACTGACCAAGATCAAGTCTGAACAGAGCAGGAGACAAGAATCAATCCACCTTTCCTCTCTGTGTCTCCTGTCAGGGTGATAACAAAGAGCAAGAAGGGGTGTAGGCTCAACGACGCTTCAAGTGTTAATATGAAATGAATGGATCTGGAGGATATCATCCTGAGTGAGGTAACCCAATCACAAAAGAACACATATGATATGCACTCACTTATAAGTGGATATTATCCCAGAAGCACAGAATACCCAAGATACAATTTGCAAAACACATGAAACTCAAGAATAAGGAAGACCAAAGTGTGGACACTTCAATTCTTCTTAGAAAGAGGAACAAAATACCCATGGAAGGAGTTACAGAGACAGAGTTCAGAGTAGAAACTGAAGGAATGACCATCCAGAAACTGCCCCATCTGGAGATTCACCCCATAAACAACCACCAAACCCAGACACTATCGTAGATGCTAACAAGAGCTTGCTGACAGAAGCCTGATATAGCTCCTGAGAGGCTCTGCCAGTGCCTGACTAATACAGAAGTGGATGCTCACAGTCATCCATTAGACAGAGTGCAGGATCCCCAATGAAGAAGCTAGAAAAAGTACCCAAGGAGCAGAGGGGGTTTGCAGCCCCATAGGAGGAACAACAATATGAACTAACCAGTAACCCCAGAGCTCCCTGGGACTAAACCACTAATCAAAGAAAACACATGGTGGGACTCATGGCTCTAGCTGCATATATAGCAGAGGATAGCCTAGTTGGTCATCAATGGGAGGAGAGGTCCTTGGTCCTGTGAAGGTTCTATGCCCCAGTATAGGGGAATGCCAGGGCCAGGAAGTGGAAGTGGGTGGGTTGGGGAACGGGGGAAGGGGGAGAGGATAGGGGATTTTCAGAGGGGAAACTAGGAAAGGGGATAACATTTGAAATGTAAATAAAGAAAATATCTAATGAAAAGAAAGAAATACTCTGAGGCAGCTGGAGGAGCAACAGTGGTTACAAAGCCAACACTTGTGGACAGGGTAAAGTCCAGACTGACAGTGTGATTGATGGTGTGAGTTCGTCACACTGCCTGCATTTGGGTTTTAGTTATGCTTCTCACTTACAACAAAATACTTGATTGAAAGATTTATCATAGCTCACATATACTGTCCATCACAGATATCATAGCTCAGAAGATACTGTCCTTCATGGCAGAAAAGTCAAAGCATTGGGGATTGAGGCACCTGGTCATACAGCATCTGCAGTCAGGAAGCAGAGAACTTCATGCTGGTACTCAGCTAGCATTCTCCTTTTCATCCACTTGAAGACCTCAGACCATGAATTGGTCCTACCAGCATTTAGGATAGATCTTTCTATCTCAATTAACCCAATTTAGAAACTCCCTCATAGGCATGTGCTTCTGCCTTCTAGGTAGTTCTACAATATTAGACATTACAATGTATACAAATTATGTTTTTCTTATATGAATGTCATCAATAAGTTAAACTGTTAATAGTTATGCAATTTCCTCAACCTACTAATTGGAATAGGGAGCCTATTTCCCCCTGAAATTCAAAACTGAAAACATTTTTTACAGGGTAGTTTAGAAGCTCCTACTTTGAGTTTGATAATGTATCATTCCCTCAAGATATTGTGTTTATTTCCAGCTCCATTTCTCACCAAGACCAAGAAGTGCTAGTGAGCAAAAACAAAATAAGTCAGCAAAATGGAAAACAAAGAAGTCACCGTGTTGTCTATTTTTCCTCTCTTCCCAGTAGAAGTGTTCTGACACATTTGTTGCTTTCATATCCCCAAACAGAGTTCAGTGTGAGAAAAAAAATGAGAACAGAGGTAAGATCTCCAGATTCTATTTCTCAGGCCTGTGAGAGTATTAGGAAAGGTGGCTTGGAACTTCCAAATGTAGGGGTAAATTGGCTACTGACAGTAAAACTAGCCAAGAAGCACAGGATATTCATATGTGTAAATGAAGGAGCTCAAGAGACCTGTAGATATAAATGAAAGTACTTGGTGTGTAGCGCTGAGAAAACTGAAGCTATCTGAGGTTATTTTAATTTATTCTCAATGTTATAATTATCCTTACTGGAGCCATTTTGAGGAAGACAATATTCATTTTCCCTCCTCTTTTCTTTTTTGGAGAAGTGAATAGTTGGATGCAAAGTGAAGGACAAAAATTCTTTCATTTGACCCAAGAAGAAGGAAAGATTGGGGAAGTCTCCACTTTTATCAACTCAAGTTACAAAAACATCTCAAACAACCTACAGACATGCACTGTATCACAGTGACATTCAATACCAGGATTCTACTTGGTCTTCTCTTCCATTATGTTTCTATAAACCCTAATTGCTTTCTGGATGTTAAACAAGATGAATCTACTGCTCTTGCCCAAGTGACTTGCTTCATGATTTATCTACTGGCATGTGTGTGTGTGTGTGTGTGTGTGTGTGTCCAGGGACTCTACTAAGTAATGTCTGTACATAACCAACCAAAGGGAAATCTGATTTTCCCAAAAGGAATCTAAGGCGAAAGAGAATGCAGCATTGTCCCAAGTCACATATGTCACCTGGATATTAATCACTAGGATACCCAACTTCTGAAGGACTCCAGAGCCAGGACCTTCAGCCCACAGATGTATAAATGTCTCAACTTCTATAGCTAATTCAATATAACACACACACATAAACACACACACACACACACACACACACACACACACACACACACACACACACACACACGCCTGTGCCCTCACCAAGTAACATAAAGTTGATCCAGTTGTAACTGGTTTTTAGACTGGCTTTTTGCTTTACTTGATGCTGAGAACAAACACATGACAAGTGGCAAACAAAAGGAAGGGTTGATTGTGGCTCACCATTTGAAGGGTTGCAACCCACAGCAGTGAGGAAGGCACAGCAGCAAGAACATAAAGTGTCTGGTCAGACTGCATCCAGTCATAAAACTAACAGAGATGAATGCTGATGCTCAGATGGCACTCTCTTTTCCCGTTTTGATTCAGTCTGGACCCCTAGACCATGGTGTGGTACCAATGATATTTAGGGTGGCTCTTTCCATCTTAGTTAAACCTCTCTGGAAATAGCTTCATAACCATGCTCAGAGGTATAGCTCCTAGATAATTCTAATTCCAGTCAAGTTGGTAATGAATATTACCCATCACAATTAGGATCTTCCTTTCCTCTTCTGTGACATTCCACCTATGTACAAACCCATCACATGGAACTATTCTATCAGAGGACATCATGTAAGTTCAGCTTACATCATGATGAACACAAGAAATATAGGAAATATGGGAATACAGAAAGGGCCAGAACAACATATCCTCCTCAAGGATATACCTTCAGTGACCTTCTTCCTTCATCTTTCCCCCTTTCCACTCTCATCTGTTAATCATTCCATCGTATTATGAGTTCATCAAGGGACTAATCCATTCTATGTGAGATTCTTCACAACTGAGAGTCTCTGGAAACTCATTCACAGATCCAGAAGTGTGATTTACTAATCTGGGTGTTTTGTTTTTTGTTTTTTTAAGACAAATCTAATTAACAAATTAGCCATTGCTGTAAGCCAATCTGAAGACAGATGGGTAGGAGTCTAAGGGAGGATGAGAGAAGAAAGTCAGGAAAGGAGTAAAGGTCTTGTATATTTGGGAACCAGATTCTACAGTTGAATACCAAGGACACTCTGAGGACTAGAACCTACACATGGGAGAGATATGCAGTACAGACAGGGATTGCTGTAGCTGTCTAGGCCTGAGTGACTAGAACTCATCCCATTGCAATAGAAAAGAATGTCCAACATAGTTAGCACCGTACAAATTTTTAAACAACTCAGCACTAGAGTAAGACATGACCTGTTTATTAATTCAATAGTACGAAGTTAAAAAGAGAAATTCAGTCCATGCGTCTCTTAATATAGGAAACCTGCTATTATCGTGAATCACAGACTTGCTAGGGTAGAATATATATTCACACACTGAAATGAAGGTTAAGCCTATGGACTATTAAGTTGGATTTAAAATTTTTATCCCTAGATTTTCAAGCATCCTTGTATTCTTATTGGACTAGAAAGTCCTGAAAAATTGCTAGTGTACTGAATAAATTTTTTTTCCTCAGAGTAATCAGTGAAACAGGGACACATATCCTTCGTTTTTTTTCTGAATTTACCAAAATTTTATTTATCTGAGGACCTTTGAAAAGAAAAATAGCACACTATATTAAATTGTAATTAGTCATACGTTTCCTGGAGGTTCTAGGCAGAGTACAGTGATATCTACAAATTAATTGTTAAATGCATCACAAATAAGATCAATAGATTGGCAGTTATGCATTTGATGAGCCAATGTGTTAATTATAGTATTAACTGGACACAATACTTTATAGTGTTTGAAAAGTTATATAAGAAAATATTTTAAAAATTATATAAAAATTGTTTCCATTTCCATTAAATGAATCATATCAGAAAACACAGTGATGAGCTAAATACTGGCTCATTAGGTAGAATTAGGTACAAGTTTCCAGGGTGGTACCATACCTCCATATTTACATACATTTTATAGTCCAGCAGATAAAAAGCATGATGATTGACAGAAGCTCTGGAAGAACTACTTAGTCTCTGGTTCTTTTTTTTCGTTTTGTTGTTGTTGTTGTTGTTGTTGTTGTTGTTCTTGTTCTTGTTCTTGTTCTTGTTCTTGTTCTTGTTCTTCTTCTTGTTGTTTGAGAAATTCTTCATTTACATTTCAAGTGTTATCCCAAAAGTCCCCAATACCCACACCCCGCCCTGCTCCCCTACCCTCCCCTTCCCAATATTTGGCTCTGGCATTCCCCTGTACTGGGGCATATAAACAATGCTAGACCAGGGGCCTTTCCTCCCGAATAATGGCCAACTAGGCCATCTTCTAATACATATGCAGCTAGAGACATGAGCTCTGGGGGTTCTGATTAGTTCATATTCTTGTTCCATCTATAGGGTCGCAGACCCCTACAACTCTTGGGTACTCTCTAGTTCGTACATTGGGGACCCTGTGTTCTGCCCTATAGATGGTTGTGAGCATCCACTTCCGTATTTGTCAGGGACTGTCAAAGCCTGCCAGGAGACAGCTATATCAGGGTCCCTTCAGCAATATCCTTATGGTGTGTGCAGTTGTGTCTGCATTTGGTGGCTGATTGTGTGATGGACCGCCGGGGTGGGGCATTCTCTGGATGGTCCATCCTTTCGTTTAGCTCCAAACTTTGTCTCTGCACCTCCTTCCATGCATATTTTGATCCCTATTATAGGAAGGAATGAAGTATCCACACATTGGTCTTTCTTGATTTTCTTGTGTTTTGGAGATTGAATCTTGGGTGTTCTAGGTTTTGGGGCTAATAACCGCTTATCAGTGAGTGCATGTTAAGTGATTTCTTTTGTGATTGAGTTACCTCACTCAGGATGATATCCTCCAAATACATCCATTTACTCAAGAATTTCATAAATTCATTGTTTTTTAATAGCTGAGTAGTACTCCATTGTGTAAATGTACCACATTTTCTGTATCCATTCCTCTGTTGAGGGTTCTTTCCAGCTTCTGGCTATTATAAATAAGGCTGCTATGAACATAGTGGAGCTTGTGTCCTTGTTACCAGTTGGAATATCTTCTGGGTATATGCCCAGTAGAGGTATTGCTGGATCTTCTGGTAGTACTATGTCCAGTTTTTCTGAGAAACCACCAGACTGATTTCCAGAGTGGTTGTACCAGCTTGCAATCCCACCAGCAATGAAGGAGTGTTCCTCTTTCTCCACATCCTCGTCAGCATCTGCTGTCACCTGAATTTTTGATCTTAGCCATTCTGACTGGTGTGAGATGGAATCTCAGGGTTGTTTGGATTTGCATTTCTCTGATGATTAAGGATTTCGAACATTTTTTAAGGTGCTTCTCAGCCCTTTGGCATTGTTCCATTGAGAATTCTTTGTTTAGCTCTGTACCCCATTTTTAATGGGGTTATTTGAATTTCTGGTGTTCAGCTTCTTGAGCTCTTTGTAAATATTGGATATTAGCCTCCTATCAGATTTAGGATTGGTAATAATTCTTTCCCAATCTGTTGGTGGCCTTTTTGTCTTATTGACAGTATCTTTTGCTTTACAGAAGCTTTGCAATTTTATAAGGTCCCATTTGTCCATTGACAAATATCCTTCTATGGAGGATTACACTCCTCACTTCTGTTCCTTTTCTGCTGGTTACTGTGAGTTTTTATGTGGCAGCAAGACTTACCAGAAAACTGGACTAAAGGACAGCTGGCTATAACCAAACAATTGCTAGAAGAGCCTTTCTTCCCTGCTTAAAGAGCCCAGAGTAAATGCTTCTAGCCACCTTCAAAATCAACAGTGCCTTATTCTTTGACGTAGCTACTGACCACGCCATTCTTTTTTTTTATTAGAGAATTTCTTCATTTACATTTCAAGTGTTATCCCAAAAGTCCCCAATACCCCCTCCTCACCCTGCTCCCCTCCCCTCCCCCTCCCACTATTTGGCCTTGGCATTCCCCTGTACTGGGGCATATAAACATTGCTAGACCAAGGGCCTTTCTTCCCGAATAATGGCCAACTAGGCCATTTTATAATACATATGCAGCTAGAGACATGAGCTCTGGGGGTTCTGATTAGTTTATATTGTTGTTCCATCTATAGGGTTGCAGACCCCTACAGCTCTTGGGTACTCTCTAGCTCCTACATTGGGGACCCTGTGTTCTGCCCTATATATGGTTGTGAGCATCCACTTCCGTATTTGTCAGGGACTGTCAAAGCCTGCCAGGAGACAGCTATATCAGGGTCCTTTCAGCAATATCCTGCTGGTGTATGCAGTAGTGTCTGCATTTGGTGGCTGATTATGTGATGGACCACCCGGGTGGGGCACTCTCTGGATTGACCAAGCCATTCTTATATGTAAGCAAAATGGCCCCTCCCCCAAACTATCACAAAAGTCCCACATACAAGCTTCAGACCATGAATTTAGACTTCTAGAAAAAGATCAGAAGAAGGCTACCTGTCAGGCTGTTCCAGACTGACTTTAAGACTGGAATACAACCTTGTGATGGTTACCTAAGGTCCAGCAGAGCAGAAAATAAGTGGAATAATGGAACTGAAAGGGGAATTTTATGTGTGGTGGCATCCTCTCCCTTAAAGGGGGTGTTGGAGAAAATGTCTTTCATTTCATCTGTCTTTGATTTCTAGAATTTAGCAGGTGAATTCCATGCAAAGTCCAGATAGCACGCATTGATGATATATTGCTGGAAATCCTGTTTTAGAACCCAGTGGAAATAATCTATGGAATACTCCAATATCATCCATAAATGAATGAATTGGCCAAGAACTCAGGAATGATGAGTCTGAAGAAAAGAGTGTAGTTGAATGAGGTTGCATATGCATATAACATCAGCACCACTCAGGGGACAGATACAGAAGGACTACAGTAGGTTTAAACCTTCCTAGTCTATATAGTAAGATCCACACCATCCAGGAGCATATGGCAAGACCCTATGTCAAAAGAAAATGAAGAAGGGCTGAAAGACAATTTGGTTGGCAAAGTGCTTTCTGTGCAAGTAGGGAGACATAAACTCAGTGTCCAAGGAAGGAGGAGGGGAAGGCTGCTGTGAGAGTATGCACCTGCAGTCTTAATGCTGGGGGCACAATGACAGCAAAAACATTGTCTGTTAATTGGTTTGTCTTCAGATCTGAGGAGAGGTCAATACAGGCAGGTCCCCCTGTGTTCAGTGAACCACCAGTGTCACCAATTTGGGAAGCCCCAGACTAGTGAGAGACTCATGCCTTAAAAATAAATAAATAAAGTAGACCACTCAGGGTCCTTGCACATGACACCCCACTAATAACTACCACAAAAGACTCTGTCAGAATGCCAACTTTATGCAAAGTATGTCTCTCTGTGGCATATGATTACAACCCTGTGGTCAGCATTGGATGGCTGTCATTCTGCATAGTCATCATAACCAAGAGTAGCTGTGTCAAAATACCTGATAAAATAGCATTCATTCCTCATGTTTATTTCCCCTGGTCTCAATCTCTTCGACTATATCTAGTTTCACAGGCACAAATACTCCTCTAGCCTTGCTCCTGACTTCCCAAGTAAATGCCAGTGTCCACTGGAGACCTTCTGATTGTTTTTTGTTTAGTTTGACAGCTCATAAGATGACCTGAAGAGGTAAAATTGACCTTTCCCTCCTTAGCTGAGCTTGGGCTGGTCAGGGAAAGATGGCTGTCTCAGGATCCCAGAGATTTACATGATTAAAGACCAGGCAGTCCAGAGATAAGCTTTGAATTACAAACCACTGCAAAGTCCTTACAGCCCAAGATAAGCTGTGATCCTCTTTTTTCTATTATTGGAGACAGGGCTTTAAATCAAAACAAGACTGTCAACTTCCATGAAATAATTGAACTATAAATACAGCTTTTTCTATTTTTCTGGTAGCCTAGCTGCTATGAACACTTGCTTCAGGCTGCCAGAACTCAACTTGGCAATCAAAAATTGTCTGTGTATGAGTTTTCTTGGAGAGAGAAAGACAGATGACCTATTAAAAAAAATCAAATTTGAATTGCGTAGAATAAAAATAATTAAAAGGAAGGTGAGCTCTCAGTTATCATCAGTTAAACAATGATTTGTAGAGTTCTGGGGAAAGGTGGGAAGTTAAAAAAAATTAACTTTGCAGCTTTCAAATATCACAGAAGAAAAATCCCTAAGCTCTTTGTCAGCCCAACCAGTTAAAAATAAACCAATAATTGCACAGCAGCTTGTTAGATGTTGCAAGGTTAGAGATGAGCCAATGACAGGTCAACTTAACTGACTACAAAACAAAAAGTACAGCAGACAATAAATGTTTTTCTGTATTCCCTCCTATCTAAAACATATGCTCTGAGTTTGGACCCATGAGGAACAGCCTTTCTTTTCCACAAGGGTAAAACCAATAATAATATAAATCAGTGAATTAGATTGTCATCTATTGGTTCATCTGGAAGAGGCAGAGTGGGAGTCAATTGTTCATCTTCATTGGCAACCTGATTGGGTAGAGAATCCCCTTAAAGACTTACCTGTAGGTGTGTCTATGTGGGTGTTTCCAGAAAGGTTTAGCTGAGGAGGGAAGCTGCACCCTGGGTGTGGACAGCACCGGTCCATAGATTGGGGTGCTGAGCCCATGTGGTGGGGTGCTGGGTACATGGGATGGGGTACTGGGTACATGGAATGGGGTATTGGGTTCATGGATTGGGGTGCTAGTCCAGAAGAAAGCAAGCTGAGCAGTAGCCTTCATCTCTCTGCCTCCTGACAGTTAATGTGTGTGACCAGCCACCTCATGCTGGAGGTGTGTCTCCTAGGTGATTCTACATCCTTTCACGTTGACAATATCAACCATGACAATGTCTGAGCTACTAAGTATCCTCAAGGCAAAATAGTAGATAGATAGATAGGTAGATGATAGATAGATAGATAGATAGATAGATAGATAGATAGATAGATAGTTAGATAATAGATAGATGATAGATAGATAGATAGATAGATAGATAGATAGATAGATGATAGATAGATAGATAGATAGATAGATAGATAGATAGATAGATAGATAGATAGATAGATCGAGCTAAACAGACAACAGACTGCTCCATACTTGGGTATTTCTGCTGCTTGGGGTATAGAGGGACATAAAGAAGTTTATAATTACCTGTAGTATAGAGAGGGAAGTTCAGTCAAGAGCAAGATGTGTTTATCAGGGAAAAAGGTCAAGAAGAAAGAAAATGGTGAGCAAGAAGGTCTAGTGAGAAGCAACTAGAATGAAGATGGGCTGTTATGTCAACCACTCACCTTCTGTGACTAAAACTGATATCCAAGGCCTTTGTGGTAAAGGCTTTGCAGCCATCTTATGGTGAGATTGGGAGGTGGTAGAACCTTTAACAGGTGGAAACTCCTGGGAAGAAGTTAGACCATTTGGGATGTGCCTTTGAGTAGGCTATTGGGACCCTAGCCTTGTCTTCTTTCTCCCTTTATATCCTGGACACCATGTGATAAATTATTTCTTTTGTATGGGCTTCTACCACAAAGCACTGCCTCCACCACAGACTATGGACTTTAGTCTCTGAAACTAGGGTCCAGCATAAATCTTTCCTTTTGAGAATCTATTTTATTTCAGAAGTTTTGTCATGACAGACACACCAGGAGACCCTTAAACTTAAAAAATTGATGATCTTCTACAGGGCAGAATTCAAAGCATAAGTCTCATATACTCCTCACTTGGAAAACAACTCAAGAGGAAGAACATGGCAGGAGATACAGAAGGCAAGCTGGTCACCTAGGGATTCCTGATCAGCACAAAGGCAAATCAAGCTGCCCAAAGATGATGGAGATGTCTACCCATAACTTCTCCCTCATATCTACCCCCACAGAAGCCTCCAACAACCCAGGCTGGGCAACAGATACTGGTCAGAACTATAAATTCTGATGGCTGATGTCCTTCCCAAAAAATACCTACACACTCAGAAGGGTCTTATCAAACAAGACTGTATGTGACTTATAAGCTCCACTTCTCTCTACTATATGATACAAATAAATAAGCTTTTATTATTACTGTAAGAGTTCTATGCCCTGGACATGGTTTATAACAAAAATTTTAATGAACCCTATTTATATAACATAATTTATTCTTCAAAAAAAGACACATTTTTCTCAAATAACTAAGTAGAAAATGGTCCTCATATTGAAAGGCCCAATATGTAAGTCACTTGCATATGATGGTGCATTTTATATGAAAAACATAAAAAGATAATGTTAAAATCAAAAGTATCTTAAATCTTGAGAGTTAAATTAGGAAAATAATAAAAGTCCTATAAATAAGAGTTTGGTCATGTTTCTTCCCTTAAAGAAACATACTGTCAAAATAAGAAAGTTAGCTATTGTTAGATACTATCAACTGGGAACCTTATCTATTCTTCCAAAATGGGGGAGAAATTACAAGAAGCAGCAAATGTTGGTTAGAATCAGTGCTCTCTGGGAACTTACCCAGAAGTGAGCATCCTACAGTGCAACAGGGAGAGAGTTCACTGGTGACTTGGAGTGTTCAGAGTGGAACAAGCTAGAAAGGATGGCTCAGTCAGCACATTACTTGATGTGCAAACACAGGGAACTGAATTCAATTTTCAGGACTCACATAAAAAGCCTAACATGATAGCACATACCTGTATTCCCAGGACTGGGAAGGCATAGACAAGAGGATTCCTGAAGCTTGCAAATCAGCTAGCCAAGCCTAACAGGTCACTGCCTTAGAGTTTCTATTGTTGCAATGAAACGACATGACCAAAGCGACTTGGGGAGCAAAGGGTTTATTCACTAACAGTTCCATATAATACTTCATTATCAAAGGCAGTGGGGACAGGGCCTAAGCAGGGAAGAAATCTAGATGTGCAGCCAATGCATGGAGGGGTGCTGCTTACTGGCTTGCTCCTCATGGCTTTCTTACCATGTTGTTTTGTGTTTTGTTGTTTTTTGTTTTTTACAGTTTGTGCCAAAATTCTTTTTTTTTATTATTTAAATTTATTTTTTTACTTATTCACTTTACATCCTACTCACTGACCTCCTCCTGGCCACTACCTCCCACAAATCCTTACTCTCTCCTCCCCCCCCCCCCACTTCTCATAGTACCAAGAATACCAGCCAAGGGATGGCACTACCCACATGAACTGGGCCTTCTCCTATCAGTCACCAATTAAGAAAATGTCCTATAGGCTTGCCTACAGCCTGATCTTATGGAGGCATTTTCTCAAATGAAGTGTCCACCTCTCAGATGACTTTAGCTTATGTCAAGTTGGCATAAAACTATCCAGACTCTATGTCAAAGGAGGGAGACAGCATTTCAAAGCTGACACTTGAAGTCCTCTGGCTTCCATGTATGTGCATGTGTGTACTCACAGTCTTATCCACACATATACTACATATGAACACACACATACATGCATGTGCTTCTATTAAAAGACTTAAGTATATGAAGTTGTCACCTGACTGTAACACATAGGAAGTAAGGATTATTCAACTCATAAGAAATGTTATCACAAGACAGGATGTTGCAGCTTAGAATGTGGCAGGACTCACACAGCACAGTCCCAGAGAAGGGGACACAGTGCCTGGTGATGATGAGGTCATTTGACCTGTAGTAGAGAGAATACCTCAGGCAGCCACAGGATCCTCTACCACAATGAGCTCCAGCCCACACACAGTCAACAACTATCTGGTGGAAGATTTATAATTTAAAAAATTAAAGTTTTTATGGCAATTTCAATCATCAAATACACAAATACAGAGGAGCCATTCTCAAATCACCTCACTTGAAGGCAAGCAAATCTGCTTCCTGTCAGATGGGCAGTGTGGGGATCTTAGTGGGTCTTCATGTGAGGATCTTAGTGGGTCTTCATGTGGCACTAGAGGAATTCTGGTTTGGAGGACACAAGCCCAGCCCTTGCTCTTGTGTTCCACCCTTACTGGTGCAGCTGTCACAACTACAAATTCAGAGCCACAACTAGAACATGCTTCTGCCCCTCATGGCAGGAAAGAAGGGGTGGGTGACATTTCCTATAGGAATCTGAGCAGCAGTAAGAGAGATAATTGGCAGAAAGAGTGTCTAAGGAGAGATGAGCACATTTGTGACATGAGCAGACCTGTAATGTGACCAGGCAAGAGGTTCAGCAGCTGCATGCACACTTAAGTCTTTTTGAGGAAAAGCTCCAGCATTCTCTTCCAAGAGATGGTAGGTATTAAAACAAAGTTCAACTTTCCATGTCAGCACGTTTTTAGTTTAGAAAAAAAATCATAAAACTCAACATAAGAGAGTAGTTAAACCATGGAAGCCACTCTGATCACTGAATCAATCCTCTTTCTCTGTGGCCTCTCCCACTAGTGAGAGACACTTCTCCCTGGAGACTTGTCACATCACTAACTGCTGGTTCAGCTTGCCTCTGTATTCTGTGTAAATGATTAACAAAGCCCCAGAGGACATCACTCTCTAATCCATGGTGAGTCAGCTCATGGTCATGTACAGTCTTCCTTACCACAATGCTTGAGGACAGAATTTTGGATTGTGTTTCTTTTAAAATATTTGTAACATGTGAGCTCTTTAAAAATTAGGACCCAAATCAGATATATAATTCCTTCCTTATGCACAAAGCCTTGTAGTAATCCTGTACAATATTTTTAGTATGCCTGTATAGCAAACATCAGATGCCCTGCCAGGAGAAAAAAAAGTTTAAGATTCTAGAGCATTTTAGATTTTAGGTTGTCAAATTGTGGATGTTCATTCTTTGTTAGTCCAGAAACCCTGCATAGCAAAGAAACCACAGGTGGTTAAATAAAAATGTGTTCTTTGCAGCTCAAGAGGCCACAAGTCTGTGAATACCATATCAAGGCTAGTTTACCACCAACCTGGAAGACCATAACAGGAAGATCTGCTCCGGGCCCCTCTCCTCATATATGCATACCATCATCGCTCTGTACATGTTTATGTTCAAATTCTCTCTCTATCCTAGTCACTGTTCTATACTTGTGAAAAGAAACCATGACCAAGGCAACTATTATAAATGAAAGCATTTAATTGGGAGCCAGCTTACAGTTTGGTAATCCATTATCATCATGGCAGGGAATCATCATGCAATCCCTGGGTTGGTAGTCTTGGGTTCTATAAGAAAGCAAGCTGAGCAAGCCAGTAAATAACATCCCTCCATGGCCTCTGCATCAGCTTCTGCTTCCTGACCTACTTGAGTTCCAGTCCTGACTTCCTTGGTGATGAACAGCAATGGGGAAGTGTAAGCTGAATAAACCTTTTCCTCCCCAACTGCTTCTTGGCCATGATGTTTTGTGGAGGAATAGAAACCCTGACTAAGACAGCTACAAAGAGAGACCCTATCTCAAAAACAAAAACAAAATAAGCTTAAATAGTATTCAATGGCTGAGTGCTTCCCTAATAGGTGTGAGACTCTAGGTTTAATCCCTAGAACTGTAGATAATTCTAAAATAAACCTATTTTTAAATTTTTAACAATAAAATATATTGCTACTGCAGTTCAATTCAACATGCAGCTTTTATTGAATCCCTTGTCTGGCTGATCAAATTGCTTAAAGTTGACCAAGTTATACCAAGACAGGAGGCTAAGGCAAGTCTATTCTTAAAGTCCAATGATGAGAGAGGGAGAGAGAGAGAGAGAGAGAGAGAGAGAGAGAGAGAGAGAGAGAGAGAGAGANAGGGAGGAAGGAAAACACTTTGTACTTGGTATTGTAGCATATACCTGTATCTCTGCATTCCAGAATGCAAGGCTGAAGGATGGTGAGTTCAAAGTCAGCCTGGGACTCACAGTAAGAACCTATCTCCAAAAAAAGAAAAGATAATATATTTCTATGTATAACAGAAAATCTTAGTCATCTGATCCCACCAGTAGGCATCTTAAAATTGTCCTTGTTCCTGGCAGAAGTGATCTTGAAGTCGATAGAAAACACAGCCTCTTGTCACCTGAATAGCTCTTACAGCCAGATGCTGTCCACAGTGCTTAGTCAAAAGGTTGAGCCTTGTGAAATGCTCCAGCTCCTTTGTAAATGAGAACTCCAACCTCAGGTCTTTCTAACTTCTCTGGTCCATAAAGGAAACAGAAAGCACTAAGTTGATACCTCCTATTACTAACTTAAAATTTTCCTTAGTGGGCAAGTCCACACATTCCTGGCCATGTAACATAACCCATCTGGAGTGTTGCTACACCATTGTCAAGACACTGACCTCTAAGTTCAGAGGATATTTCTAACATAAAGAATTACATAGTATCATCTGCCTGACAACATGCTTATTCTTTTACTGTAAAAACATGTATATCCCAGGCCTTTCCATTCATCTGGGAATGGCCAAATCTATTAACTATAAAAATAGAGACAGAAATCTACAGGCAAAAATTAGACTGGGGATATGTCCCCAGTTAGGTTTCAGACATATTATCTAAATATGTTTTGTGTTCTTCCAAGAGAAAGGAAAAAAAAAAAAAAAACCTGTGAAACTCAAAACATCAGCATTTTAGTACTGGCCTCAAGACTGTGAGACCAGCAATGAAGGCCTTCCTGTGTTTCTCAGGCCAACTGTGAGTCTCTGTTAGTGTTTTCAAGCCAAAAATAATCAGGAACCAAAACCTACAATCCCTGGTGAGTTTTCTTCCTTCTCTAGCTCTCTAAGCAATGCTGGTATATGAGAACAGCTTCCCTACTCCAGAGGTTATTAGGAGCTTCCTGAAGGTGAAACATGTTCTTAAACCCAACTTTGCTACCTTAGTTGTGTTAGTGACTGCTACAACATGTTGACAGCTCTCTAAATGCATAGTGTCTGAGCATATAGAGAGGTCCTTTCAATCCTTGTTTTGTAGATGGGAAGACTGAAGCCTTCGCAAAGGCATCAGAGGTATAGGGGAATGCCAGGGCCAGGAAGCAGGAGTGGGTGGGTTGGTGAGCAGAGGGAGGGGATAGGGAAGGGGGGATTCGGAGGGGAAACCAGGAAAGGGGATAACATTTAAAATTTAAATAAAGAAAATTTCTAATAAAAAAGTAAATCCAATAGATTTTTTAAAAAATCTTAAATGAAAATCCAAGTCCATTTCCTTCTATATATGTCAATTCCCTTTGGAAGTTTCACTGTGAGGCTATCACCCTAGTTTAAGTAAGAGACTTATCAATTTTGCACTGTTTGCTCATTTTTTTGGACAACCAACTAATGAAATATGCCTACTGAAAAGTTTCAGTCTTCTTATACAAAATATGACAAAGCAAGCTGCTGACCATGGGGACGGGAGCAGTAAGGAAGGAATCTAAATGGACAGACATGGAAAGACTGGATCTGTCCTCCTACCCTATACCATCCTGAAAAATCTTCCAAAGTGGAGCTAGCTTCTAAAAGCAAAAAAATATATTCATAAACAATAACAGAGAAGGATAAATGTGTTGCCTTGAGGCCAGAAAGCGTTTCTTAAATGGGGTATAAAGTGTTCTAAATGTAAAAGATGGGCTCAAAAGACAGGCATGAGAGACCAGCTGATAGCCTCTTCACAAGAAGATAATCAAGTGGCTACATCAAAGAGAACTCTGCTTTGCTTGTGATTGGGAAAGGCAAGTGGGAACACTGTTAAAAAAAAAATGACAAGGTCAATGGAACTATGAAAACAATGTATGTCTGGTAAGAGTGTAATGGATTCAGTTTCTCCAGAAAACTCTTAAATGTTTACCAAAGGTGACCTTTTATATATAACACAACAGTTACACACACACACACACACACACACACACACACACACACACACAATGTGATTACACACACACACACACACAATGTGATTACACACACACACACACACACACACACACACACACAATGTGATTACCTTTTTATCCAACAGAAATGTTGTTTTATTTTTTTCATTTGCAGTCTCTCCCCCATGTCTCTTGAGAGAAATTCACATGAGCATGAGAGTATAGTAATCTTAGATTCAACTGTATGGTGGTCTTCAGAGAGAATATATTAAGAGACTATAAAAATCAACAGTGGCAGTTTGAATGAGAGATGTTCACTACAGCCTAATGTATTTGAACACTTATTCTCTGATTCATTTATTGTTTGGAGATGGGATGGACTCTTTAGAACGTGAAGCCTAGTTGGAGAATTTTATGGCTTCACTCCACCTTCAGTTTTCTCTCTCTTGCTCTCTCGCACTATTGGTCTCTCCCTGCTTCCTACTTGTGGTTAAAGAAGTGATCTCCATGTTCCTGCAGCCATTCCTGCAACTTACAGACAAGCTCTCCTATATCCACCACGATGGACTCATCCTTCTAGAAGCATAAACCAAAATAAACTGTTTCTTCCATAAGTAACTGTTTGGTCATGGTGTTTTATCACACAAGCAGCAAAGACCTATTTTTTAAAACATACAAGGATATTCACAACAGCCCCAAACTGTAAATTGTCCATGTGCCTATCAACTATAGACTATGGAGATATATTTGGCCTAGTTATCTGATGAATTTTATACAGCTATGAAAATGAATGAGCTAAGTACATACATACATACATTTATACATACATGACTAAATTTCATAAGCACACATAGTAAGTGTCATATAATTCTATTTATATAAAATTCAAAAGCAATCAAAACTAAATTGTGGTGTTAGAATCACAATTTATTCCACTTTAGATAAGAGGGTGACTTTAAACTAGAAAGGAATTTCTAGAATTCTAACTGTAGTAATTAATCTTAATGTTCAAGGTGACTGGATTTACAATCAGGTATGTTTCCTAATAGGAAGATCCATCTTGAGGCTAAGCAGCACCACCAATGGACTGAACGCAAGTGAGAAAGTAAGAGGAGAAAGTGAGCTGACTACCAGCACTTACTGCACCTGGCTTTCTCACTACAGATGCCATGTGAGAGCTGCCTCGTGCTCCTGCCTGCATGGCTTCCCCACAGGAAACTGTATTCCTTCCAACTGTGAGCCAAACTAAACCCGTCATCAAATTTCTTTTATTGGGTACTTGATCACAACAGTAAGAAAAGTCACTAACATACTAGGTGAACCCCATTCCTTTATTCTGGGGAATATGTTCACTCACTTTTCGGAACTGTCCTAAGCTACACTATTGTAACATATGCACCTTTTGGTAAGTGATGCATCAAAAACAATATTAAAAATACAGGAGAAAGGAACTGAGGAGATGGTTTAGTGGGTAAAGTTCTTGCTGCACAACTATGAGGACCTGAGATAAGATCTCCAGACTCCATGTAAAGCCAGATGCAGGAACACATTTCTGTAATCCTGTGCTTCTTTTTTTTTTCTTATTTATTATTTATTATTAGATAATTTCTTCATTTACATTTCAAGTGTTATCCCATAAGTCCCCTATACCCTCCCCCCGCCCTGCTCCCCTACCCACCCACTCCCACTACTTGGCCCTGGCATTCCCCTGTACTGGGGCATATAAACATTGTTAGACCAAGAGCCTTTCCTCCCCAATAATGGCCAACTAGGCCATCTTCTAATACATATGCAGCTAGAGACATGAGCTCTGGGGGTTCTGATTAGTTCATATTGTTGTTCCATCCATAGGGTTGCAGACCCCTACAGATCTTGGGTACTCTCTCTAGCTCCTATATTGGGGACCCTATGTTCTGCCCTATAGATGATTGTGAGGATCCACTTCTGTATTTGTCAGTGACTCTCAAAGCTTCGCAGGAGACAGCTATATCAGGGTCCTTTCAGCAATATCCTGCTGGTGTATGCAGTAGTGTCTGCATTTGGTGGCTGATTGTGTGATGGACCACCCTGGTGGGGCACTCTCTGGATGGTCCATCCTTTCATTTTAGCTCCAGACTTTGTCTCTGCACCTCCTTCCATGCATATTTTAATCCTTATTATAGGGAGAAATGAAGTATCCACGCGTTGGTCTTTCTTGATTTTCTTGTGTTTTGGAAATTGTATCTTGGTTATTCTAGGTTTCTGGGCTAATATCTGCTTATCAGTGAGTGCATATTAAGTGACTTCTTTTGTGATTGGGTTACCTCACTCAGGATGATATCCTCCAGATGCATCCATTTGCTCAAGAATTTCATAAATTCATTGTTTTTAATAGCTGAGTAAGTAGTACTCCATTGTGTAAATGTACCACATTTTCTGTATCCATTCCTCTGTTGAGGGACATCTGGGTTCTTTCCAGCTTCTGGCTATTATAAATAAGGCTGCTATGAACATAATGGTGCATGTGTCCTTGTTACCAGTTGGAATATCTTCTGGGTATATGCCCAGTAGAGGTATTGCTGGATCTTCTGGTAGTACTATGTCCAGTTTTCTGAGAAACCGCCAGACTGATTTCCAGAGTGGTTGTACCAGCTTGCAATCCCACCGGCAATGAAGGAGTGTTCCTCTTTCTCCACATCCTCGCCAGCATCTGCTGTCACCTGAATTTTTGATCTTAGCCATTCTGACTGGTGTGAGGTGGAATCTCAGGGTTGTTTGGATTTGCATTTCTCTGATGATTAAAGATTTCGAACATTTTTTAAGGTGCTTCTCAGCCCTTTGGCATTCTTCTAAGGCAATAAAGAAAGTAAAGACAGGAGGATCCTTGACCTAGACTAGCTACCCTGTTAGATGCAGATGTGAACAAAAGACCCTGTCTCAAATAAGATATAAGATGAGGACTGGTTCTCAAGGTTGTCCTCTGACCTCCATATCAAACCTTGGGACAAGTGTACCTGTACTCACAAATGACTCACAAAAGAACTCACATAACATGCACTCACTGATATGTGGATATTAGCCCAGAAACCTAGACTACCCAAGATACAATTTACTAAACACATGATACCCAAGAAGAAGGAAGATCAAAATGTGGGCACGTCACCCCTTCCTAGAATTAAGAACAAAGCACACATTGAAAGAGTTAAAGGGAGCATTTGTGCAGCTCAATCNAAGACTTGGATGTTTAGCTAAGCAAGTCAGAGTTCCTGAGCATTTACCCCACAGCAATACTAGCAGAAAATCCCAGGTAAGAAGGAAAAAAGAACAGAAGAGCAGGTTTTCTGATGTGAAATGGTAAAGCAGCAGCAGAACTTGCAAAGCCTTGGGTATTCATCCTGTACAAAGTTAGAGTGCCAGGCAAAGTCAGACTTATTACTACACATGAGGAGAAAACAATCTAACCTTTGAGAGGCTGTCCCTGAGGCAGCTTGAGGTGATCCCTCCCTTGAAGGCCTTAGTTTCCTAAAACTGTAATAAGATACTGAAAAGTAGGTAACTTAAAACCGCTGACCATTGTCTTTCTGTTTAGGAGGCAGGAAGCCTGAGCAAAGGTTTGACCAGGCTGCTCTTTTCCCTGAAGGTTGTAGGAGGAAGCTTCCTGGGAATGTTCAGCTTCAGATGTCTGCCTGTCTCTGGCACTCCTTGCCTTGAGAAGCTACTATAAGGACATGATTATCTTCTCTCTGCCTATCTCTGCTTTTTCCTGGACATTTCAATCTCCACAAGCCATCTCTAGTTAGCATGTGACTCATCAGTATACAGAACCAAGGCAGTCTAACATGACCACATCTCAACTAAAGACATCTAAGACTTCCTTATTTCCAAACAAGGTCATGTCTAAGAGACTGTGGAGAAAGACTCCAAAATAACTTTGGGAGGATAAAACCCAATCCATGTCAAGTTACATATAGCAAACTAGTGTTGAAAGTTTCTCTTAGAATCAGCATCAAACCTAGATAATTGGCTAGGGAGACAACTTACTGAGCAAAATGTTTGCCTTGGATGGGGGTTGAGTTCAACCCTCAGAACCCATTTTAAAATAAGAAAGTAAATAGTAAATAAATAATTAATAAGTAAATAATAAACAAATAAAAGTAAGTAAGTAAATAAATAAATGTTTTTACGGAATTGGCATGTATTTAAGGGGTGCAAAAGAGACAAAGATAGGCAGGATTTCGATGGCCATCCAGCCTAGTCTACATCTTGGGTTCCACACAAATGTATGTTCACGTGCACCCCCACAAATGTGCACATATATTATTCAAGAACACACACAGAGATACATGTGCAGACACACACACTTACACACACACAACATACACACAGAGACACATGTGCACACACAGACACACACACACACATAAAGTAGATATGGAAAAGTTAGTTTACCTGAGCCCAGATTACTTCCTTAACTTGCATTTCCAGGACTCTTTAGCCCTCTGTATACTCTAATATCAAAGGAGCTAAGGCAAACATGCCTAAGAGGGGGCTGGGGAGGCAAGTCACTTTATAACTGACTTAAATGTAGTCCTGTGATTCATTATAAGTACCATGTAATCAAAGACCCCAAACCTTTATGTTGAGAAACTATTACTATTATTTTCACCAGTTCTACGTTCATGAGCTCAAACACAGTTATAGTAGGTACAGTCGGTCTCTTTTTACAATATGAAGGATTACAGTAGGAAAATTCAAAGACTAGCGAAGGAACATCCTGAAGCCTTAGACATTCAGACTCTTGCAAATGCTAAGCAAGGCCTCAACTGAGACCTTTAGCAGTAACAACACACTACTACCCTCTACCTTCGTTGATCCAGGCTTCCTCACAAACAAGGGCTAGTCTCTAGTGGAGGTAGAAGACAGAGACAGAGATAAAGACCTAGTATGAGTCACAGCTTCTGACATTTTATGATCTAAACCTAAGAGTCATGCAACAGCAAATCCTGTTCTTATCTAAAACTTTGATATTCTTATTTATCCTCCATTTTTACATCTTTCATTTTCAAAAAATATTACAGGATAAAAACATGTCTCTGGGGATGGTACTCACCTTGAAATCCAGTACTCAGGAGGTAGAAACAGGAAGATAAGAAGTTCAAGGTCATCCTAGGCTACATAGCAATTCTAAGACCAGCCTGGGTTACAGGAGACACAGTCTCTCTTTTTTTCCTTTCTTTCACTGAGATTTCAGCAGTTTCTGGGACACTCAAGGCAAGTGCTGTTCTTATTGTCTTTCTCTCACATTCCTGGCCTATATGTCATCTCCACCACATTCTTTTTGCTGAGTTAGTCACACAGTTTTGCCCAGCACTAAAGTAATCAGACAGAGGCTCCAATACTCTGTGGGAATGGCAATTCTAGACCCGAACACATGACCTCAGAATATTACTAAGTCAAAATGCAATCAGCCATACCTTACAATAAAACAACTGTAAGGGTTCTGACTTGTTTGACAAATGCATCAGCTGTAGCTAAATTGGTTCCAGAATCCCAAGGAGAAAAATGTCAAAACTAATATCCACAGTGGTGAGTTTTTTGACCTTCTAGGGCCTTATCTTAGCTACATTTCTCACTGTACTATTTCAAAAGAGTAGTCGTTCCTTAGATCTCTTACAAAGGATCAGATCTTTGAAGACCTCAGGAAATGTTTGCTCAAGCCTTTTGAATTGAAAAATCTTGTGTTTGGAGAGAAAAAAAATGTAGGCATAATAGAAAAATAAGTAAGAAAATATCTTTGTTTCCTGGGAAAACATCTTAATTATTGTGATTTTTTTCCCAAGTAACAGGACACATTAGTAAATGATCCCAAGAACTTACATTGGTAAATAGAAGAAGGAAAGCACCCTGGGAATTCTCCATTGAGATGCACACCAATTGTTGTTCCTATGTAAACTTTCTTTCACAGGCTCATGTGTTGGAACACTCAGTCTCCACCTGGTAGTACTGTTTGAGGGGTTGTGGGACCTTCAGCAGGTGGAGCCTAGCTGGAGGAAGTAAATCATTAAGGATATGTATTGAGGTTTTCAGCCCAACCCCACTTCCAACCCCAGTCTCTCTTAGCTTCCTGGTTAACTGGGTTGTAAACAAACCACTTGAGCCACTGTGAAACATACCTCCCCATCCACTAAGAACTGTATTCCCTTCAACTGTGAGCTAAAATAAACCCTCACTCACTCAGGTTGCTTCCTGTTGGGAATTTTGTCACAGTGACAAGAAGGGTAGTAAAGCAATGCCTACATGTGAGCTCAAGCTCATTTGAAGACAGTATCTCCCAGTTGTTAGATGCAATGGCAGCACATTCTGGTACTTTAGACCCAAGTTCTCTCAACTGCCATCCTCTGTTAACAGGAATGTCTCTTTCAGAACATCAGTGGGTGCAGAATGTTCCTTAGTAATTTCAGGAAGAGAAGAAGCCAAAGAACATTCACAACACAAACGAGCTTGAAATCTATCCTGAGCAAAATATACTTAGAAACTTTAGTTTTATCTGTATATCAAGAACTATGGAGCCGGGCGTGGTGGCGCATGCCTTTAATCCCAGCACTCGGGAGGCAGAGGCAGGCGGATTTCTGAGTTCGAGGCCAGCCTGGTCTACAAAGTGAGTTCCAGGACAGCCAGGGCTATACAGAGAAACCCTGTCTCGAAAAACCAAAAAAAAAAAAAAAAAAAAAAAAAAAAAAAAAAAAAAAAAAAAAAAAAAAAAAAAAAAAAAAAGAACTATGGAAATTGAATCCCAACAAGATAACAAGTAAACAGTCCATAATGTTGTTGCCCCTAGTAGAGAGTTCACAAGTTCTGGGTCAAAAACAAAAGAGAGTTTACAACTCCTTGCAATAGCAAAAGTCTGAATGAATACATTTGGCCAGTTTGCCAAACCCAATTCCCACAAGGTGATGTCATAAATAAAGGCCAAGTAGCACCTGCCCAAATCAGGGATATTGCAACTTCTGAGAAACTATGAACATAGTAAACTTTATTTTATAAAGAGTGATAAGAATGTCTACTCTTTATCCCACAGCAAGACACTATTAGCATCTTCTAAGTTTGGTCACTCAGTAAACATCATAAAAATAACCTATAACAAAAAGTAATCATTCTCTTTGCTCAGGAAAAAAAGTATACTAGAAACCCAAGAGTCATCTCCCAATACCATGCTGACTTATAAACACGAGTACAACATGGAGATTCCTATAAAATGCTTTTAAGTATGGTACCTCCTACTCAATTATGTATAAATTACTTAAATGAAATAAAATGTTAAGTCCAGTTAATTGCACTGCGCACATTCCAGGTGTTCAGTGGCCATGTGTGATTATTGGTTATAATATTGGACAGAATAGTCAAGATTTGTAGACAGATATACAATTAACTGATCAGCCACCACAAGTAAGGAAGTATGTATATGATTCAGGTCATCCAGTATATGTAGGTAACCTTGCCTTGTTCTAGGAAAACATGTTACAGCCTGCAGTGAAGACAAGCCTTGTTGAACAAATAAATGCAGCAGTTAAACAGACAGAGGCAAGTTAAAGATCCATCAATGTACAGGGCCAAAAAAGGAGAAGAAGAAGGTAGAAGAGAAGGGGTCTGGAACTCTATGGCTAAGAAGACAGAAATGGTAACATGTCTCAGAAATGAAGAACAGCGGATTGTTCAGCAGGATAAGGGAACCTAGTTCGAAGGGCACTATGAAACCCTCAAAGGGTCTATAGAAGCAAGAGACACAGTGACTCTAACCCTCCCATGTAGAGTCCTTGACAGTACTGATGGATTAGAAAGAGAGCTGGACAGACTCTTGAAGGCCTTTTCAGAGGCTTAGACGAAGAGTATGACTGATCTTAAAAAGAAGTTTAAAAAATAAAAATGGCAATAAATTCCTGAAAGAGTAATGCAAATAGGACACATTTTAGAGAAAAAAAATAGAATCCAAAGCAGACCAAGAAGTTTTAGATTCTTTGCCAAGGACCCAAACAGAAGAAAAGACCAGGAACACCTTCTAGTCATATTCAGAGGACTGCAGCTACTCTTTTCCCACCTTCTCACTCTCAGGCTACAACAGGTCTATGTTTCTCACTTCCTGGATCCTGGGTGAGCCTGGTAAACAGTTGTCACTCAGTGATGAACAATGAGTCATCAGTAATGCTTGTTTAGTGCCTGTTGATGAATGAATGGTGATGACTGACAGGGGATACAGAGAAAGGCAGAACTCCCCCAAGAGAATCACAAATGCCCACAAATGGCAGACCTTCCCAGTTGAACACTATTGTGGAACCATCATTCAATTACCTTATACAAGCTAAGATGCACCAAGCAGGCTGACTCCAAAAAGAGCAAGACAAAAAACCAGGCTACTGAAAAAAGAAGTTAAGATTGTTGAAGAATGAAATCCTAAAGTAGTAAAGTCACCAAATAAAAGGAAGACTTTAAAATACTTGTGATCACATCTGTAAATTGTCTTGGAAAGAAAACAAAATGTTAAACAAAGAGGAGGTGATAGGGTCAGGCTCAAGGGTGAGGGCCAGAAAAAGAGAGGTTGGGAGATTTTTGACTACTCTGGAGGCTGAAGAAATAGAACTTGGTAATTGACAAACTAGAATGAGACAGAGGAATAAAGACTAAATAAGTTTCCTGATATGAGAGCTGTAGGCATCAGCGTCAAGAAGGGCATTATACATTCAATTTGGAGAAGGCACGGTAGGTAGGCATGCTTGTTGGTATCTGATGGAGATGGTGTATAAGGGCTGGTTATGTGAACTCAAGCAGAGAGGAATTAGCTATGAACTTGGCTGTATAAGCTCCACAGAACATCAGGTTGTCTGGGGAGTGACACACATCACAGAAGAAAAACTATGCACAGGCTGAACACGTGACAGTAGAGAGCTGAGCAGAGAGAATGCAAAAAATTCTTTAAAAATCAAACTAACTCTAAAACTTACAGCTCTCCACTTTGTTTGCTTTGTTGGAGGCCGATACTTCACACAAAGCAATTGAGAATCTCCCTATGGTTTCCTAGGATGCACACTATAAATGAAAATAGCTTCTCTCTCTATTTCAATATTTTAGCTGTACTGGGTTTTTAAAAACATGAGAGTGCAGGGATGTTTTTGTATACTTATGTAATGGAGACTGTGTGGGCATATTTTGCATTGATTGCACAGCCTTTGTGTTGAAAGGATTAAAGCCTAAAATGGATCTTGTATGAAAAATGGGTAACTGCACACATCCCATCACATATCACAATAGTAATTGGTACAAATTGTATTATACATTACTTCTCCTCTGTCACAAGTGCCTATTTTATTCTAGACATACTAAATCAACACACATCTCGAACTAACTCAATTACAAGGCCCGTGTAACCCAATCCAAAGCAACTGGGATTTTTATGGGGATTTCTGACTGCTGATTAGAAGATCCCTCTGTTACATGCAGAATGAACATCTCTAATGCAATCAAAGAGAAAACTCAAGGTGGATTAGGAATCTAAGAACAAAATAGAAGATCTCTTCACTGTTACAGTCACTGAACAGCATGAGGAATCAGTTCTTCTCACTTCCCAGCACAAATCCAATGGGAAGCATTCAAAAGGAACACAAGCATTAGTTTCACAAGATGTACAAACCTATACTTGTGAATTCATCTGCTGACCCAGACAAAATGAAAAGGGAGGGAATCCACATGTGTGTAGGGAGTCAGCTTAGCCATATGAAGTATTGAAAGAAATTAAAAACAGATAATGAAAGAACAGAAATGAAAGAACTGGGTCGTGTGGAGGAGGGCCATGGGAGCACGGAGAGACAATGGACTCATGAACTCACAGCAACTGTGACTGCCAGCATAGGCTTTACGTACACTGGAGTTCCTAACATTCAGTCATAAAGGAGACACTTATGGGATGCCGTTAGTGGTGTGGCCACTGGTGAGTTACCCGTGCACATCTGATTACACTTGGTAGGTCACAAGACAAAACAACAACAACAACAAAACAAAAAGAAAACAAACAAACAAACAAAACACACACACACACACACAAAACTGTGGGGCCGTGGGTGTTGGGGAAAGAGGGAGTGGGAGAGAACGCGAGTCCCTCCAGAATTCTGGTGCTCTGGGTGGGCAAACACTAGAGGACTGCCCCAAGCTTTCCACATGGCCCTGGGTGGGTGTCTGGCTGTGTGAAGCCACTGATCCCACACGGCGGGTAGTGGACAAGGGGCAGCCCTAGGTACCAGGTTCCCAGCCTCCGGCATCTCACACTGGATATGGCAACATAATAGGGGCTACGGGGCAGCACTCAGCCCCGGGGATGAAGGGAGGAGAGGGCAAGGGGAGAGGGGGCGTTGGATGGTTCCCCCATACCATATGGGTGAGAGTCCTTGGTCAGGTCTGTGGCTGGAGCACAGGATGGCCTTCTGTCGGGAGGTTAGACGGGCTCTTTTTTTTTTTTTTTTCAAGACAGGGTTTCTCCGTATAGCCCTGGCTATCCTGGCACTCACTTTATAGACCAGGCTGGCCTTGAACTCAGAAATCCGCCTGCCTCTGCCTCCCGTAGACGGGCTCCTTAGGAGAAAGCCCATCCCATCATTCAAGCACAGCAGGCCTTGATGATCAAAGACAGTCTATGGTTTTAGAGCTTTATTATAGAAAGGCAAGGAGAAAGACACACACACACACACACACACACACACACACACACACCAGGGCCACGTGGAGAGGGGTGAAGGGAAAGAGAGAAGGAAGGCTAGAGAGTAAGAAAGGTCAGGGCTTAAAGAGAGCAAGGAGGGGTCAAGCAGCCCCTCTAATAGTGGTGTGGGCTATCTTGCTGTTGCCAGGTAACTGTGGGGTGGAGCATACCTGGCTATAGTCAGGTAACTGTGGGGGTGGAGTCTAGCCAGAATGCCAGAATCTTGGGACATTGTCTGCATGACTGATAGTCACAGAATTACGGACAGGCACCTGATTCTGGGAATGTGGCTTGCCTTTCAGTCCCTTGTAGATATCTCTACTGGGTCACCGGAGCAAGCCCCATTCAACCAAAATAGGCTACCTATCCACAGTCCCACACAAAACTACAAAAGCAGAATTGGAAGGCTGAGGACCTGATCAGAGCATGGGAATAGAAGGAAGGAAGAACAAGCAAGGAAATTAGTCTAGCCAGAGCATATGATATACGTGTGTGAAACTACCAAAGAATAAATTAGTTTTAAAAAGAAAAAGTCAAAAGATTTAAAAGTGAATGTCACTAAATTTAAACTCCCTTACACAGGTTCTTTCCTGTGGGTAACACTGGAATAGTGCTTCCAGCTTGCGTGTGTCTGTGTCTTTGTATACCAATACATATCTGTGAAGGGGGGTATATACGTGTGGGTATTGTTACTCAGTAACCCTCCACTTTATATTTTGAGACAAGGTCTTTCAATGGAATCTGGGACTCAATGATTGGGCTACCCTAGCTGGCCAGTGCACATGAGGCTTCCTCGGGTCTCTGTGTTCTCAATGCTGGAATTACAATAATGCACCACTGTTCCTAGATTTCTACATAAGTGCTGGGGATCAAAATGGGATCCTCAGACTTCATAGCAATCATTTTACCAAGTGAGCTGTTCTTCCCAGCCTGAGGTCAGCCCCTTGGAGCTGCCCTCCAACTTCCAGCCTTGTTTCTTGAAGTCATTTTCTTCAAGCATTCTTCTTCCCATAAGCCATAGAAATTCCCCCTGACCTTACCACATCTAAGTGCAAATGTCGGCTTTCCTCTTCATATTTATGGCCCTATTAGTGAATGCAAAGCCTGCCTGGCTGTAGCTCTTCCTGAGCTGTGCAGTGCTCTGGCAAGCCTACCTTTCTTTCTTCTGGCAAACGGATCCCTGGGCCTATTGCTAAGCCTCCTTCCTGCACCATTTAATACATATCCACTTGATTACATTCATACTTTCCAAATGTCATCCCCTGGGCTATGATTTGACAAGACTCTTTTTGTGTAGTGAAAACTACAGTGGTCAAATAGCATGTACAGTATAAACTTGCTTCCATTAAACAAAACATTTGAGAAAATATAAGATCAAATAACACATCGCTAATCCCAGCACTTAGGAGGCAGAGGCAGGCAGAATTCTGAGTTCAAGACCAACCTCATCTACAGAGAGAGTTCCAGAATATCCAGGGCTAGTTAAATAAACTCTGTCTTAAAAAAAAAAGTTGCAGAACTCTCCTTAGCACTATTTCATGGGTGGTGGAAATGTAGAAGACTTTTATCTTTTATGCATTTGCATTGCTTTTCATAATTAATAAAAAGTGGTTATTCTAAGATTTCATCCTCATATCAAATTACTCCTTTTGATGTACACTTTCTATCTTCACATTCTGGAATGTTTTTAACAAATGAATATTTTTATCCCTGTTCACATTTGTGTTGTGTATATGCCTGTGTATTTGTGACCATGCATCAGAGCAGATGTGTGTGTGCTCCTCCTTCTTTATCCCTTCAATTGTAATGCTTCTCCCTTACACTAAAAACCTCAAGATTAAGATAAATTTTAGCCAGGCTGGTGGCACACTTTAAATTCCAAGACTCAGGAAGCAGAGGCAGGTGTATCTCTGTGAGTTTTAGGACAGCCAGAGCTACATAGTGAGACCTTGTCTATAAAATCCAAAGAAAACAGCCACATATGTAGCAGAGGATGGCCTTGTCTGGCATCAGTGGGAGGAGAGAGCCTTGGTCTTGTGAAGGCTTAATGCCCCAGTGTAGGGGAATGCCAAGGTGGGGAAGTGGGAGTGGGTGGGTGGCTGGGGGAGCAGCCTCATAGAAGCAGGGGGAAGGGGAATAGGATAGGGGGTTTCTGGAGGGGAAACCAGGAAAAAGGATAACATTTGAAATGTAAATAAATAAAATACCCAATTTAAAAAGAAGAAAAGAACAAAAAAATCCCCCCCAAAAAAGATAAAGGTAACTTTTATATCAAACAGTAGACCATCTACTATCAAAATACAGATGCCTGTGTCAATGTTCTCTAGAAGCCAGACCTTCATGGGCACTGTTTGCTGAATAAGTAGAGTGTATGCTGTGGCTTGAGAAATGTCTCCTAAAGGCCCATGCATTTGAATAGACGGGTCCCTATGGTTATGGAACCTTCAGGAAGAAGTACATCACTAAAGTGGATATGGAGGAGTTATAGCCTGTCTCTATGGTATGTACTGTTTCCTGTGTGTGAATGAATTGTGCCTTTCCCACCATGGTGAACTATACCCTTTCTGAAACTACAAATAAAAGACTTTCTCCTAACTTGCTTTTTGTTAGGGAATTTTCTCACAGCAGCAGAAAAGCAACTAATACAGAGCAAGTCTCGTAATGAGTAAGTCACATTTGCCCTTGGAGCCTGGACCTCTGTGTGATGACTTCACGTGTTTGCTCTGTGTGATGACTTCACACGTGTTTGTTCTGCAGTAGTTATCTGTTTCCTCTGAAATACGTATAAGATGCATTAAATTGCATTGGCCTCTCAAACCTCATCTTTGCTTTGTTTCAGCTGTCATTGATATTACCAAAACCAGATTTTCTAATAGATTCAGTCATTCCTAAAAACTGCTTGAAAACTCCAAACCCTTTTCAAAAAGCCAAAAGATACAGTGATTTATAAGTGTCAATAGTAACCCTTAGCTTCCTCGGGGCCCATAAGATAAAATTATGCAACCTTTTTTGCCTCTTTATATACCCCTTAACTCTGCTATTACAGTGCCTTAGCTGTCTGTCAGCATCTAATTATATTTCCAATGACTAGAAACAGACTATCTCTTTTTCCCCCCACAAATAAAAATTTATAGCTTTCCAGTCCACATGTCACTGAGCAAACACCAGAGGATGAATATCCTACAAGAAGTCAATGATAGCCAAAGAATAAGCCCCGCCAAACCCAGTGGTGCAGCCAGCAGAAGGCCTTCCCCAATTCTAGTTGCCATGGCAAATGATCTAATGAAAAATTCTACCATTCTGAGTTCATCACTAGAGGGTGATTAGGATGTAAATAAGGAGGAGACATGTAAGCGATAACATTACAGGGTGCACCAAAAGCACGTGCCTATAAGAGTGGCTATGGCTGACTGCAGCTGCCGGGGATCCATCCCATAATCAGCCACCAAACATAGACACTATTGCATACACCAGCAAGATAGTGCTGAAAGGGCCCTGATATAGTTGTCTCGAGGGAGACTATACCAGTGCCTGGCAAACACGGAAGTGGATGCTCACAGTCAGCTATTAGATGGAACACAGGACTCCCAAGGAAGGAGCTAGAGAAAGTACCCAAGGAGCTGAAGGGGTCTTCAACCCTCTAGGTGGAAGAATAACATGAACTAACTAGTACCCCCTGAGCTCATGTCTCTAGCTGCATATGTAGAAGAAGATGGCCTAGTTGGCCATCATTGGGAAGAGAGGCCCCTTGGTCATGCAGACTTTATATGCCCAAGTACAGGGGAACGCCAGGGCCAAGATGTGGGAATGGGTAGGTAGGGGAGCAGGGCAAGGATGGGGGAGGGTATAGGGATCTTTCTGGATAACACTTGAAATGTAAATGAAGAAAATATCTAATAAAAATTGGGAAAAAAAAAAGAGTGTCTATGGCTTATCACAAATGAACCCTGAAGCCCTTTTCAGAATCCACTGTTTCTCATTTTGATCTCTGTAAACTTGATTATATCACATAGAAATATGCAACAATTAGGTCAATTTAAATTTTAAATGGATTTTAGGCAAGTGGAGTGATGTCTGTCGTTTTACTCACTGTAGGGTATGCATAGAGCATTGGTTAGCATCTGTTCACAACAACTCCTCCAATTCAATTACAACACATTCAAACTCTGCAGAGATATGAAAGACTATTCTGAATCACAATTTGTCATTTCTATTTCTTTTTTTCCTTTTTTCCTAGCTATTCAGGATATCAATTTTCAATCCAGAATGGGGACTTTACATTTTCCATTCAGACATACAAGATGTGCCCATTAAAAAAAAAAAAAAAAAAAAAAAAAAAAAAAACATGGCTCACTGCCTTAACGGGGTTTCTGTCTCCTGTTGCCTCTTGGACCATGCACATACCTAGAATGAGCATCATTCTCCCACATTCTGAAAATTGAGTTGATAGATGATAAAATCTTCCACTTTTAAATTACTTCTTGGGTATTTGTCAAAGCAACAAAAAGCTGACTTACATGAAGTCTAACTCTGAATGCTTCTGCCAAGGCCAGGCAATAAATCTCATCATGAAACTCGGTGTGAGTACTGTAGTTAATATCATAACCTTTCCCCTGAGACTCCAGTGACCTTGGACATCTCAGCCTTTGAAATCTCCAGTAATACATCTTCCTAGTCAAGTAGGTGATTTATTAACACAGTGCATGTGTGCATAGTGAATGCCTTGCATGCCTATGTAGGAAAGCATCCTGCCATCAAAGCTAGAGGGTTAGGTTCTAACTGCCTTTTATCACAACCTAGATGGTACCAACAATTTACCATAAAATTCCCAGGTGACACCACAAAAAGAGCTGAAGATAAAATGTGGTGCTATTTCCAAAAGATCTAACTGAGACATATATAAAGAGAAAAGGCGTTGATCTCTCTCCCTCTCTCCCTGCCTCCCTTCCCTCTCCCTAACCCCCTTTTTACTTTATGATGTCAATGATTTGCTTATGACATCATCTCTATTCTGATGCTCTGTCATTACCAGAGAACAAAGGCATCAATTGTGACCACATGATCTTGAACTTGCATCATTAAATCAGTGGCTAATGAAATATTTTCTCTAAGTTAATGACCTCAGACATTTTATTGTAATGAAACTAATACATAGAGTATGTTGATCTCTGGTTCTGCAAATCCAAGGTGCACCTCATTCCTGCCAAGAGAAGCCCAATTAGCAGTCCCTTTCTGACATTTTTTATAAATTAGAACAAATCCTGCCTGCATTGTTTCTCCAATCCTAAGACAGACCAATACAACATGGAGGAGCCCCTGGGAATGTATCCTGAGGTAAGAGGTGCCACTGGCCTTGCCTTGTTACCCAGTGAAGACTGCCATGGAGTGCAAAATTAACCTGTAGGAGTTACCTTGCTGAGATCCTGGTAGAATGCAGTTTTCTCTGGACTTGCAGAATGTTAAGAACTTACCTTGTATCCGACAGCAACAAAGCTCAGAATATCTTCCCAAATAGACATAGACATAGTCTCTCACAGTCTGGATACACTTTAGACACACAGTTGGCCATCCAATCCCTTGCTCCAGCACAAAAATTAAAATAGCATGCCCTGATAAAGTCCTACTCTGCACATAGCAAGCCTGCCTGTTCTGCATCACTGTTGGATTTTCTGGGTGGCTGCAAACTGATTGTGGAGTGCTGCATTCAGTCTCCATAGGTGCACCAGGTAAATCTTCTGTCAGATTGAACTCCTCCTTTGCCCTTAGTAGTTATCCTCCCATGTCCAGGAAATTCTCTATCTATCCACAATTGTTCATGGTTAGTGGTTTTTGCAATGTGTTCCTTTGAAGTTTAGATAAGCCCTTTGACTCTTAGAAGAATGGACTCTGGATCATGCTGTTCAAAGGTATGGGAAATTAAAAAGTGCACAATGATAAATTGAGATAGCATGTGGACAATAGAGGTGCTACACAAGCACAAGTGTCTGTGATGTGTACGTGTGCTGGATCCTTCCCATTGAGTACATTGATTGAGGGCTCACAATGTTCCTGGCACAGAACCAGAGAAAACGTTCCTTCTGCTAGTGTTCCAAGGACTCCTTACAACACACACACACACACCACGCGCACACACACACACACACACATACTCACACACTCAAACACACACACACACACACACACACACACACAGCTTATGTTTCCAATAGTGAGTGAGAAACTGTGAAATCAGTACATCGAAAAAGGCAGATGGCCTGGTAGTTCAGGGACATCTAGCTCTTAGAGCAACCAGAGGGACAGAGAAAAAAATTGTGGATTTTGCTAGTTAGGATTTGAATCTTCAGTGTCCCTGCCCTCCAAAAAAGTTCTTATATGGAACACTTGGTCCCCAGTACAAGTGTTCAGATAGGCAGTCTTTGGAACTGATTGAATCACAATGACTATAACCCCAGGTAGATTAAATACACTGATGAATTTATAGCTGAATGGGTATCTTAGCTACTGTTCTTTTGCTGTGAAGAGATACCATTGGCCAGGCAGTGGTGGTGCACACCTTTAATCCCAGCACTTGGGAGGCAGAGGCAGGCAGATTTCTGAGTTTGAGGCCAGTCTGGTCTACAGAGTGAGTTCCTGGACAGCCAGGGATACACAGAGCAACCCTGTATCATGAGAGAGAGAGAGAGAGAGAGAGAGAGAGAGAGAGAGAGAGAGAGAGAGACAAAGGCAATATTTTTTTAAAAGCATTTAATTTGGGGCTTTTTTTTTAATAGTGTCAGAATGTGAACCCATGACCATCATGGTAAGAAGCATAGAAGAATGGTGGCCAGCAGGCAGGTATAGCACTGGATCTGTAGCTAAGCACTTACTTCTGATCCAAAAGTTACAGTCAGAAAGAGCAAGGAATTGGACCTAGTATGGGCTTTTGAAACCTCAAAGCCCAGCCTCTGTGACAGACTCCTCCAACCAGACCACATCTCCTGATCCTTCCCAAACAGTTCCACTAAGGAACTAAGCATTCAAACATACTAACATATGGAGACCAATCTTATTCAAACCAACCACAATGAGTATGAGGAGGATCTTTCTTATAGGATGAGCTCTCTTTGTACCTCATGGTCACAGTAAAATAAACAATTTCCCCAGCCAAAGTGATAGAACCCAGCAACTATGGACAGACACCTTAGAAACCAGGAGCCAGGATAGTCTTTTCTTTCTTTTAAGTTGATTTTTTTTCAGTTATTTTGTGACAGCAAGAGAAAACTGACTGGCATGAACACTGCTCCAATCTGGAGGGAAGGAAGGAAGGAAGTAGAGAGGACCTTACTCTTCTGTGTGACTACAGATTTGAATCAGCTCTATTTCCAACCCAATAATATGCTCATTGATGCTGGGCAGTGGTGGCGCATGCCTTTAATCCCAGCACTTGGGAGGCAGAGGCAGGTGGACTTCTGAGTTCAAGGCCAGCCTGGTCTACAGCGTGAGTTCCAGGAGAGCCAGGGCTACACAGAGAATCCCTGTCTTGAAAGAAAAAAATGCTCATTGATCTCTTTTTCGGAAAAATTCTATCTACTAAAAACAATGCTTACACTGTCTACCACTTTTGGTGGTTTGAATGAAAAATGCCTCCTATAGGCTCTTAGTTGGTGGCATTGTTTGGGGAAGTTGTGGAACCTTGAGGAGGTTCAGACTTGCTGGAGGAAGTAGGTTACTAGAGAAGGGATTTCAGAGTGCACAGCCTTATCCCACTTCCATTTTACTCCCTGCTTCCTGTTTTCAGTTGAAGATGAAAACCTTCAGCTTCCTGTTCTGGCTGCCTGCTAACATGTCTCCCCCACCATTACAGAACCCTCTACCTGGTAAGACAGAACTCCTTCAATATGTTTCTTTCAGCCATGTTATTTTACTGTGGCAACAAAAAGCAACTCAATACCACCCAGTTTCAAAAAGTCAGAAATAAAGTATGGTGAGCTCACTCTAACATTGGACAGGGAATGAATGTTAAGCATTATTTGCTTTTGATAGTACATAAATACCTTACATGCATCCATACTTCTAACATATGTCATATTGACACCTAGAAGTATAGTGGACTGAATAGAGGAGGGGCTTAGCTAGAGCCATATTCTGAGGTACTTTTTCTTCTGGAAATATGGACTATTGTCTCCAAGCATCCAATAAACTGACTCAAACTGTTATATATTTTAGTGAGCTCTGTAAGAAAATAGCACAGCTTAAGTAACAGAAATGTATTTCTCATACATCTAAAGGTTATTGTGATGGTAAAACTTGGATATCAACTTGACTACATCTGGAATTAACTAATACCCAAGCATCTGGTCACACCTTCAAAGGACTTTTCTCCATTGGATTATTTGAGATAGGAGATCCACCTTATATCCATATCATTTGAGGTCAGAAGACCCATCCTAAATCTTGGCCACACCTTCTGGTGGCTACTTATATAAAAGGACATGAAAGGAGAAGCTTTTGGGGTTTTGCCTGCTTGCCCTCACTGTTACTGGCAAGTTCATCTATCCGGCTGCTGAGACATTCCCCTGATGGTATTAGAACCTACTAATTTCAGGATTCCAGCATTTACTGAAGATCAGTCGAGACATCTATCCTCATGGACTGAACAAAAGCTCCCTGGATCTTGGATTTTTCTTTTAGGAGACAGCCACTGTTGGACTAGCTGGACCACAGCCTGTAAGAAACTCTAATAAATCCCTTTCTTAGAGAGAGAGAGAGAGAGAGAGAGAGAGAGAGAGAGAGAGTAGACACACAGATTCAAGTACTTTGATTCTACTACATGTGGACTAGATCAATGCTAATCACTTTGTGATGTGAGAGTTGCCTAAAGTGTCCAATGTAGGCAACAGTAAGCTTTCTTTTCTCTTATGCCAGTCAGCTCAAATTCTGTTACTACTTTATTTGCTATTTCAGGGCATCCTACATGACTGAAAATGAGCCAGCAGCTGCCACAGTACACCAATAGCCTTTAGTTCTTTGTATAATACATGTCTCACATGTTCCTAGTTTTGGGGACTTGCCAGTTGCCCCAACACTTAGTGGCACATGGACACTATTCTGTGGAGGGTCTTTGCTAGAACTGCTGTCTTGGCAATCATTCTTCTTGGATAATAGGATTTTACAGATTCTCATCTTTCACTTTCAAGCTATGTCATCCTGCTAAATGACAGTCAGTCAGCCTTTAGTTTTCCCTAAGTCTCTAAGGCAGAGGAACATGTGTATTCTCACCTTGCATGGCTGTGCCTGCCTTTGAAGCCAGCTGGTACCCAATCTCAGAAACCTGAATGTCATGGCAACATGGCTACAGTAGCAATGGGCAGCAGACCTTGTTGCCCCTACCACAGTGAAAGGTTTTTGAGACCACCCATAAAGATGACTTGGAGATGGATACCCATCTGGGAGACAAAGGGCAGAATGTTGTCTGCGAATTCTGCCATGAAAATGAGAATGAATGTTTCTGACCTTTACCCAGCCTCTGTCCACTGCCTTGGAGAAATTCCAAGCCTGTGGAGGAGGAGGCACCGGCAGAACTCACACACGCTCTGCATGACTCACAAGTTCATCAAACATTTTTTCACCAATAACTTCCCCAAACCCATGGCTGAGTGGGTGGGCACAGGAGTAGAATTTCAGGGAGGTGCAAATAATGAATGAGAAGCAGGGAGAGTGAGAGAAGAGAAAATGGAAACTGGAATCAGGCTAAGGCAGAGCACACATCATACTAGAGTCACCCACAGGCTGTGAGAGCAAGTGACATGAAGGTGTGATGGCCTTCCAAAGAGGAAGAAGAAAGCATGGCCAGTTTGCTTATTTTTACCCAAGTCCCACCTGGGTAGCAGCCAGGACACTCACAGAGGTTTGCTAACCTGCTCTCCACATCCTACTCCAAGAGATAATTTTAATCTACATTTGGAAAAGTCACTGGGGAAAGAATTTTCTTTCTTTCTTTCTTTCTTTCTTTCTTTCTTTCTTTCTTTCTTTCTTTCTTATGGAAAAAGTTTTCTAAATCTTGATTGAAACAAAAATTCTGAGCTGGGAAAGAGGAATAGGTTGCTATGGAAGCATGATTGCTGCAGCTTGGGCTGAGAGTGTGACTATGTCTATATAGACACATGTGTATATACATCTGTGTGCATATGTTTGTCTTCATGGTTACATGTATACGACATCTAGTGACAGAGGAAAGGATGTTTTGGGAAGCTAAAAATTATTTTCTAATATACCTTTCAGAGGCAAGAGGAAATTTTTTTCCATATTTGGATAATTGTCTTTCTTTCCTAATTGTGGGCTGCCTGTCATTTGATGCCTGAATCTCTTGTGGATTTGACTATAACCTGTGGACATGTCTTACCAGTGCTATGTTCCCTTCAGCTCACTCCTCCCCTTATACAGTCCCCAACAATACTGTGATCAGGTAAACATGGTCAACAGCATGTCTTTTGTTTTTTTTAAACAAAATGTCACTCAAGAGAGACATTTTATTTTTTTTCTACACCAGAATTTTTTATTAGATATTTTCTTAATTTACATTTCAAATGTTATCCCAAAAGTTCTCTCCCCTCCTCCCACCGCCCTGCTCCCTGCCCACCCACTCCCACTTCTTGGCCCTGGCATTCCCCTGTATTGGGGCATATAAAGATTGCAATACCAAGGGGCCTCTCCTCCCAATGATGGCCGACTAGGCCATCTTCTGCTACATATGGAGCTAGAGACACGAGTTCTGGGGGTTCTGGTTAGTTCATATTGTTGTTCCTCTTCTAGGGTTGCAGACCCTTCAGCTCCTGGGGTTCTATCTCTAGCTTCTCCATTGTGGGTCCCGTGCTCCATCTTATAGATGACTGTGAGCATCCACTTCTGTACAAGACAGATATATCAGGGTCCCTTCAGTAAACACTTGTTGTCCTACAACAGCATGTCTTCTTATATCACATCACTATTCTTCTACAAGGCACATCATAACAATTCTATCCACAGGGACAGTTCAAGAATCTGTTGTTCAGCACAAATAATTCTGGCATGGTTTAAACTTGAAATGTTCCCCAAGAGACTCTAGCCCATGATGTTACCAGGAGGTAAGGCAGGAATCTTTATGAGGTGAGGTTAATTGGAAGAAATTTGATAATGGGGACAGTTTCTTGAAGGGAATAGAGGCCTTCCCCTCTCTGTTTGCTTCCTAAGCACCATGAATTGAGCAACTTTATGCTACCATCCATGCTACTGGGCCTTAGACAATGAAGTCAGATGATCATGGACTGAGGCCTCTGAATCTAGGAGCCAAAACAATCCTTTCCTCTCTGTAAGTTGACTTGCCTCATGTTAAATGCTATAGCAACAGAAAGATAGCTGACAGACATGTCAATTGGTTTTAATGTTCATCCTCAGTTGGTTCCCAATGGCCCTAGGCAGAAAAATTCTGAAATCTTCACCATTTCAGAATATAGAGCACCATTAGCTTATGGTTGAGTCATCTTGCTCACACATCCATATGCTCTGTGGGTCCCACAATGCAGCTCCAGTGACCTCTAATTCTCAGGTACAATCACCTGTGAAAGTCACTTCCTCTCTCTTGACTTCAATTTACTCAACTCCATAATTAGAGGATCATACAGAAGAGACTGTACAAGGTCCCAAATACTACAAAATTCTGATCTTTAGCAATAATTCCTAGGGGCTTCCATTAAGTCTGGTCCATTTTACCATGGAATTTTAATAGGTCTTGAGGTCCATTATTTTAAGGAATATTATAATGAGAGCAAACACACTTTAGAGTGAGGGGGGAAACTTGGAGCCATATTCCAAATTCACCTTATCATGAAATCATATCTTTTAATCATGGAATAGTTTTATAAGGAACTGATGGGAGAACATTGAACTACTGTTAAATGAACATTTAACTACAATGTTAAATGACTTAACACAGTCAAAGGAGAAAACAAAATGAAAAACAAAGAAACTAATTATGGAATACTCTTATAGCCTACAAACTGACTGTAATTTTCTTGCTAATAGTAGAAATGGGCAAGTAAATTCCAGAACCTTTAGTTTGACAATTGAAAATGTGAAACTCATCAAAGAATTAGTCTATAGATTTGGTCTAAGCCTCTGTGATCCAGAAACTGTTTCTAGAAACAATGCACACTAAGAAGAATGTTGTACTAAGTTCATGGGTGTTTCTCAACATAATTCAAGGTAATGATCATGACTAACCACCACAAACCATACACAGCCCTAGAATTCCAAGAGGCTTAATGGAGAGAATACTCTCTACTTCTACCATCTAGTTATTTAAAGATTCAGATAACTCTTCAAAGGACATTTGGGAATCACTCCAGCCTGTAGAGTCCATTCTCTCAGGTGATAGTACCCATGAACCCTAAGCATTATCCCTCCCCTTTCTAAGCTACAAGAGGCAAAGATCATGTGAGTTTTGCACAGTACTGAATTCCTAAAGTTTTTAAAATCGCCTAGACATGAATGTCCAGTAAATATTTATAGAATGAAGGAATGCATGTGCATAAGCCTCACAAATCATTTTTACTGCATTAGTCAGGGTTATCTAGAGTAATAGAACTCATAGAGCGAATATATATGGTATATTAATTTTTATATATCTTTATATTTTAATATATTAATATGTAGAAATATTTAACATATTGTTGCATTGGTCAACTATTTACTTATATATTAAATAAATATAACATACTTTGCTGTCAGTAAGAGCATGGTATTCATAGAAAATAAAGGAATGATTTACAGGCTGTGGTCTAGCTAATCTAACAATGGCTGGCTACAAATGGAAAATCTAGTAATCCAGTAGTTGCTGAGTCCAAGAGGCTAGTTGTCTCAACTTGCTTGGTCTTCAGTATATGCTGAAGAAGTAGGCTCTAATGCCAGTGATCAAATGAACTTGCTAGCAAGGCAAGAAGAGCAAGCCAGCAAAGAGCAACACTTTCCTTTTTCCATGTCCTTATATAGACTCCCAGGAGAGGCATGGCCCAGATTGAATATGGATTAAAGATCTAGATTAAATGTATCTTCCCACATCAAAAGTCTGGATCAGAAATAGAACTTCCCACTTCAAATTAGGCAGAAATCCTTTGTAGGTGTGTCCTCTGTTTTTGAGTTTTAGTTCACTCTAGATGTAGTCAAATTGATAACCAAAAATAGCCATCACATTACCTTCCAGTCCCTGATTCCTAAAGTGGTCTGTTCTCAGGAACAATGTCTTCAAGTCTTTATGCTGAAATAGACTCTTCTTTCTTTTTATCCCAGGAACAGAAAAGCCTGACCCACTGTTAGCAGGAAATGTAGGTTGGGCAGATAGAAGGGAGGGAAGGAAGAAGGAAAGGAAGAAAAGGAGGAAAGAAGGAAAGAAGGGAGAGAGAAGGAGGAGGGAGGGAAATGAAGGGATATTGCTAAAGAAGAAAACAATGATAGACTGATGTGGAAATAAGATGGGACCTATGAGAATAGGAATCAGAAATTCATCTGGATCTCACAGATGTCCTGAGGTGGATCAGTAGGATAGAAGGTTGGAATACTGTCTTCTTCCATAGAATTTAACAAGTAGTTTAGCAAGTACCTCTGGTACCCACCTTCTCTTAGATTCCTGTGTTAGGAATCATTGCATGTGTATTCATGAAAATCACTACCCCTCTGGGGTAGAGCACATGGAAAGAAGTCTGCCCTGTGTAACCCTGAGTATACCTTGGGAGCTCCCATGCTGAAAGATTTCTGACTCTGGAACAACACAGGACAGATGCTTCAACAAGACTATTTGGTGAGGTAGGGATGGTGAAGAGCCAAGTGAAACTGGGTGCTATGGATAAATGCAGTGACCTGTCCCCTAGCCAAGTGAAACTGGGTCCTGTGGATAAGTGCAGTGACCTGTCCCCTTGCCTTCTTTGTTTGCTCTCATGTCACGCCCAACCCTACTTTCCTGAGGCCTTCTACTCTTTGAACTTTGGGAAATAATTACATATAGGCCAACAAAGGGGGAAAAAACAATATTGGAAGCAGAAATATGAACAGAGGGGAAGCAGAATGAGAAGACAGGATGAGAGACCACTGTCTGCTGCCACATGTGCATCTCCGGGTGGGGTTTAGACGTCATGTGTTCACAGCTCATGTAGCATATTCACCCATGCCCACTCTCAAATCCTGTAAGTAGAGCAAGGGTGGAGGTCAGAGAAAAGTATGCACAGAGCCACCTCTGCACATCTGCCTTTTAGGGACAGCAGGCTATGTTACCAAGTCATCACTCCAATGCCACAGCTCACAGTTTTCAAGGAAGCTGCAAATTCTCTTCATCAGTCCTAAGTAAGCAGATTCCTGTGCCATCTTTGTGAAGCATGGACTAAGTCATAAATGTGTAAGCAGTATCTCTATTAATATGAGTAGCAGTTGGCAAAATCTTAGTGCAACACTGGAAATCACAAATGGAGTTGTGTGTTGTCTTCCTCCAATTTGAGCAACAGAGACTCATACATAATGTAAAAGGGTAGATTGCAGCTGGTAGCCACAGGCTGGATCACAGGAGATGACTTTAACTCATTTTTATGATCATGAAGAACTAATTCTTAATCAGGCATCCAAAGCAAATACTGGCCCCTCAGCCCTGGAGGTGTGCAGAATCACACTATATAACAATAAATAATGAGATCTCTCTGAGGCCCCCAGACCTGGGTTCTTTATGTTCCATGAATATTTTTAGAGTCTAGAAGGAATGCAGGCAGTGGAAACCACATAAAGCAGGTGTCACCTGACCAGATGGGAAGCTGCTGGAGAGGCTAAGAGCATGCAGCTGAGCTGGCTAGGGTAGTGGCTGCTCATCCGATGATGCTATCCTAGATATGCCAGATCTTAATCTCAAAATTGTCCAAACTCAGGAAAGATGGGCTTCCTAAAGCAACAGCTAGTCATGGTTTCAGTCATCTGATGACAGAGCCTCATCAGTAGGTTAAGCAAAAGGGACATGGAGAGATCCCACTGGGCTCCCCATTTTAGCCTACTGTTGTTCTCCTGGATAATATCCTAACTGGATAATCTCTTAATCTGTTTGGTTTTTCTTTTTCAACTATATTGAGATAGGAGTCAATGAACACATAGTTCAAAATGTAGGTGCATGATTCAATAGTTCCTAGTATATTGCATTATTATTTTGTGTTAAAATATATATAGAATAAAATATACCAGTATATATATATATATATATATATATATATATATATTGGTCTAGGGATATTTTAGTCTATAAAGTATGTGCTGTGCAAGCATGAGGACTTGAGATACCCAGCACTGGTGTAAAAGCTGAGTGTGACTGCACACATCTGCAACTCTAGTATTGGGAAGACAGAGACAGATGGATCCTTGAAGTAGCTGGACAGGTAGTCCAGCCAATGAGCTCCAAGCCCAGTGAGAAACTGCTTCAAGATGTAAGATGGAGAGCAACTGAGAAAGACACCCAACATCATCAATCTCAGGCCTCCATATACATGTGTATACACACACTCTCCCCGCCGCCCCATCACAGTGTGTGTGTGTGTGTGTGTGTGTGTGCGTGCGTGCGTGTGTGCATGTGCGTGTGCGTGTGTGTGTGTGTGTGTAACATGAAATTTGCCAGCTTAACTCTTTTCAAGTAAACCTTTCTGTGGTACTAAAAACATTCATATTATACAGCTAACAGCACCACACATCTCCAAGATGAAATTGAGCACATTGAACAACTCCCATATCTTCTCCCCTCAACTTCTGGGAACCTTTGATATATTTCCTATCCCTACAAGATCTAGGAAGATCTTCTAAGTGAAGTTACACAGCATTTATCTTCTGCATGGTTGATTTCACTAAGCATCATGTCTTCAATTATATCATCATGTCTTCAATTTCATCCTTACATTATTCGTGATTCAATATATATTAGAACTTCATTGTCATTCACAAAAGAGATTCATGTTTAAACTTCATACCAAGTATCTTAAAATAATGTGTCAGGAATATCAAAATAGTAGACAACAAGAATCAATCAAAATTAGTGGACAAGCTGGGCATGATGATGCATGCCTATAATACCAGCTACCTGGAAAGAAAGGAAATTACAAGTTCAAGGCTCTGCCTGGATTACAGAGTAAGACCCTGGCTTCAATTTTAAAATAAGTAAAAAAGAAAATACTGTGGATATATCTCAGGAATGGGATGCCTGTTTCCTTGCCTTCCCAATTATAAGTTCCAGAGACTGCACATATTACTTAAACCGTAGACCAGTTCCTTCATCTTCAAAGCCAGTATCATTAAGCCTGGTCCTTATATGGTCATCCTTCTGGTTTAGTTTTTTCCATTCACCAATATTGCAATGGTGATATTAATTCATTTGAATTTTACCTCAAAGTCAAATGACTAGCAATTCATTCTGTCTAAAACTTAGATTCTAAAACCTTAATTGTTATATAACCTAACATATCCACAGGTTCTAATCATTAATACATGGGCAGCTTTAAGGGGCTATTGAAAAATAATTGTGATAACTTGAATTTTCAATTTAATAATTATAATTTAATAATTATAAAATCTTTAATATATTGTCAGATTGGTCAATTATTATCTAACTTAAGTTATAAGTAAATAGAGAACACACTTTCCCAGCAGTAAGAACATGGTATTTATAGGAAACAAAGGAAGATTTTCAATCAATGCTCATAATCTTACTGAAAGCAATATAGCAGAGGCAATAAAAGCATAACATGTTATTGTGTTTACAGAGTAAAATTCTATGGTAGAAATAGAATAGAAATTCAAGTCAAAGAGAAAAACAAAACAAAATTTCCAACATTTAGGAAAGATTGTGTATATACTTGTTTTGTTTTGTTTTGTTTTGTTTTGTTTATTGGATATTTTCTTTATTTACATTTCAAATGTTATCCCCTTTCCTGGTTTCTCCTCCGAACACACCCTCCTCCAACCCCTCCTGCACCCCCTGCTCACCAACCCACCCAGTCGTGCTTCCTGGTCCTGCCATTCCCCCACACTAGGGCACAGAGCCTTTATGGGACAAAGGGCCTCTCCTCCCATTGGTGTCCAACTAGGCCATCATGCAACTAGGCCAGCTACATATGCAGCTGGAGCCATGAGTCCCACCATGTGTGCTCTTTGGTTGGTGGTTTAGTCCCTGGGAGCTCTGGGGGTACTGGCTAGTTCATATTGTTGTTCCTCCTATGGAGCTGCAAACCCCTTCAGCTCCTTAGGTCCTTTCTCTAGCTCCTTCATTGGGGACTCTATGCTCAGTCCAATGGATGGCTGTGAGCATCCACTTCTGTATTTTTCAGGCACTGGCAGAGGCTCTTGGGAGAGAGCTATAGCAGGCTTCTGTCAGCAAGCACTTGTTGGCATCTACAACAGTGTCTGGGTTTGGTAATTGTAAATGGGATGGATCCCCAGGTAAGTCCGTCTCTAGATGGTCAGATGAAACAGTTTATCATCTCTTCAATTTTAGTGTCTACTAAAAGTATAATTATCAAGCTCACTTTAAATCTTGATACAATTGAACATCAACAACTAATGCTGGGCAAAAGAAGTCAGACTATGTGGCCCATTTATATTTGCAAGACAATGTTCCAAGGATGTTAGAACAACCCAACAATCCCTTTTCTCACTAATAGAGCTCAAGAATAATGACAGGTAGTCCTGACATGGATAGCTGTTCATAACAGCCAGGACTCCATTCTAAAAATAAAATGTCCTCAGCCCTTTGGTTCATCATAAAGTCCAAGTAAGATGCCTCTATGGGACCCTGAGATGTAGGACAAGTTGTACATGAATAGGTGGGTTAGCTTTGACCCACCTGGGTAGCTTCCCTGACTCTTAGGAACCAGCTAACAAATTCATATTTTCTGCTGTCCCTTCCTGCCTCTCTGTAAACAGAAAGCCTATTTGATATAATTTGTTGTGTGAGGATGTTTGAATCCTCACCACAGTCAAACAAATTGAAAATGATGAGAGATAATCTTGTCAGTTTGGTGGGATTTAAAGTCACTATGAAAACAAACCTGCCAGCATCTCTGAAATGAATTGAAATAACAAAGTGAGGTGAGTCCCAGCACTCAGGTTTCTCTGCTTCCTGACTGTGGATGTCATCATGCCTTCTCCATGATGGATGATTGTGCCTTTGAACATGTGATGAAATAGAACCAACCACCTTTCTTAAGTTGCTTGTGTCAGTTATTATGTGAAGGTGACAAGGAAAGGCTCTGATCTGGGCACAACACACTGATTTACAACCTGAAGTTCAAAACTAAGCAAGCTGACTAGTTGTGTGGAATTTCAGTTGGCAGATTTTCTTGGTTCTGAGAGATTTAAAGGGATTAGGAGGCTTCTGGGAGTCTGGTGACAGTTTTTCCATATGAGTGGGCTTTTTTTCTTCCAGAACTCACTTTGTAAGAACTCATGGTTTGCACACTCCTGTTGTGTTTGCTTTTTCTATGTACAAGCTGTGATTTAATGTCACAGTATTTACAACTTCAGTGTACCCTTTATGCATTATGGATATCTATGCTTACTTATCTTTCAGATGTTCTTCACTTTCTATCACTTATATTTGAACTACTTTAGAACACTGAGCAAAATTTACAACCAAGCAATTCACAGTGGACATCAGATAAACAGTTATCAAATCAGAAACTCTCCATTTTCAGTGCTAACCAAGAAAATGCTTATAAACACAATGTGTAAGTCCTTTGCTCATCAAACTGAAAATGTTTGTGAAGGTTGACTATAGTGGGAAAGAGGTCCTCCTGTACATCAGTAGAGGTTTAGTTGGTGTGCCGAACGATTGATGAGCAGCTTGGTGCAATTTTACCAAGCACTACATCTGAGAAAGAGCATCCTTCATGAAAGTCTTCAGTGGCTAAATTGATATAACCAGCCATGCACTTCCCAATCTCTTGTGAAGAAAACAAACCTTTATTATTTTTTTTACTGAATTACAGATAACCTCTACTCAAACTCATGACATTTGAACTCAGAAATACAAGGATTCCAAGTTTAGCTAAATTTCTTCAAAGGAAACTTTCTACTCAGCACCTAAAACTACAAAGCAAAGCATATTATATTTTCTGTTTGCATTAGTTACTTTATTTGTTGCTATAACCAAATACCTGACCAAAAGAGTTTAAGGAAGGATAGGTATATTTCGGCCCACACTGTGAGGGGGCAGCTCATCATGTCAGAGAAGGCTCAGCAGCAAGAATCTGAAACAGCTGGTCACATCGTACCTGAAGTCAAGAAACACAAAAAGGTGAATGCTCGTGCTTAGCTTACTCTCTCCAGTTTATCCAGCCCAGGACCTCAGCAATAGGTCAGTAGCACTCACAATCAGGGTAGCCACTCCCTCCTCAGCTCCTCACCTAGATGGTTCTGGAAACATACTCACAGATACCAAGTCCTGCATGGCTGAGGAAGGGATGGGTGTCACATGGTTTCTGCCCCTGGAGCAGGACCAGCAGGGCACGGGCCTCCACAAGTGTTGACAGTTGCTGTGGGCATAATAAGGCTTGTTTATATAATAATGTATATATTTTATTTTATGTTCCTCTTTCAGGAGAATGTCCTTTCTGTCAAGTTAATGACTCCATGATAATAATAATAATAATTAATAATAATAAACAGCAAAATTCTGGGAAGCAAGAATGTGTCTCTATGATGCTGAGATCTTCAGGACAGCCCTTAAGGCTGTGAGAAAGAACTCTGAAGACATGAGTTTTAGATTATACAAATCAGTGTAAGAGCTGCCTTTAATGCAATATAAATTGTATAAAGGGCTTCACAGATCTAAAATAACAGGCAGCTGCACTAATGAGCCAGCTTAGTCAGAAAGATATCAATGAAGAAGATAAGGAGATTTAGGGAATGGTGATCTCAGGGCAAGATCCCACCTAACTAAGTTTATTTTTTATGCTTACAAAGATAGGCGGATTTCTGAATTCAAGGTTAGCCTGAGACAGAGAGAATCTAGGTCCGGGTGTGGTGGGAGTGGTGATCACAGAGTAGGATCCCAGCTTATTGTTTGTGCTTACAAAGGCAGGTGGATCTCTGAATTCATTTGCTTTTTTTTTTTTTTTTTTTTTTTTGGTTTTTCGAGACAGGGTTTCTCTGTGTAGCCCTGGCTGTCCTGGAACTCACTCTGCAGACCAGGCTGGCTTCGAACTCAGAAATCCTGGAACTCACTCTGTAGACCAGGCTGGCTTCGAACTCAGAAATCTGCCTGCCTCTGCCTCCCAAGTGCTGGGATTAAAGGTGTGCGTCACCACGCCCGGCTTCATTTGCTTTCTTTAAAATAAAAAATCACTTTTTTTTTCTAAGAATCAAGAGGCTATGATCATAAAATACTGATGCATTGGATAATCAAAAGTGAACCTAGGTATTGGGCTGATTTAATATGTAAATAAAAGACTGAATTTGGTCTGCAAGAGAGAGCTACCTAGAGAGAACTTCTTGGAAAGCAAACATAGCTCTTTTAAAATTTTTCTACCAGGGTTTTCTGATTTTGGTCAGAAAACCCAAGAGCTATCCTGTTGCTTTTTTTATTATTATTATTTTAAATTTTTATTTACTGCAGTTGTCTTCCAACACACCAGAAGAGGGCATCAGATCTCATTGCAGAGGGTTGTGAGCCACCATGTGGTTGCTAGAATTTGAACTAGGGAACTTCAGAACAGTCAGTGCTCTTAACCACTGAGCCATCTCTCCAGCACCCCTCTCCCTCAAGACCTATCTAGAAATCTGTCTTGAGCAGACAGAGTCTTAAGCAGACTACAGAGCTATCAGCTTGCATTCTATCATTGACTTTGAGTTGTTTCTTCTGTCACTTCCATACAGCCCTTCCTTAGGACTTTATCCCAAGCTGATGCTGGTCCTTGGCACACAGACACATCTAGAATTATGTTTCCACATGAGTCTTAATTCAATCAAGTTGAGAGTGATGATTAACCATCACATTGTTAGTCACAAATTTTGTATTTCAGAATTACTTTAAAACTTGAAATGATTATTTTTTTAAAGATATATGTATTTTTATTTCTGTGAGTATTCTATTTACATGTACTCCTGCATGCCAGAAGAGGGCAACAGATCACATTATAGATGGTTGTGAGCCACCATGTGGTTGCTGAGATTGGAACTTAAGACCTCTAGAAGAACAGCCAGTGCCCTTAAGCACTGAGCTATCTCTTCAGTCCCCAAAATGATTATTTTTAAATACCAGCTTTTTATATGCTCGATAGTATGAGGGGTAAGTTTGTAAAAAGAAAAAAAGAGCCATTTGAGAGCAAAATTTAAAGATACCAGTTTTAATACAAATCTTTTGAAATATAGTCTTTAATCAGTCCAAAAATAAAGAGGCTAGCAAGAATTCATAGGGTTTTCCCAGCTGTGAACTCTGAATTACAATAGTAAGCAGCCTGTTGAGATATGCTCATTGGTACAGCATGATTGTGATTGGAGTAACCAACTACTTTCTGATTAAATTTAAGGTGAACTCTACAGGAGGTAACTCATGCCTAGTACTATAAAATTGGCCAAGAACCTGTGGGTAAAGAAAGAGGTGATAGGCCCTAGGAAAGAAACAGACAAAATATCAGCATACCTTCTAAATACTTATTTTTATATTCATAAAGTAGTACAGCCTCAGACCTCATCAGAGAAGCTTCTTTCTGCAGCTCACAGTGGTTCCTACTGTGACTCATATGTGGTTAAAGGGCAGATGATAAGTGGCTGTCGGTGCTCAGCCTGAAAATTGGTAACATTACACCTTCAAGGCTCAGGGCACATATGGAAGAGAGGGTGAAAAGATTTTAGGAGCTAAGAATGAGAAGGACTCTGTGAAACAGTCTCTTTTGAATAACATGGCCAGTGTACTCACAAACTCACAGAAGCTATGGATGCCTGCATAAGACCTGTGTTAGATCAAGCCAATCCACATTCTAGTGTTCATGGAGGGAGTGCTCATGAGCTCCTCCTAGCTGAGGAGCTATTGGTAGTTAATGACTGCTGGGAAGAAAGAATATTCACTCTGAAGGGATGTGTCCATGCTCTTCTGAATGTCCTTACACCCATGTGCATACAGGGAGAATATGGACTAAGTGGATTATTTTTAAAAAGAGAGGACTAAAAATTGGAAGAGGGACACGGGAGAAGTCCAGAAAGGGTTGGATATGATCAAAATCTATTGGATACATGTATAAAAATCTAAGGGAACAAATGTAAAACATATTTATAAAGAATGTATAGAGCTTTATTTGTACAATTAAGATGAAGCAATTGTAACTTTGTTGGTATCTTCAAAGTAGAAGGTATGTATAGTTTCCACACATCCATGTAATAGGCCCTAAAAGCTCAAAAGCTCAATATACTTATACACACACACATACACATACACACACACATACACACACACACCTAAGTAGCTCTACAATTAGAGCACACAGAAATAGGAGGAAAGAAAAACACACCTGGACACTTGTTACATTTCCCATGTGACCCAGGAATTTCCTTTAGGCTTCCCTGCTCCTCTGAATCCTGGACTTCATGCCTGCTGTGTCCTTTCCATTGAAGGTGCCCTTCCTGAACCCACATCTGTCCCCATGGGCCCAGCAAGCAAAGGGGCCTAAGGGTTCCAGGTACAGTAATCCCAGGCCCCCTGTTTTTGTCCAGTAATCATAAAAGAGTATTTTGGTGGACACTCTTGCCCTTTGCTATGACTTAGATGTTATTCTCATCTTGTGAGATTTCGAGCTATCCTGTTTCATGTTTCATGGTCTGATCACTTTTCTTAAAACTCAGGGTTCAGTTCATTCTTAGCTTTCATGACATGTACCCATACACAAACCTATGCAAACACATGCACACCCTCATATATACACACATACAAAAAAAACACATTTTATGCTAAAAGGTCAAAGTTTCAGGATAGACAGAAGACCATCAAAGGTAGCATTTTTAGGCATGTAAGACCTTGCCATAGCATTGAATTATATCAAGAGAGTGACCATCCAGTGCATAGAAATTTCAAATATCACAAATATATGTTTTTCCTTACTCTGAATTATCCATAGACAAAGCATATTAAACAACATTGTGAAAGCCTTCAACAGTGTATCCCACATCCTGAGAATGGCTCACTCTTGTCAAGGTAGGAATGATCTCTCAGTAAAACCCAAGAATCTGAGAGGACCAATTAAGAACTACTCTTCCTAGACCTCCACAATCTTCTTGGAAGGTGACAGGCTTTGTACTGTGCAGGTAACTGAAGAAAAGACACTAGAGATGCTTGAGGAATATGATCAGCTTGAGACAGAGGACAGAATCCTGGTCTCCAGTAAAACCTCTTAGACAGTAGCAACAGGCTGTTATAGAGCTATGTTCATTGGAAGGCTCTGGGAAACACTGCATGCACTGGTTTTCCATTCAGCAGCCACAATCAAACCAGGCTTCACACTGGCTTCCCCAAAATAAGTGGAAGTGGAAAGGCTTTATCTTCTTGGCTGTTGTTTCAATCATAATTGTCTTTCAGGCTGAAAACATTACAAGTCTTAGCAGCTCTTCTCTTAGGAAAAACATTTTGATGACTTCACAGCATCATTTTAGCACAGAACATCTCTTGCTAAGTAGTCTATCAAGGAATGTGAGTCTATTAGTCAGCAGATGAATTCACAAATATAGGTTTGTACATCCTGTGAAACTAATGCTTGTGTTCCTTTTGAATGCTTCCCATTGGATTTGTGCTGGGAAATGAGAAGAACTGCTTCATCATGCTGTTCTGTGACTGTAACAGTGAAGAGATCTTCTATGACCTAATCATAGTGTCTCCAACTCTGAGCTTCTGCCATCAAGGCTGAGAATTCAGCAGAGTTCAGAGACAGATCCATGGCTCTGTCTCATCTATTTGTCTCCTATATGTGTTTCCTATTGCTACTGTAACTAGTGACACCATGTTATCTGTCCCAAGGTCTATAGGTCAAAACTCTGAGTGCTTCAACAATATGTCTGCTCTGGGTAGCAGAGGGATAAAATCAAGTGGTTGGCCTGCCTCAGCCCTTATGGGAAAGCTCTGTAGAAGAATCTACTTCCTTGTTCATAAATGCTGTGGCAGAATTCTATTCTTTATGGCCATGACTGTCATTTCCTAGAATCTAGGCTACCTGGGTCTATGTTTATTCTTGTCTCCTCTCACTCTTCAAACCAGCAAAATCCTCTTGGAATCTTTTTACCCTTTTACATTTGTCCTGGTCAACAGAGCTAGTTTCAGTACAGTCAGAGCTACACAGAGAAACCCTGCTTCAAAACAAAAGAACAAGCAAGCAAACAAATAAACAAAGACACTTGGTCCCATATGCAAACTCTTCCAACAAGTCATAAAACACACAAGTTTCAGGAGTCAGGGTATAGACATCTTTAAGGAGCATTTCTGTCTACCCTCCTCATCAAGTTTCTTTGGTTTCAAAGTAGACCCATAAGAAATATATAAGGGTGTGTGTGTGTGTGCACATGTGTGTGTGTGTGTGTGCACATGTGTGTGTGTGCACATGTGTGTGTGTGTGTTTACATGGACACATGCGCAGTGTTCATGTGTGTATCTATTTGTGAGTGTACACATATGCATGTACATGTGTAAGCCAGAGGTCAATGTCAGGTGTCTTCCTCAATTGCTTATCCAATGTAGTGTTTGAGACAGGGTCTCTCACTCAAACTCAGCAACTGGCTAGAGTGGCTGGTGAGCAGCCTCCAGGGATTCTCCAATCTTAACTCCCTGGTGCTGGAATTAAGGTACATGGGGCAGTGCTCATCTTCTTACTTGGATGCTATGCATCCAAACTCAGGTCTTTATTTTTGCGAAGCAAGCATTTTATCAACTGTGCCATCTCCCCAGTACCAAAGTTATGCCCTTCTACACTAGACTAAGAAGCCATGGATATATCCTCTCCCCCGGATTCTTATTGAGAAGCCAGAGATCCAAGGCCTCTTACCACCTTAGCATTCATCTGAAAAGCTAGCTTCTGCCAGCTCCATCAACAGGGTCTCGAGACAGGTTGAGGTTTGATAGCAATAACACAATCCTCTAAGAACTGGCAAGCTACACCCAAAGTCCCAGCCAGGTGCCACCTATCTCACCCTCAGGATCCAGCATCAAGAATTATGAGAATTGTCCCTCTGCCTTCTCTGTCCCCTAACTGCAGCCACTAAAGACTCTGCTAGAGCTGATGGCAAAATAGCAGTAATAGTAAGTGTGAGCCTTTTACCTGTTAAAGCCATAAACCAGGACCAGTTCATCTTTGTTGCTACTGATCCAATAAATACTCCTAATCAAGTCATATTTTGTAGCTCATATATGTTGACAGTATGTTCTCCCCAATCTCACTTGTTCTGAAACATTTGTGCTTGAGAAGAAATATGCTCTAGCTCTCTTTCCTTTAAGGCCAGAAACATAAACAACAACAAGAATTTATATAATAAAGATTTAATATTTCCCAGCCTCCTCATCATTTCAACTCCTACTCCATGTATTTCCCAAGAGGAGTCTAACTTCTTACCCAATTTACTCACATAAAACCCTGACACCAAGAACAGCTACAAAATCTATAATAGGAAAGCAAGACAGGGAAGGCAAAGGAATTTGTTCTCAAATGAAAAGTGGCTGGTTGTGTTGACACCACCATGTAGACAACTAGATAACTGGACCTACTTGTCCTTCTGCCCTACTTGCTCTACCTCCTCTACTTGCCCTTCTATCCCCACTTTCATGTCTTCAATATTGTCATACATGTATTCTACCATAGGTCAATCACAGTTCACAGCTCAGGTGCATGACTACATCTCTTTATTTGTATTGATTTTGATCCCAATGTTGGTACTGCCAGGATGGTAGGATTTCTGACCTCCACCACTGTCAGTTTCTAGATGGTTCCATGAAGCTGTAGATAGGGTGCTGTAGCAGTTACTTTTTATATTAGTGACAAAAACAACTTAAATAAAAGATTTGATTTTGGCTTACAGAAGGCTATTTCATGAGCTGAGGGTGGTAAAGCATGAACTAACTGACTGGAGTTCTGTAATGTGAAAATCAGTATCAGCTAGCACCAGGGAGTTAAGATTGGAGAATTCCTGGAGCTTGCTCCCCAGCCACTCTAGCCAGTTGCTGAGTTTGAGTGAGAGACTCTGTCTCAAGCTTTAAACCGGAGGTAGCTTCCTCCCCTGGCTATTATAGACAGTGATATCCTCCTGGATTCCCTGCTGTAGAGTAGGCTGCCTTCCTGGACTGTTTTTCTGTAGTCAGTTTGCTGGCTTCCTGGTTGGTTTCTGATGCTTTGGAGGAATTCTCATTTCTGTATAGCCCTAACTACTCAGACTCTCATTAGTTACAGTTATTGGATTAATGAGTGTAGGATCTTGAGAACAGGAACCCAATCTTTATATTCATATTTCCAATGCACAATGACTGTCTAGCACATTCCATCATCTCTGAAGAAAACACAGTACCCATTAGCAATTATTCCTTGTCCCCTCTTCCCCCAACATTTAGGCACCATCAATATATGTTCTGTCTCTGTGTATTTGTTTATTCTGGGAATTTAATATAAAGAGAATCATATAGAATATGTCATATAGAATATTATAGCATAGTTCTTTGTGTTGTCCTGTTGGGGTGAATAATATTCCACATGGATATATCACATTTGGTTCCTCTACTCATCAGTTGATGGATATTTGGGCTGTTTCTGTCTTTTGGCTTTTGTGAATCATATTGCTATGGACACAACCATGCAGGTTTTCATATGAATGTCTTTTTAGTTCTCTTGGAAATCTCAGGGTTTAATGGTGATGTAACACTTACATTTTTGAATAATCTTCTTTAGCTGCAAATCTGAAAATGCAGCTGGACTGGAGAGAACTGAATGGGCTTTCTGCTTTCCAGAACTACTCTCCCTTCCTCCACAGCTTGCCAAGAACTTTATCTCTCAGGACATTGTACCATATTTTCTGCTTCAAGCCTCTATATCCCCAACTGGCCTGTAAGTCCCTCTGTGGTAGTAGTTATATATTTCCAGACTCTTTTGGATATCCATAGTGTTGGGTGCTCAGCAAACTTCAAGTGCTCTGATGAGTGAGTGATTAGACCCGGTGAGATGGCTCAGTGTGTAGAAGTGCTTGCTATGCAGCCTGACAATCTAAAAGATCCATCTACAGGGCCCATGGTAGGAGGAGAGATTAGCTTTCCAAAGGTTGTCTTCTGACTTCCATATGCATATTTTTATGCATGTACATACACATGAACACACATGTACATACACACACATATATGTACATGGTACATTCATGCACATATACACATGCACACAGTACATACATACACATGCACACACATGTACACATATGTGAATGCACAAACACACATTCATACACATATATACCTACAAACATGCATACACATACATGCACCTACACACACATGCACACATGTACATACACATGCACATACATATACACATGCACATACACACATGCACATACATGTCCACACATTTGCACACACACTATCACCAAAATCATCACCATCATAATGATAATTTTTGAATGAATGATTAAACTAACTAAAGTACCATTCCCTTTAGTGTATTATTCCTTGTTTAACAAGTACAAGATTTTGTTCCTTGTGAAGTTTGAATATGAAATGCCTCCCCTCTATGATCATGGTTTCAGAACTTGTTTCCAAGCCAGTGGGGCTATATGAAAAGATTATAGGAACTTTAGAGGGTGGAGCCTAGCTGGAGGATGTAGTCACTGAAGACAATTCTTCCCTTCCTCTGCTTCCTGTCTGCAATGATGTGAACAGCTCCTGCCACACATTCCAACCACCATAATACCCTGCCAAGTGATGGTGAGCTGAATTCTCTAGAACCACCCTTCCTCCCTCAAGTTGTTTCTTTCAAATGTTTTGTCAGAGCAGCCAATAGTTAATACTCTGTAGGCTGTTCACTGTTTGCTGCTGTCATCTACACAAGGCACGTCCATCTTCAGAAAGCAATAAAGCCCAGACGCCCCAAGAACCACAGCAATCTGCTCTGCAACATTGAACTTGTTTTTAAATTAAGTGAATGTGTCTCTGTTCTGAGCACAAAGCCTTATTATCTCAAACAAAATACAACTTCAGATAACACTGACGGGTAAAAGCAGAGCGCCACCGTGTCTGCAGGAAAGTGAACTGAGTGATACATGGGTTATATTGTGTTTCCGTTGTTCAGAATTCCTAGGCCTGAAACTCTCCCAGGCTGCTTCTGCGGAATGATTAGTGCATCTCAGAATAGTAAAGGAGGGCACGGTTGATTTCTGAAGTGACAGCGAGCTCAGCCCTCCTGTCAAATGTTGTACATCCTTCAGTAGCGAGACCCTCACAGCTCAGGGCTTTGTTGGCGACAGGTGTTATCTAAATGCAGTGCCATGCCACTAAGAACCTGCCTACAAAGGGACTCAGTGTGCATCTCTGGGGGCCTCGGTGTCACCGTGCTGAGGAAATCTCTTTTTTCTTCCTGTAAATTCGCCCTTGATGTTCAAGGACTGAGGCTGAACATGATCAAATAGCAATTAAGCCACAATGATCTAAGAATTATGTGACATGATGACTTGGGAAGGCCGATCTGCTCCTGAAAGATAAATTGAGAAGAAGCAAGGGAAGGGGGGATGTGCATTCTGGGCAGAACAGATGCCGTGGCATGGCAGATTGCAACCAGAAATCGAAGGCTCTCTTTTTTATACCAGTCTCCTCTCTATACCCCTAGCTTTTACAGAATGTTAACTTGGAGATCTGGGACCAGTGAGAGCAGGTTCTTCTCTCCCACACTCAGTGTGAGTAATGGTTTCCTGTGCACAAGCACAACCTCACAAATATACTCACATGTGCCCCTCTCTTAAGCTGCCATTTTCTAAAACCACCTATTCAAGATTATGAAAATGGCTTCCTAGCTAGATGGCTTAGTGCCTCCATTTCCCAGTCCATTTAATTTATGCATCAATCTTCTCACTCACAGGCTAATGCTCAGTTCAACTGCCAAGAACATCCCTTCAGATTTTTTCCACAAACACCTTGCCTGCTGGTATCTAAAGCTGACTATGACATAATAGACTTACCTTTCTTTATTACAGTTAAAATGAACTCTTTAGGATCCTCACTTGTACCAGTTACCTTTCTCATTACTGTGACCAAATACACAAGAAGCTACTGAATGGAGTGGCTTATATGGACTCACAGTTTGAGGGAATAGTGTCCTTCATTTCAGGGAGGGTATAGACTGTGTGACATCTCAACAAAGCTGGAACTGGAGACTGAAAACAGAGCGTGCTAATAACCTCAAGGCTTACCCTCCCCACAATAACCCACTTCCTCCAGCTAGGCCTTATCTCTTAAAAGTGTCACAACCTCCTCTCCAGGCAGAGCTGCCAGCTAGAGACTATACACTCAAATATATGAGCATGGAAGACATTTCATATTCAAAACACACTCCTGCCACTTCAAGCGAGTTTCCAGAGACCCTGAGATGAAGATGTGTAGGTAGACAATTCACTGAGGAAACTGAACCCAAAGGAAAAGTCAATACAGATTTTAGCTTCCCATATAAGAAGACACATAAGGGCAGTGGCCTGGGAAGGCAGAGAAGCTCTGCGGCTTGTCTTGACCCAAGGACCACAGAGCTGATCCTACAGACTGTCCATCAGCTAGGCATTGGGTAAGACTGGAGTAGTTATGTGGTAGGGAAGGAAAAATGTAACAGTCTGGGGTCTCTGTATGAGAATGTAAACTGACTCTGGAGTCCTAGGGAATCCTGGACCACTCCAAGGTCTAGAGCTATCAGAAACAAAGTGCAAAGTCTGTGCAGAGGATAGCTGGGTAGGTAGAAGTGCAAAGGAAAGGGCTCTGAGGCTGTAGGAGAACATGATGAGGCCTGGTGCACTCCATTTCAGACCCATTTCAGGCTGAGGAAAGGACAGCCCTCCACTATATTGCTGTTTCCCATTGGCTGAAGTATTCCCTTGGCTTACAAAACTCATTAAACTTGGACTCAGGAAGTTTGCAAAGCTCACTAAGCCCCTCTTCGCTGTCATATAAGAAATAAACAATTGCAGGGGGAAAGGGGAATCTTTGCTAGATCTGCCTGTAAGTTGTGCAGGAAACCCCAGTGATGTGTTTTTTCGTGAGTCATCACCTCTGCTGGGTAGAGGAGATACAGCTGTCAAGAGTTCCTGTGTTCCCATCAGCAACCCCAAGAAAACCATGGTCTCACTAACCCAGCTTGGGTGGAACTATTTCCTTCTGTCCTCGGGGCTCTGTCTGGTCCACATAAATGTCTACTCATATCTACTCATGAAAAGTTATGGGAACTCTTCACCAGTTGCTCAAATCTTAAACATCTTTCATAGCCCAGCTCAGAATCTTCCACAAGCTTTTGCTAAGCAACATACACTCACACACAAAGACACAGGATCACAGAGATGGGACAAGACATTTTGTACCAGGCCCAGTTCATTATTAATCTCAACTAAGGAAAACAAGTCTTTAAGAATGGTTGGGCCAGGAAAGCAGAGGACACCTGGATCATGGTAAGTGACCATCATTGGAGGTCCAGGAGTCTGAATGAAAATGACTTAAGCCTCTTCATAAAGAATTAATTCTAGCACCTACACTTCTAATGAAAATTTCTAATTTCTTAGAAAGCAGTGTAACTATGTGAGGTAGAAATAAAACTAGAAACAAACTAAACCAGAGATCCAAAATCTCATGAATTAGTACCAACAGAGACATGAAAGGACAAGTGAGCTCAAACTACATCCTAGGAGCTGACCAGGACTCAGCAAGGGACTACAGCTTAAGACAGACTAGCCTAGCAAATAAATAGTCAACACTACATACATCCAAGGTAGGAGGTTGACACTACTCAGGAATCAAGAAGACTGCTCTTGAGGTGGTCACATGCTACAAGCCTGAAGAATGTGTTAAAGGCCTTATCAAATCTCCTCTCCATTCTCCATGGTGCTCTGTTTTTCTGACTGGAATGCAGATGCCTGGTGCCCAGAGAATGAAAGTCAAAGGCGAATGAGGTCAAAGGAAACAAAGAAACTAGAAAGAGGGACATTGAAATGGCTCTGAAGATTAAGATGCTTGTCACCAAGTCTGACAATTTTTAGGACACACAGGGTGGAAGGGGATGATGAACTCTAGAAAGCTATCCTCTGACTTCCAATTATACACCCCAGCACACACATATACAGGCACACACAATAGGTCAATATATTAATGTAATAAAAATATTTTTGAAAGAAAATAGATTGGCCTCATGATATAACATTTGTAAAACACTATAATGGTAGCTGTTATCATATAAAATTTGAAATCTCACACAATGATTATTTTTCCATATGTATAAAGTTCAGATGATGAGGAAAAGAAAGGATTTTCTGCCTGTCCCCATTGTGTTCTCAATGGACTCAAACTAATGGAAGAATTTCTTCCTAGGTGTGGTCATCCACGCAACAGAGAAAGAAAAAAAGCAATGGATTATTTCCTCAGTGATATAAACAAGAACTAAACATTACATTTGGTGATGAAAACTAAGACATAAGAACTAAATAGTACATTTCATTTCCACTTCCTTCTTTCCTTCAGCCAGAAGTAACAACTATGGCCACACTAACTGCAAAGTAGTCTGGGAAATGTAGTCCTGCTCAAGGTGAAAAAGAAAAAACTGCCACATTAATCTTGTGCACTGAAGTGCCTTCCTCTAACCTGGTCATAATAATAATAATAATAAATAGATGTCTTATTTATTGATTTAGGAATTAGAGAGGTAGTTTAGTGGTTAAGAATGTATACTACTCTTGCAGAAGACCTAAGTTTGGCTCCTAGCACTCATACTGAATATTTCACAAACACCTCTGACTCCAACTTTACAGGGGTCTGACATCTCTGGCTCCATGGGCATCACACTTGTGGGAGTGCTCACACTTACAAAATACACACACACACACACACACACACACACACACACACATAGCTAAAAATTATAAAAATAATTCTTTTTTAAAATATGTATTTTTTATTGTAAATGGGATGATAGGCATATGTGCCCATGCTCAGATTTTAGTGTAGAGACTAAAAACTAAACCCATGTCCTCATGCTTGCACAATGGGCACCTTACTGGGTGAGCCACTTCCCCATTCCCCCAAATCTTCATATTTCTAGGAGATATGAAACTGTTTGCTCTGGGAAATACTTGGGGAAATATTCTACAGAGATATTAATATAGTCTCCAAGTGTATTAGCTAGGAGCACCCCATCCAAGCTACACATGGTAGGCTCTGAAGAGGAAGTACATGCAAGAAAAAATAAACTCCCCCTAAAATCAGCCAATCCCAGTAGCTGTTAGGGGCTGTACAATATGCTCTCAATATTCATATGTTAAAGCTTTGACTTCCAGTGCCTTTCAGTTAAGCCGAGGTGGGGCCTTTAAAGAAGCAATTGCATTAAAAATGAAGCTACTGGATTAGTCCCTAACTCTCTTTAACCCACTGTGTGGAAGGAAGCTGGATGTAGAGGAACATAGGTATCAGGGACACACAAAAAAAGAACACGGGATACAGCATAGAAAGGCTGCTAGCTACAAGCCAGAAGAAATCAAGCTGTCTGACACCTTGATGTCAGGGCATCTAGCATATAAGGAAGAGCATTTCTGTCTCAGAGCCTCTGCCTTGTGACAATTTTCTTTCCCAGAGCAGCCTCAGGAAGCTGATGACAAGAAGCAGCTCTTCTAACCTGCCTCAGCGATGTTCACAGTCTTCAGGAGGTGACTCAAAATGCATCATCACAATGTGGAAACCTTCATTTTTCCACCAAGGATGCCAGGAATCAGGACTAAGAAATGCACTGGTGCTCTCTTAGGAATAAATAGCAGGCAGAGAGACCTGGAGAATGGCCTATCAACAACTAAGATGATACAGTTGGTACAATTAAGATCTGACCAAAATCCCACACTAGAGTAAGAAGAGAGTGGGCCTGTGTGGTCTCAGCTCTTAGACATTCGAAGCTGGCTCAGCTTGATAACATAGATTCCTCAGCAGTAATATATGGCATCCCTCATGACTGATTTCATTAAAATTCTTCAAGAATTCCATATGACATACTGTCGACTGAGAAACCTCATTGGAAGGTGCAGTTGATGGATTTATTGAAAGGTTTATTACCAAAGTTAAGAGCTGTAATCCTTTTCTACTTATTTAGAAATATACTGATGCCCTTGAGCCAAATCAAACAACATTCTGGCAGACATTAAGAAGTTAGTTAAAAGACCTTACCTTAATTGGGCTAATTGCCCCCTGTCTGGAGACCTGCTCAACTATGATCCCCTTCTCCTCTCAGGCCCACGCCCTGTTGTGCCCTGAGTTCACAGAAACCCAGACAAGCCCAAGAATTGCAAAGTCAGCTGCAACTCGCAGAAGAGTCTTCTATTGTTTCAAGTTCAATCTTGCACCCCACCTCATACTCACCTTGCTGGCAAGTGACCCTAAGTCTAGAAAACATTGGGTTTATATACAGTATAGTTAGGAATAGTGTGAATATTCACAGAAAAGGGGAAAGTGGAAGGGGGGGGGGCTAATGGATATCTGTTCAAGGACTAATTTTATGGCCAGTCGTAACTGTCTGTGACCTGACCTCTGTTTACCTTTTACTTTTTTTTATGGTCTCCCTTGAGCTTGTTGTTTTTCAAAGGTCTCAAGGACAGGCACCTGGAGAGTGATCCCGAGGAGTGTTGGGTTTTGGAAACACAAAGGTGGGGAGAATGTCTCCTGCTGTTTCCTCAGAATGTCCTCCTTAAGGGGGAGTTTTATGGGTCTTGCCATTCTAACTCTAGGGGAGGGGGAGGGAGCCCCAGGGTGCTGCAGGAAGACACAGCACAGAAACCATCTTCACGCTTGCTGTAGGAGTTTGGGGGTTTGGGGGGTGGGGATAAGAGCCTCTGGCAAGGAACTCAGAGGCAAACTGTCTGTACAACACTGAAGTCTTTCTAGTATCAGTAGTTCTGGGATTACAACAGCCCAACCTCTATGTTTTACCTGTGGATAATATAGCTAAGCCTTTAGGACATTTAGAGAGTAGGAAAAAAACAACAATTGCTGAGACTTTTGTCACTCTGAAGACTTTGACCCAAAGGAAACTGGTGTGGATTGAGGTGAATGGAGGATAGAGGTATGTATAAGTGGAGAAGATGGGGATAAGTTGGAGACTAAGGAGTAAAGAAAAAACTTTAATCAGGGAGGAAAGCGTCGTATTTTGAAGACTGGAAATGGTTAGAAAGAAAGTGGGAAGAGAAGAAAAGGGGACTGGAGAGGAGGGGAGACAATGAAGGTGAGTGTGCTTCCCCTCAAAAATACACTAAAGACTTAACCCCTAGTGCCTGTGATTATAACACTGTTTGGAGATCAAGTCTTTATAGATATAATCAAATAGAGATGAAGTCATTTTAGCTAAGCCACAACTAGTACAACTGGTATCTCTCAAAGAGAAGCTAAGCTGGACACAGACACAGAGGCAAGATCTTAGAGTGATAATTTCCATTAGCCAAAGAATGCCAAAGGCTACAGGGGAGTGGGGGGCATGAGAAATGATCCCTAGAGACTTCAGAATGTGGATGCCCCTTTCCAACATCTTCAGTCTGAACTCCCAGACTCCAGAACCAAGAAAGAATAAGTTACACCTAAGACTCTGACTGTGGTACTTGTTATGGCAGCCCAAGAAACAAATAGAAGGAAAATGATAAAGGGTTGAACCAAGCTTCCCCACGCCTGCCCCTCCCCCACACTTCCATTCCACCTGCCTCACAGGAAGCACTTGGGAAACAAACAGAAATTCATAGACTAGATTGACAGTTGCTGCTCTGTCTATAAGGAACTTAAATGAAGTGGAGGGAAATAGAGTGTGAAGCGATGTCACAACATCTTATTAACTATCTCATTGCTGAATCAATCAGTTGATGAACTGATTCATGCCCATAGTCTCTAACACTTGTAGACTCAGGGTTCACACGTCTCTGATAAGATCATTTACTTTTTGGAATTGGAACAGCTATTGATCAGAAAATATAAACTAGGCATTGTATCACTGACAAGAGAAGATGCAAATGGAGAACATAGGAACAGAGAAAGAAAGACACACAAGGAAGAGTACTGTGGTTGTTTGAATGAGAACGGCCCTTGACCTGAGACTGCAAGAATAAGGGTCCTTAGTGGAGAGGAATGGGTATGAAAAATTATGAACACAAAAGCAATGGGTCCTGTATAAGCTGATGACTTACTCCAAGTGTCTTACTGCTGTTAACAGACACCATGAGCAAGGGAAGTCTTAATAAGAACAACATTTAATTGGGGCTGACTTACAGGTCCAGAGTTTGGGTCCAGTATCATCAAGGCTGGAACATGGCAGCATCCAGGCTGGCATGGTACAGGAGGAGCTGAGAGCTCTACATCTTCATCTGAAGGCTGATAGCAGAATATTGGCTTCCAAGCATCTAGGATGAGGATCTTAAAGCCCACACCCATAGTGACACACCTACCCCAATAAGGCCACCCCTTCTAATAGTGCCACTCCCTGGGTCCAGCATATACAAACCATCACACCAAGCAAGTTTATTAAGAAATATAATGGCCTCTATACTATTTGCAAGAGGGCAAATGACCAAGGTTGGTAGAGAGTTAAACAGACAAAAAGTTTCTTTGGTGGAAATCTGGATTGAGCTTCATTCTATATGAGAGTCACTCTTTACTTTTTTGAGAATCACACTTTACCAACACCCTGATCTTCAAGTCTGCACATGATCATGAGCTGGTCTACATCAATGTTCCTCTAAAAGGAGAAAAGACTTTCCTTCAAAAATCCCTCCCTGTCAGAAGCCTGTACAGCCCATGCTTGACGGTGGTAGCTCATGACTGCTTTCTGGCTATCTGCTTTATTATTAGGTATGTACCATCAGGAAGTTTATCTGGCTAACACAAAATCCCCTCCCATCTCTTGCTTGATGGTTTGACTTGTGATTCTTTGACAAACATAAAAATCTCACGGACAGCTCCTGGGAGATTCTAGTTCTTTGTTGTCTGGTGTGAGTCTCAGCATGGACTCTTGAGTTCCACATGAATTTAAACACACTACTGCACATGCCTAATACTTCACTTTACTGTCTGCATGACTAATATTGATAACAAACTTCATCATTGTAGACCATGGGCCACTGAGCAAAGCAGCCACCTTCTTTGTTTGTTTTTTGTTTTGTTTTGTTTTGGTTATTTCGAGACAGGGTTTCTCTGTGTAGCCCTGGCTGTCCTGGAACTCACTCTGTAGACCATGCTGGTCTCAGAAATCCACCAGCCTCTGCCTCCCAAGTGCTGGGATTAAAGGCGTGCACCACCACGCCTGGCTAGCAGCCTCCTTCTTGATCAGACTGGCTGTGCCTCCTTGCAAAAGAAATCATCGTGATGAACTTTTGATGTTTCTTCATAGAAGTTGTGGGGGAGGTCAGTGAACCCCTACTGAGGTTCCATATGCCCCTTCTAGCCATGTGCATGCAATTTTGCACTAATTATGTGTAGCATAGAGTAACAGAAGGTGCTACTATAGAGTAGGAGGGTTAACTGAAGGGAGCTCCATCTACATAGGTATATGGAAGTCATCATTTACTCTGGGTGAAAACTTTCTAGTGTGGTTGCTTTGAGGTCACCTACACTCTTTTAGGGAATCCCCTAACCACTGCTCTATAAGTAAACTAAGAAACTCACTGGTTTCCCAGGGTGAACTATACCTTGGTTTGTCACTAGGACCTGGGGTGGGGGCAGGGTAGACGTTTGCATCTCTCCAGGAAAGGAATTCTCACAATAGGATATCAGATTCCTGTTATTAGCATGTAAAAGTACAATTTCTATGACACATGCTGCACAATTGGCAAAGATTTATCTGTTATTGTTATTGTTATTGTTAATGGCCATGCAGAAAGTAAGCAGAAACACAATAACACAGCTCTCACCTTAAAGGGAGTAAGTAATAATTTACTCTGGAGACAAAATCAAGTATGGGTATATATTAATCTGGGTTCTCCAGAGTAACAGAACTTAATGAATGAATAGTGTGTTTGAGAGAGAGAGAGAGAGAGAGAGAGAGAGAGAGAGAGAGAGAGGAGAGGATTTATTAATATGAATTACAGGCTGTGGCCCAGCTAATCTAACAATGGCTACCTGTGAAGGAAAGGTCCAATAATCCAGTAATCATTCAGCCCACAAAGCCGGATGTCTCAGATGGTCTTTAAGTATATGCCAGAATCCCAAAGACCTAGACTCTAATGCCAGTGAACGAATGGACTTGCTATCGAGGTGAGAACAAGCAGGCAAATAGAAAATGTTCCTTCTTTCATGTCCTTATCTAGGCTTCCAGCAGGAGGCATAGCCCAGATTAGAGGACTGTCTATCCATATCAAAAGTCCAGATTAGAAGTGGACCTTCCCACTTCACATTAAGAAAAAAAAAATCCCTCACAGGTGTGCCCTTCCATTTTGGGGTTGTAGTTAATTTCAGATATAGTCATGTTGACAACCAAGAATAGTCATCCCAGCCTAGAGTCACAGTTATAGGTTGCCCCAAATGCCATTTTCCAATGTGGAAGGAGTTCATAAAGTTATATAGTTTTATACAACAAAGAAAGCTAGAAATCAAGGCAAGTTTAAAATATACTGGTTGTTACATCAAAGAAGCATTTACAGCAGAATGGAGGAAGTCCTGCTACAGGCTCAGACTCTGGTTTGGGGTTGGTGGAAGTTAGTGGTCTGCTAAATCGATAGATTTTTTTTATAGGGTTTTATCCATCAGTCACAGGATGTTAGTTTCCTACACAAGAGGTGGGCAAGAAATGGCTGTTCAGGGAGCAATAGTTAGCCCAAAATAATTAGTCTCTGGATCTGCAACACTCCACCCTCTCTCTCCACACCACTGCAGTTGAAATCAGCCAGTCTTTGCAGACACAGCCCCATTCCAGGGAGTCTCATTGGCACTTTTGTTATGATTAGCTTATTTATTTTAAATAATGATTCTGGGGGTGTAAATAAATAGATTATAAGAAAGACTCTTTATAATTCTTGACTGATACGCACCCCAGGATGTGTGTAGGAGCAAGAGAGTGAACTGTCTGAAAACCTGTCTGCTACCCTTTCCCAGCTGGTCCTCCTGCCTTGAGCCTAGCTATATCACAGCCTAACAGCTCCCTGATCTCTAGCAACCTCTCTGCCTCAGTATCACTTGTAGGAAAGGAGGGCTGGGCCATAGAAAGGGTTCAGCGCCACATAAGCCTAACAAAAGCATGTAAAAATCCAGATGACATGGCTCATGTCTGTAATCCCAACACTCCTTTGGTAAAATGAGAGCTGAAGACAGTCAACAGCCTGGAAGCAGGTGGGCCAGCTCGCTCAGAGTATGAAGTAAAGCAGCAGAATTAACAAGATGGAGGCTCTTCAACAGAGTGAGAGATGAGAGTCAAATTCCAAAGTTTGTCCTCTGACATTCATGTAAGCATACCTCCCTGTGCGCGCGCGCGCACACACACACACACACACACACACACACACACACACACACCATGCATACAGAGAGAAAAAGAGAGAGAGAGAGAGAGAGAGAGAGAGTAAAATAAATAAAACAAACAAATAAATAAAATCATAGTTTTACACCACTAGGTTATTTACAGGCTATTTAAATTAATAGATGAAACTGGACTAGAACCTTTTCTTTACCTTAGTACAAGATAATGCATTAGTTATTAATATGTTGCAAATTATTCGTTATTAATATGTTACAAATCACAAGGAACAACCTCTATGGAAGTGTGGCTTTTTCTTCTTAGATCACACTGTTTTCAACACTCATTTCAGATCTTAGAACTTAAATCCTAACTACACTACACAGCTTGCTTCCTAATTTATTATTATACACCTCATGTTGAAAACACTCATTCAACGTGAAAATTTATGGAAATATAATGCAAAATAGGGTGCTTTAAGATTAGGCAGATTGAGAACATTGTTAAGCATTTCTCTCCAAAGCATTTTTTTTTTTATTATTTATACACTCCTCCCAGAAACTTAACTTGGTAAATATTGATTGAACTACAAATGTTCTCAACAACTCTTTTGAAAGTTGAGGATTCTAAAAATAGAAAGGATAGTGGCACTCTGAAGAAAAGAAAACAATTTTTAAAGAAATTAAAGAAAATAGTGTGTAAATTTAAAAACAAAAACAAGAAACCTTCCACCAGGCATGGTGGCTCACTCCTTTAATCCCAGCACTCAGGAGACAGGGGCAAGCAGATACATGTGAGTTTGAGGCCAGCCTGGTCTACAAAGTGAGTTCTAGGACAGCTAGGGCAGTTACAGAAAAGCCTTGTCTTGAAAAAACAAAAAAAACAAAAAAACACCCACAACCACCACAACAATAACAACAACAACAACCAAAAAAACAAAAACAAAAACAAAAACCTTTAAAACTTAAATATAGGTGGAAAATACAAGAAGCTTCAAAAGTATATGGCACTAGTGAGAGGTTCCTAGCACATACCACCATTAAATGTCCTTTTTGCTAGGGGGAGAAGATAATGCATTCCAATTTGCTATGAATTTAATTTTCTTCATGGCTTCAAAGACAACAACCTTCTATAACTTTTTAAAAATCCTTCATCTCCCATATCTGTTCCTCTACAACATCTCCTCCCTTTTCCTTGTCTTTCTTTTGCTGCTGTTGTATTGTTTTTAGATTTCTAAAAACTTTTTATTGATTCTTTGTGAATTTCACATCACATTGCTCCCCTCATATCTGCCCTTCACCCTTACATCATGCCTCCCGAAATAAAACACACACACACATACAAACACACAAACACACACACACACCAAAACAAAGCATAGAAACCACCTCATCATGGAAGCTGTAGTGTGTCACAGTGTGTCCCACAGTATACCTGCCTCTGTCCACACATCTTCACTTGCAAATGTTCATTGCAGTGAGTCATTGGTTGCTACATCCACTCCAGTAGTGACAGGCATGACAGGCCGAAAGCCTGGATGCAGTCCTGAGCGGAAGAGTTTCACAGAAACTTAGTCTCCTGGAACTGTGGCATCCCATAGCATGTATGCTCCAATTTTGTCCTTGTGAACGGGTCTGTGTGCTTCCTTTCAGTATTGTTTTGTTATAGGTGCCTCCAAGAAATGACTTGCCAAATACCTAAGCAAAATCGAACTTTGCTTCCTGGCCTTCACCAATGCCCTAGGTAGTCCTTAAGCCAACCCTGGGCTTGGAATTCAGAAAGAATGTTGCCTATTCAGTGACATTCAGAATTGCCTTTAGTATTATAAGAGAGATGGTGAAAGAAATCAGGCATTACTATCTAACTTTGTTGAGTTAGAAATCTCAGGGCAAGCTTAGCAACGTAAATTTAGAATTATTATAGTTACATATGGCAGACTACATTACTTATTAGTAGAAAGTTCCCCCACACTATCACTTAGAATAAAAGCCAAGTCGCTCCCATATACAGGAATTTACATTGGTTTAGGAAGTAGATTGGGCTGAGGTTTAAGAGTATTGCATTATTCATGAGAAGGTCAGCTAGAGCAGAACTCCCTAATTAGAACCATGACTTGAGCATGAAAGTCCTTGCCCCGGGAGTGTAAAGACCTCACACCTGGCTTCTAAAACTATAGCTGACCTTAGATAGAGCTGACTTTGTCTCAGTAGTTTTATTACCCAGTTCCTGCCAGTCTTTGTGTTTACATTCCTCTGTTTTGTGTACAAGCCATTAAGCATCCAATAACCTCATTTGTACCTTGCTGATGTGGTGCATGCCTTTAATCCCAGCACTTGGGAGGCAGAAGCAGACAGATTTTTGAGTTTGAGGCCTGTCTGGTCTACAAAGTAAGTTCCAGGACAGTAGGGCTATACAGAGAAACCCTGTCTCGAAAAACCAAGAAAAAAAAGAAAAGTTTGATGCTCTATTTGACAAATTACATTCAGATCCAACACAGTCTCTCGTGTATCTGTTTGTCATTCGCCGACTCCTTCGCCCATCTGCAACCAGAGACCGGTTCCCGGTAGATAGGAGACCCAAAAAAAGAGGTCCGTCTGCAGCAATTGGTCTGGCCGGAGATCACTGGATTCTGCAACACCATCAATATTAGATCCTTATCTGGACTCCTCCTGGCTGTCTTGTTCTTGCCCTATGTCATGGAGATCCCACAGGCTTTGGAACAGCAGGACTGGCCCTTTCATGTGTCCCAACCATTCACAGATGATACAGATTTGGGGGTAGGCAGAGCCCTGGATCTGGGCCTGGGTAGTAGCTGAGCTGGTCAGCTTGCAGGCTCTCCCTTATCTGCACTAACAGAGGGAGGTCTCTAGCACTGCTCCAACACAGCCACCCAATGCCACCATCAACAGGAGGCAGTGCCAGCTCTCCTAGTCTCATGCCCTTCTGACTGGCTTACCTGCACCTATGCCTCCAGAGCCAGCTCCACTGTGGTGCCCACTCAAGTTTTGGGGCCCACTTTCCCAAATGTTGCAGGCTATGAGGGAATGGGCCAATTCTTCTTCTCTCACACCCCTGAAACTAGTTCACTTATGCCTTTGCCATCAGGGGCAGCTCTACTGTATTATTTAGGTGAGATGCAAAGCCCCACTCTGACGTTCTCAAGAGCCCAGCCAGGGTCAGCTCTCCCCGCTACTATATGTAGCGAGGTAAAGAGGGGGAAGGCATCGGCCCTGCACCTCTATGCCTCAGGACAGATGAGTGGTGGGGTCAGCTCTCCCACGCTTTCACCCTTGGGGGATTACTCACCTATATACCTCCTCCACCAAGTCCAGCTCTACTGTGTTGCCTAGGAAAGGGGCAGGGCCAGCTCATCCACTCTCCTGATCCCAGGGCCAGTTCTCTAGACTGCAACAGGTGGTGATAGGGAAGACGGGTGAGGACAACACACACACACACACACACACACACACACACACACACTCACACACACACGCGCATACCACCTCACAGCAAACAAGTGGCAAAGTCAGCTTTCCTAAGCTCTAGCCTTCAGGGCTGGATCACCTGTGCGTCCCTCCCCAACTCCTGCCACTGGGGTCAGCTTTGCTGTGCTGTCTAGGTGAGGTGCAGGGCCCTTCTTCCAAATGTAGCTGGGGAGGGGAAAGGTTAGCTTTCCTGAGTTCAGGACCCTGTGGTCAGCTTTCCCAACCACTAGAGGTAGCCACCTCTGAGCCCGTGCTAGCCTATAGCAGTATCAGCTCCGAGGCTCTCCTTAGTGCTGCCATCAATTGCCCCCCCCCCTTCAGAGTGTCAGATCCAATGAGGGGGCGGAACCAGCTAGGCACCGCCCCTGGACATCCACGTGGCCCCTGGCGGCTGCCCTTACCAGGGTCATCCCCATGTTCTCTGGTTGTAACATGAGTCACAGACATTGACATCCATACCTGCCACTGTGTAGGCATGGACTCAGTCATGGCCCTCAGTGGCAACTCAGGCTGGGACCTCTCCATGGCCTCAGGTAGTGGGGCTGGGCACTCATAGCAGGATACTCTTCTCCACCCTCAAGTCTCCAGTCCATCTCTCTTCATAATGTTTAAGTTGCTCCACTTTTCTTTCTCTCCCAGCTGGCCAACGCATACTTGCACATTGTGGTGGCTACCACTGCAGGCTGGCCATGCAGCTGGCAGGTACCTGGGTGACATCCTCCATCTGTTCTGCGTGGTGTGACAGCAAGCTGGCATCTATGGCCCGCCTGTGCCAGGCACTGGAAGGCAGGTCTGTGGGTGACATGACAGTCTACAAGTCTCTGCCTGTCTCCCCCAGGCACCGGACTGCAGGACTGTGGGTGGCATGACAGTTCACAAATCTGTCTGTCTTCCTCCTCTTGTGCTGCATTGCCTGGATTTGATTTGATTTTTATGAGTTCTAGGTATAAGGCAGCTTTGGCCACTAAGCCAGGCATCAGGGGTGTGCTTTACATTTCAATAAACATTAACATATTTTTGACATTTTAAAATAAAATTCCTCTTGGTCTGTCTTCTCCAGGTGTTATCTAGCAAGGACACTGACAGCTTCTTGCCCAGTGCTTTTCCCAGTAGAACCTGTAAAACCCACCAGTCATCCAGCTGTCCTACCCTATGAGGCTGGGGAACAGAACACTGTTTCCCTCTTAACTGTGATTGGCTGAGGGTGGCCATGTGATCAAGCACTATTCCAGATAATTGATAAGCAAGGCTTTTCTGCCCTCTAAGTATAAACCATCACAAAAAAAGACTCATTCTTGTTTTGAGACGTGTCATTATAAGTGAGATGCCAGCAACTGAGTCAACTTATACTATCCCAAGGATGGCCGAAACACAGGGCCTAAAGGAGGGACCTTGAGGCAGTCAGCCTATCCTTAGGAAGCACGTAGTAAAACCCTTCGTGCTTGTGCCCATTCCAGCTGCAGTTTTGTGTTGGTTGTTATGGAAGCTGTCTTACTTATTTGAGCCACATCTTTCTTGCCAGTTTTCCTACTCTTCTCAGGAAGTAATGACTGTTAACTCTCTTCCCTCCCTCCTGGAGGCCACTTTAAGTCCTTATGTTGACACCTGCTCTACTTCCAGTGATGGTTTCAGGAGCTGGGACTTAGAGGAGGTGACTGGGTCATGAAGGTGGAGCCTTTATGACCCAAATGAGTAGCCAGGGAAAGTTGCTTGACCTTTCTATCACATGAAAACACAGCAAAAAGTCACCATCGATAAATAGGCCTTCAACCGATATCAGTTCTGCTAGGACATTTGTTGTTGTTGTTCTTGTTGTTTAACATTATAATTAAACCTCTCAGTCTCCAGAATGTGGAAAATAAACTTCTCCTGTTCACAAGGCACTGAATTTGTGGACTTTATTATAGAGTTCAGTGTGGACTATGACATTCTGATCTATAGTCCTCCAACCATTCTCTCTTTTTCTTTTGATCCAAACAGGCCTATTAAACTGTGTCAGGTCAGAAATAACCTATTCATGAACAAATATCTCTCCTTATTGACGTTTGCCATTCTATACTCTGCTCCTTGAAAGTCCCTGCTCTTAAATTACATGGTCATAAGTTGTCTTAGGCCCAGTTTTCAGTGAATTATTTATTACCTTTGTTGCTAAAATTCTTCCTCTTAAGGAAACAATGTAAAAAATACAGAGACCCCAAGGCCATGTGCAATTAAGATAGAATTGCATACAGATGGATACTCACTCGGGCAAGGACCCCATGACCCTTCTTTGCCCACTCCTTCCAGGATGGCATCAACAAACTTAACTATGATCTTTGGTAAGGAAGCCCTGCTGGATTCCTGAAGATGACAACAGTTTGGCTTAGACTGTAGTCGTTAGAGGCTAGTCCTGAACAACAACTTTCTATTGTGGAATCTTTTCTCAACTGATCTAAAAAAATGTTAGCTTCATTGACAGTAAAAGATTAACCTTGCACACTTCAAAGAGAGGTTTGACCTTTTCTCTGTTCCTGGAAGATAACCTCTAAACCTCTGAATTATGCTGTCTGATAAGCATGCATTTGTTTGGGTCAGGCAAGATCATGCTAACAGTGTAATTGACGTTAGAGGCCTCAGCTTTTATCAGCTTGGCCTCTGTTGGCTAGCTTGAGCTGTCAATCTTGTCTGTGTGACTAACTCTTTATACCACCCTTGACACCCAGGCTTGGCGAGCTCCCTAAGCCCGTTGAAAATCATTTTATGGCTCTTGCCATGCTCTTGCTGGAAGAATCAAGTGTTGTCTACATAAGTAGTCAAGATGGTGGCAGCCGAAAAATCTGTGCTCCGTGTCTCCGCATCCTTCACCCTATACATCATGTTCCCCATGGATTTTAATCTGCATCTTCAGCTCTAATAGACTGCATCTAGGAATAGGAGCTATGCTCACTTTAGTGGACACTTCTAGCAGGTCACTGAGCCTGGGGTAGTCTTGGGAGTGGCCAAGGGCATTCCCTTGGGGTTCTGGATTAAATGTCATATCTAAGAGGCCCTCCCAGAGTTAAGCTCACACAGCTGCAGTTTCATTTGTCTGCTCTCAGATCTATAACAGCAGTTCATATTTCTCTCCTAAGATCCGAGAGTTACCTCACTCCTTGTTTGTCTCCTGTATGTCTCATGGGATCTTCAAACTGCCAAGCTGACAAGTTGTCTGTGTCCCCCACGTTTCTTCTTCCTTCTCTATTCTTTGTCTTCTACTCTTTAATCAGTTGAAAATCTGTTACTTCCCTGAGGGTAAGAACTCTTCTGCTCTGAAACCCAAGCATCCAGCAGAGGGACTCACAAATATCTAGCTTTCAGTACAGAAAGGCTCTGCACATAAATAATTACTCTTCCATGTAAGTAAATTTCACTTCAAATTGACAAGAGCATAGCTATTTTTTTAATGTGAAAATAAGAATTTTAGGTTTAAAATTTTAAAATAAAGGTGAGTCATTAAACAATACACCTACTTTTTATACAATGTGTCACAAATGGAGTTTAAATTGCAGTTTATTCAAAGGAAAAATGGGTGTACCTATTACAGTTCACTAAAGTATGTACAGAGGTCAACATAAAAAATATGTTGTTGTACAAATGAGGTGAAGGAAAAGAATTAGTATACAAAATGTCTGAGTACCTGTGAGTTCAAAGCTGTGATGCCCCAGAAGTCAATCCCATGATTACCAGGCTATGAAAGACCTTACCTGCTGAGAAGGCCTTTCTCTGTCCACTTGTCAGGGGTTCCTCTGTCCCACTTCACTTGGACATTTCATCATTGAGCTGTCATTGTTAGGGGTACAGAGAGGTGGACATCTGGCTGTACTGTATAAGAAATGGAGGCATTCTACTGTAGAGGTGTGGTCAGAAGTGACATAGACCAAGAAAGCTACATACTGATGTTCATGACAACAACAACAACAATAACATTCATCTAGGTGCTGAAGCATTATTCTACCATGGAGTAAACACCTCTGAGCACTGCTCTGCCCAACCACAGCCTTCTGCAATTCTCACCTCTTGTGAAGCCTGCTCCCTCCCACCTCCCCCTCCCCCCTCTCTCTGTCACCTCCTCCCACCCCATCCCCCAAACCCACTTTCTTTTATCTGACTTTTAGTGTCTATAAAAATCCAATTGAAGAATCACCCGCTCCAAGGAGCCCTCCCCTAACCAGACACACTGATTTCTTAGGTGATAAAGATCAATAGTTTCTTGCCTCTAACCCACTTCCAGAAGTTGCCACACAATATACATCTATTTGAGTCCACCTATTAGAGGAGCTATGTAAATGCTGCTTTTATTTCCTCACATGAATGGATGAGATCAGAGCCATACCCAAGATGTGAGAATACTTTCTTTGTTCTAACTTCCTTAGGCCTAAGCTTAAAAGCTTCTAGCCTCTGTATAATCCAATCTTCCAAGCTGACTGATTCAATCTGTCTCCTCTCGGCTTCTGCCTGAATTGCTCTGCCTGGTCTCATACTAACTTTGGCAATGTGTTCTAATCTGACTCCTTGTCATTCTGTCTCTTTCTGTCTTTACCTGTGTCTTTACAACTGTCTCTTTAACAACCTGTCTCTTTAGAACTGTTCTAGTAAAACTGACACACATACGCACACACACAAACACATAAACATGCTCAGACACACTCATACAAATCTCTCTCTCTCTCCTCTGCACTTAAGTAGATTCTATTTCCAGTACTATTTCTTATCTGTATTTCATCCTGTCAAATCTTTCTCTGATTTGTCACTTTATCTGCCCCTCAGTTAGAATATGGCTACTTCCTTCTACAAACTAACCTTACCTCCATTGTTAGGGATTAAAGGTGTGTACTAAGGATGTGCCTATATTCCAGACAGATCATACTATTATCAGGGTGTATCTGTATTCTGGCAAGGGATCCCTTGCCAGATTAGACATGTTGCTAGATTAAAATTCCTCTGTAGAACTACTGTGCTTTAACTGTGTGCAAAGTCTTGAGACCAGATACACTGGGTTCAGCCTATCCCCCTATCATATTAAGTGTGTGTGTGTGTGTGTGTGTGTGTGTGTGTGTAAGCCAGAGGCCAATGTTGGGTGTCTCTCTCCACTTTAGTGTTTGAAACACGCTCACTTAACCCAGAGCTTGCTCCTTTGGCTACACTGGTTGACTAGAAAGCCCCAGGGGTCTTGTGTCTCCTACCCATTCCCCAGCCTCACCTTGATCCCACAGATATCTGTGGGAGTTTAGACAAGTGACTTAAGGAGAGCAGTCTCAGTCTTCTGGTCTGTGAGAGGACTCAGAGTGCTAGCCACCTCACTCTACTGTTTTGAGGACTTCTTAAAGGACTTGTGTGAAGTGTATGTGAAGACAGGTAGACCTAAGTAAAAAGCCCCAATGAGGTCATTACTCTCATCACTCACCTCTGCTGCTTCCCTTCTCAGTGGGTCTTTAGCTTGTGACTCAGTTTATTTATTAAGCCCTCTAACTCACTGGCATTCTTTTTAGTTAAATGGCAGATACATGGTTTCCAGTGTTCTAGTTTGTTTCTCTGTTGCTGTGACAAAATATTAAGCAAAAAATGAAATTTGAAGGGAGAAAAGGTTTCTTTGGCTTACAGTTTACAGTCTGTCTTAGTTGCTGTTTTATTGCTGTGAAGAGACACTATGATTAAAAGCAACTCTTATAAAAGAAAGAATTTAACTGGGGGCCTGCTTACAGTTTCAGAGGTATAGTCCATTATCATCATGCCATGGAGCAGACATGGTGTTTGAAAAGTAGCTAAGAGTTCTACATCCTGATCTGAGAGGGGTGGAAGGAGGGAGGAAGGGAGGGAGGGAGGGAGGGAGGGAGGATGAGAGAGAGAGAGAAAGACTAGGCTTGGTGTAGGCTTTCAAAGCCCACCCCCAGGAACATACTCCCTTCAAAAAGGCCAAAAAGTGCCACTCCCTGATGAGGAAGCATTCAAATATATGAGCCTATCGGATCCATCCTTGTTCGAACCACCAAACAGTCCAGTATCAAAAGAAGCCAGGAGGACCTCAAGGCTGAAAACAGGAGGCAGAAAGGCTCTGAGGTTATAGAACCTCATTCTGCTTCCAGCTCACTCTCTCTGTTTCATGCTTGCCTTTGAAGATCTGAGTTCTCACTCTTCTACTGCCATGTCTGCCTGCTATGTTGAGCTCTCACCCCTCTGGAACCTTAAGGGAAAATGAACTATTCCTTCTGAAAGTTGCCTTGATTATGGCATTTTATCACAGTAACAGAGAAGTGACTAATACAGGAGAACAGTCAGCTCAACATTCAAGGGCATATTTTATCATGGCGGGGAAGCCATAGCAATGGCTGGCTCACATCTCAGCAAACTGAGAAACAGAGAATGGAGAATCCTGGGCTCATCTGGCTCTCTCTCCTCTCCCATTTTATTCTGTTTGAGATCCCAGTACATGGGATGATACACTTAAGTTACCACTGCAAACACCTTCAAAGACATGCCTAGAAGTGTCTCTAGAAGGTGATTCCAAATCTAGTCAAAGTGACATGAAGATTGACTGTCACCCAAGGCAATCTAATGACTGGCTTTTCATTATACTGTAATCACCAGCTCTTAGAATCTTCCACCTCACCTGTATATATTCACTTGTGTATAGCCTGCTGGGCCCTGGATGCCACCCTGCTCTTCTGGACCATGAACAAAAGGATTCACAAGCCCAAGCTGAGACTGTGCTCATTCTCAAGGCTGGCCCACCTTGGCTACTCACCTTCTCTGATTCTGCTCAGATAACCAACAGGAAAATAGGGCAAGAGGAGGGGAATGAAGATAAAATGTATGTCAGAGGTACTCTGATACATACCATGTTCCTTGCCTGGTACAAATAAGATTTTTCTGTCACATTTATCTTAATCGAAGTTTCTTCATCTAAACAGAAGTAAAGCTACTTGAGTTAGCTTAAGAACAAGTAAAAATGCATTGGAAGGAAATGGGGGTGTTAGAGCTTTAATATGATTTGATTTGAGACAGTTTGAAATTTGATTACTATGTGGTCGTGGTGTTGGGAGTCAAGGGCTTTAAGAGATGAAAGGCTCACTAAGGGATTGGGCTAATTCCTGCAGGACTAGAATAATTGGGTTGCTAAAAGAAGACTGACTCTTCTTGACTTTTAGATACCTCCCTGGTCTCTGGAACAAAGTCTTCCTAAATTTTCCAGCAAGTATTCTGCTTATTTGAGAAAAACAAATCTATAGCCTCATCTTTATTTCATCTCACTCTAATGAGTCTGATGGTTAATCTCTGTAATCTCTGTAAACATGGCTTAATCAACTTTTTTCCCATGGGAAATTTCAGGGACCATCTATTGGTTAAAGTGCCTAGTTTCTAATTATTCCTGATGCTTCAATTTAGAAGCTTCCAACCTTTCCAGCCCATTTTCTGTACTGTGTCTGTGCTGTCCTACATTCTCTAAACACAGAGCTTTCCAAAAGTCTGTGCCAGGTTTTTTGGTATGTTTAGCTTTGGCTACAATGTTGCCCCAACCAGTCTCTCCAGTTAGATCACCTACCTCTGACTGAACTGCATCCTCCTTCCTACTTGCAGCATGTCTGGCTTACTCCAATGGAATAGGAATGTATGTCACTTCCAGGCACTTCCCATCTTCTCCACATAGTGTGAAGAAACTGGAAAGCCACAGCTTGAGGCAAAGACTGGAGCCACAGCATGGGTAGAAGGACCTGAGTTCATTAGTGACTGTGTGGAGCATGCTACACATCTATGACATGAAAAAAAGGGTAATTTTTGCTGGACGAAGTTTCCGAGTACATGGTTCATAACAATATTTAGCTTTCTTTAAAAAGCACTTCTGAGACTGCTCCATTTGATGGCACTTTTAGACAATGACCCCCCTGTCATCTGCACTTCCTTTCTAGCACTGTTGGTGGTACCATTTAATTGTTTAGCCTTATGAGTACAAGTTTACCTGTTTTTGTCTCTCTTTCTGAAATGTAAATGTTTGAGAACAGGTGTGGAGGTCTCTTGCCACTCTTTAATCTTTGCTAGGTGGACTTCAAGGGTGGAAGTTGCTACCCACTATACACTCTTAAGTGAAACTTTTGTCAAGTGAGCTAGGGTGAAAAGCAAGAAGGAAACTTGTGAGTCTGGAGAGGTGGCTCAGTGGTTAAGAGCCTGTAATACATTTGCAGTGGATACAAATGTCCAGAACTCCAGCACCAGGAGATCTTACACCCTTTTTAGGGCTCTGTGAACACCTGCACCTACACAATTATAAATAATCTTGGTTTTGTTTTTGTTTTTGTTTTTAAGTCAAAGAGGCTCTGAGTTCCTTATCTTCTCTTGTAGGTCAAAGGGATCTCATCAAGAGTCATTAAGACTTTAAAAATGATGTGTTTATAAAAAGATAAATAGAGAGCGGGTTATGTTCTATGCTGGTGAGAGGGGGGTGGGGTGATGTATGGGGGAAGGGAATGTCTCAAGGGACCCATGCTGAGGCTTCCCTTCCCCCTGAGGGACCAGCCACATGACAGTATAGTATAGAGTTTATTGGGGCATGAGGAGGGGAGTTAAGAGGGTAGTGGGGGCAGAGAAAGGCAGAGAGAGAGGAGAGGAAAGGAGAGGAGAGGAGAGGGGAGGAGAGGAGAGGAGAGGAGAGGAGAGGAGAGGAGAGGAGAGAAGAGAAGAGAAGAGAAGAGAAGAGAAGAGAAGAGAAGAGAAGAGAAGAGAAGAGAAGTAGAGGCTGGCCATGGCCATTAGCACGTGGAGAGAGGGGAAAGGGGAGAGAATGGAGAAGGGGGTAGGGAACAAGAGTAAGAGAGAAGCAAGAGATCAAGAGAGGGAGGAGGGGGCAAGCAGCCCTTTTTATACTGGGTCAGGCTTACCTGGCTTTTGCAGGGTAACTATGGAGAGAAGCATACCTGGCTGTTGTCAGGTAACTGTGGGAGTGAAGTTTAGGCAGAATGCTAACAAAAAACTCCTAGTCACACTAACTGAAATCCACCTAAAATGTAAACATTTCAGAGCTCAACAACATGTTAAATGCCAAACACTAAAACCACTCACTAAACTATAACCAAATCAGCATCAGTCCAAAATGTCACTCCCCAAACCATAACCAAATCAGCTTCGGTCTAAAATGTCCTAAAACCCGAAATTGATAACCACTCCCCAAGCTATTAACAAATCAGCTTCAAGTCCAAAATGTCCTAAATCCCAAAATTGATGATCACTCCCTGAGCTATAAACAAATCAGCTTCAGTCCAAGATGTAAAAATTGATGATTTATAAGGTTTTAGAGTATTTTAAATTCTCTATTATAAACATTAATTTCAAATCTAATGTTTTACTTAACTTGTACATCTAGTAGGGTGGAGGGTGTGGCCTATGGGGCTGAAAGGCACTTGGCAATTAGGATGTCTACACAAATTTGTCTTTCAAATATGTTTGGTTTATTCACACAAACATTCCTTATAATACCATGCTAATATAATATCACGCTTAGACATATCATGGAGCTAGGAACAGTTGCTTTGGCAGAAACACCATGTGCAGGGAGGGATCCACAGGGAAATCTTCTCATAGGCTTGATCTTCATCATCCATGAAGTCCTTCAGCTGTGGCAGGCTGGGGATGGCACTGAAGGAGATCCTAGGGGGTCCTTGTGAGCATAGGCCAGGAGCTATCACAGGTGGGCCTGTGTGGGTCCAGTGACAGACAGTGCCAGAAGTTTAATGGTCACTGAGGCCAAGGCCATACACAGTCTCAAGTCTTCTTGCTGATGGGTATCCACACAGAGGTTAGAGAAGCCACCTAGAGACCATTCCCAATCTTCCAATTTATGTATTATTTCATTAAATGGTAGATTTGTGCTATCAGGGTTCACAGCTTGTGGCTAGTCGGCCAGCATAGGAAGTGACTACCTTGGGGAGTATTTCACTAGCCTAGTAAAACCTGTCCTGGGCTTGACTTGTGTTCAAGCTGTCGGGTGGTTGGCCTGGAGCTTGTAATTGTGGCTGTCTCCTATCAGAGCTGCCTGGTGGCCAATTTCTATCTCACATGCATTACATTATTGCAAGTCACACACAATGATTACTAAGTTATACAATTTCTTTAAACTTATATTCTAACAGTCAGTTGGAGGAGGCATATAAAGGTAGAGGCAATTATACATCAGGACCTTGACCATTCATTAGATGCCAGGACTGAAGCCGACTTTGGTTTGTGATACTCTGGGTATCACAGACCACCAGAAGGAAGGCAGAGAAAGCATGACAGATGCCTTACCATTTGAGATGTGGTGGCATATACAAGGGGAGAAGCAAAATGGGGAACTAGATAAATAGGTTTGAACTCAGAGAAAGCAAGGGAAGGAAGTGTAAATCTGAAATGTATTGATTGGAGTGTTGGCAGCAGATTAAATCATACAGGGAAATTTGTGGAGTAAGAGAAAAGGATGAGACCTTTAAAACTCTTAGCGATCATTCAGGGCAGGCAAGCCAGTCATAGACTGGGGCGGGGGGGGGGGGGGGGGGGGGGGGGGGGGGGGAGTGCAGGAGAGTGGAAAGGCAATAGGCATAAAGAAGAGGGCATTTTAAGGAGGAAGAAATCGTGAGATGAGGTAGCATTGGGAAGCAAAATGTCCTCTGGCCTTAGTAAGGGCAGAAGACAGCAGAGGTGACTGGCAAACGCAGTGTCCCTGAATGAAAGCCAAGTGAATGAAGTTGGAAACAGCTGGGGTTGGGAGGGGAGGTGGGGGAGGGGGAGGGAAGGGGGAGGGGAAGAAGCACTCTGCTTCAGTGATGAAAGGCAGCGAAAGGCAGGGTGACAAACAGAGCAGAGGAAAGCTTGGAAGTGACTTGGTGCTCAGGATGCGGACTCCACTCCAAAGAGGGAGACAGATCAGAGACTGACTCTTTGAGGAGGGTCGCGGAAGAAACGGTCGGAGGTCATTGAGGTTTGAAGTCTGTAAGTTTATCAGAGGAAAGTACAAAGGTTTTCTCTTGAAGGTGGCAGCACAAATAAGTACTGAGAATGGAAACTGAGTGGATGGTCTTCCCATCAGGAGGGAGATGTAGCATCTAGTAGTCGTTACTGTATGGCGCTGCTCCAAAGAGGAGGCGCAGTACTGAGGCTGCATGGCCTTAGGAGGAGGAAGTCACTTCCCGTTTCAAAGGGAGAAAGTGGAGGCATTTCTTCAACAACTCTAGACAGAAAGAGGCGTGGAGTTGAGATTTTCTTCAGGGATCCCACAGCCCTCGGCATAACGCGTGAGACAAGCCAGGAATAGGCGGAGAACACGCGCGGATCCCCAGAGGGCAGTGGCCAGGCCCGGGAACCGCTGCTGTTTCGCGTCCCAGCTGCGCTTTCTCTTCCCAGCGAAGCCCGTCTGCCCCTGCGCCTCCTTCGCTGCGAGCGCTCTGTTCCGACGTCACCCTGACACGTACCAATAAGCGGAAGAAGAGCGTGTGAGTGATGGAAAGGGCAACCGATGGTCGCGCGGTGGGAGGCGGGACTAGGCGGGAGCGGGCAGCCGCGAGTGGGAAGCGGCGCGGCGGGGGGCGGGACGCGGCGGGGTGGGAGTGGGAGGGCGGCCCCTCCCCTGGCGGCGGCGGGCAGGGGAGCAGCCGGAGTTTAAGCACGAGGGAGGGAGATGAGATCGCGGCTCGTGCTCCTTGCAGGTAACGCGCGGGTCGGCCCGCTGAAGGCCGAGCGCAGCTGCAGGGCGCTCCGAGTTGGGCGCGGGCTCCCGGGCTCTCAGCTGAGCCGCCAGCCCTGCGCTGGGGCCCGGGGGCGGCGCCCGAGCTCTGCACCTCTACTAGAGTTAGCTCCAACACTGGAGCTGCCTCCGGCGGACGCCGCCCCGGGCGGTATGCGCCTGGGTAGAAGCCGCACCCCGGACAAAGAGCGCGCGGTAAGGGTGCGCGCCCCGAGCTCAAGCTCCCATACTGCCCTGCTACGGCCGAGGTCGCCGCGCCAGCCCCTTGCCTGCTACTGTCTGACCCAGCCGTGCAACAGCTTCATAGCCCGGGAGTCCACCGGGTGCAGCGGCCACCTGGCCGCGGGGTCCTCGCGCCTGGTCGCCAGCTGGCCAAGGCACGGGCGACGGCTGGATACAGTCGGGTAGCTTGGCCGCCCGCCCAGGGTTACACGGAGAGCCACCCAGCAGAGCGAGGAGTGCCAGTTACTCTACGCTCAGCTGTAGAGCAAAGCTGGTACCACTGGTCTGGGAGCCTGGAGCGGCTGCCAGGAGTTGGGGGAGCTGTGCAGGTGGTGCAGCAACCGCCTCACCTCCTGCGAACTCCACGGGGAGTCTAGGTTGTTAATGTTGTGACTGTGGGCTGTTTGTGTTTTCTTTCTTTTTATAACTACACACAAAAGAAAGGAGGAGTTAGAGGGCAGATATCTCCACTGAATCATCCACACTTTGCTCTCTCTCTGAACAGATAGATGGGGAGAATTATAGTAAGGATTGCCTGGAACCATTTTTGCCCCCTGTACCTGCATCCCCAAAAGCTGTGCACTATAGGTGGAACTGGGGCAAAGTGAGGTATGCACGCCCACCTGGGTAGGAAAATGGTGACATGCTAGCAAAGTGGAAACTTTCGGAGGCAGGAATTCTGAATGTGAAACCTCAGATGGGCAGCCACTTCTTGAATTAGGAAGATGGGTCAGAACAGGATTCACCTTACTCTGCTTTTGGCCCATGACTACAGAGGATGGCTGGCTTCTTTGCCTCTAGCACAATGTGTGTGTGCTAGCTCTCTCTGCATCGTGCCAGACAGAATACGGGTGGTCAGAAACTATCACATTAGTTATCCTGATTTCTAGAGGCAAGGTCATGCCCCATCCTGAAGGTCAGCTGGCCCTGGATGCATTGCCCTTAATGTAGAGGACAAAAGGCTTTCCATGCCTGTGGAAGAGTCTCCAGTTAGGTGGCTGCTGCCGTTTTTCCCAGGGTGAATCAACTAGGTTGGGTCACTCTGCTTCATTGCAGCCTGGGTTGCTGTGTTCATTGTTATCAGAAGTTCACGGGTCACAGTTCAGTGCCATTTAGCCTCTGAGGAGATATTGTTTGAGGTCTTTTGACCTTTTGATTGACAGATGAATATATTTTAACCCCCTGAAAACTGAGGCTTAGTATTAGGAGTTTCAGTATTGGGGATGGAGACTACTGGTTTGTTCCACATTGAACCTCTCTAAGGGGCCAGTTCAGAGTTCAGGAGCCACCAGAACACTAGCTTTGTTACTGTGACTGTCTCTTCAGACTACTAGTAATAGGTTCTGTGTAGATGGGTCATTGCTGGAACTGGAGCCACTGTGAAGATCCTGTTTAGCACCTCCCTACAGTGAGCTACCATCCAGGCTGTGGCTGAGGAGCCATGGCTCCCAGTCAGTGTATAACCTGGAGAAGACCATTAAGACACGTTGCTTAGTCAGAAACAGAAAGTATTCTTTCCTATACCCGGACAGGGCTATGAAGATCTCTGCCACCTTGTGGGGCATGGTTTCATCTACCCGTACACCAGGCCTTATTGTAGAACAAGGGTCATTTCCTATTGGAGGAAGAAGAGTGGGAATCAGGGTTATTTGTGTGGTGTGAAGTTTGTATAGGATGCAAAGTCTCCTCACCCAAAAGAAGGGTTCCCATTTCTTGGGTACATCCTGTCACCTGGTGGGCAGTGCTGGATGTTAGATGGCACCATGAGCATTAAGGCAGGTGATCAGGAACTGTGAATTGGTCAAAACAGTAGAGACTAACTAACTGCTTGTATTGCCTCACTCAGTCCTTACCACAGCCTAAAGACTGTTCCTTAGGGAAACAATGTAGCTCAAGGAAATGTAGCTACCAGTACATGTGCATCTGTCTCCAGAATCATTGCTATGGACTGCTGGAGTAGATTCTGAGAACGCCACACGGCTTTCTAATGTATTATGACTTTTGCATTTTCTGATAAAAGGCATGTTCTGGACTGTTCGGCTATGTGTGCAAAGACAAGCCTATTAAACAATCAGGGGTGACAGAGCAGAGATGCTTCCATGAGATGGCAAGAGCCAGTGAAGACTGGGAGTAAGGGTGGAGGATAGAATGCCCCCACCGTAGTGTTCTATGGTTTGACATCAACTCATTCATTCAGTTGACATCCTGAAAATGAGAGCCTGGTCCACCATGGCACCACAGATGTTGGGGATCCACAGTCCATCCTACATAGATGTGCGTTGTTGCCTAAATACCAAAATGATTGGCTTGGGCTGTGAATGAGTAGTCAGGAGAGGACAGTGGCTAATTTAAGAACACAGATTATTTCATCAATCAGTAATCATACAGCTATTTGAACTTCCTAATAAACAGATTACATATTCAAATGTTTATGGCTCAGCCTGAGAATATCAGGACTAGTTATATGACCCACATACTCTGTTATACACTTAAAATTGGCATAAACCATTTGTTTTCCTGAACATTAATTTTCCAAATCAAAGAATACATTTAGTCCTTTGCTTTTTAAAGTCACGGTGTCTTCTTTTTTTAAATTTTGAAGTAGCAGGAGTAATTTCTTTGCTAGAATGTAAAATAGCAATCAAGGTGTTTGTGGTGACCTGACCACAGTTAGAATTTAAACAGTGGTTTACATTTTTCAGTGGAAAGAAGAAAGCTAAGGAAAGTAGGTGGATTATTCCCCCAGTGCTTGCTAAGAGCAGGCCTTACATCAGGCAGTGGTGCTCAGGGGACAAGCAAAGGAAGAGTCTGTATTGTAAATGGACTCTGCCTCTGGAAAGGATCAGTGCTGCCACTGAAAGGTGTTCCCTGCTGTCCGTCACCCTACAAAAGATGATTATCCAGACAAAAGCCCTTAAAAAAAAAAAAAAAGTCTGCGGCATGAGATTCCTATTTGGTTGACTTGTTGATTTATGTATTTACTTTGAAGATCTGGAACCAAATATATTCAAGCTGCATCCCAGTCAAGGGACTGGGATTTTCTTTCACTGACATGGAAGATGAATGGAGGCTGTCGTCTTAATAGGGAGGACCAGAGCTTTTACAGCAAAAGCTAGTATTAAAGAGATATTCCAAAGACTGTTCAACCTCACAGAAAGTATAGTGATGGCCAGCCTTCTCCAAACATCCATTAAACCCCAGGGACTCAGTTGAGAAAATGTCTCCATCACATTGGCCTATAGGCAAGCTGTAGGAGCATTTTCTTGATTAATGATTGATGTGGGAGGGCCTAGACCACTGGGCAGTGCCAGTCCCGGGCAGATGAACCTGGGCTCTGTAGGAAAGCAGGCTGAACAAGCCAGTAAGCAGCATTCCTCTGCAGCTGGGTTCCTGCTTTGAGTCCTTTCCACAACTTTCTTTAGTGGCAGACCTGTAAGCCAAATAACGCTTTCCCGCCCCACCCACATCCAGTAGGTTGTCTCCTTATCATGTAATAATGAGGAAGCAGTTTCAAAGAGTGTAATTCTCCAAACTTAAAAAGATTCAAGCTGAGCAAATTCACCAGAAGAGGAGAATTCATGTGGAGGGTGTGGTGGGAATAGGGACAGGTAACTAATTTGCAGATAATTTTGTGTTTGAGTCTTGGAATTGGCCCAGGCTGTTATGCAACTCTGACAGCTAGAGAGGTCTTACATTTTGCTTTGTTCCACAGGAAATACAGAGATAGAGACTCTTACAAAACCACACAGCTAATAAATGACAAGGCTGTGGTAGAACTTTGTCCATTTGAAGGTTCTGAAGAAGTACATATTCCTAACTTGATTCTTTGTGCAGAATTACCCTCCCCTGCCCCCTAGTTCATTTTTTGGGGGGGCCTTCCAAAGAAATCATATCCTCTGTCTCTATGCAAACCACAGATCAATCAATCATTGTCATGTGCTCTAGCCCTGTGAGTCCCCTCTCTTAAGATTCAGCTAGCTGGCATGTGCACTTGGGTTGCACACACAGACTGTAAGGTCTGTCAGAGTCATGTTTCATACAGTACACTCTCACTCCCTGCACTACAGTGTGCCAACAATGAACAGTTACTGATTTTTCTGGATCAGTGAAGCTGTTTCTTACTTTTTCAAAGCTTTGTAAATTGGTCTGAGAATTAAAAAATGACTTGCTTTATGGGGTTGGTGAAGACGGGATTCTATTAAGTTAGAATTCCCAAAAGGAAAAATAAAAAAGTCAAGTGCTTCAGATTCCACTGGTCATGGTAAGGTCTGGAAGTCTGCTTGAGTTCCAGGTCACTTCTCTGCCTTCTAAATTTTGAAAGCCACAACCTAACACACATATTTGAGCCCATCGTATAAAGTCACAGCGTGCCTATAGCTCTTGGTTTGCTTTAGGTAATGAGGTCCACTGCAGAATCGTACTTAGGGATATTTACATGATGTTGTTTCCCTTGCAGATTTCTAACCAGCATAATGCTGGAGCAGGAGGCTGTCAGCCTGCAGTTTTCAAGATGGTTGAGCTGGATGCTGACTTGGATCACATCATCCCATCCGTCCTTCCCCCTTTCTGGGCTAAGTTAGTAGTGGGATTTGTTTCCCTTCTGTGTTTTGCAAGGAGCTATGATGGAGATTTTGTCTTTGATGACTCTGAAGCTATTGTTAACAATAAGGTTTGTGTCTTAATCCTCTAGGAAACTTAAGCATGCCCAGTTTCCTTCTGTCTCAGTAGTCATCCAAGTGGGTGTTAATTCTGAGTCATGATTGGGTTGAGTCTCAGTCTGGGTCTCATGAGCTATAGATTTCCCATTTTATTTTATATATGATCTAAATGCATTGCCTCATGTCTGTAGCACCTGCCTGTGCTCAGGAGAACGCATGCACACCTCTGCTAAGATTGCAAGTCTGGGGCTATTGCAGAACATCGCGGATTGAGTGCTTCAGGTTTTATGAAACTTTCCAGAACTATGAGAGGAAAGAGAGACTTATGCATTTGCTCTAGTGATGGATGGATCTAATCACCCATTGCAAGATGTGTGGTGGTCTGTAGCAGGCAGCAGCTGGCTACGACTCTGTCCTTCACTGTGTGAGCACAGTGTGCTGACAGCTGCTGGAAGAAAGCGTTCCGCTGCTGAGGAATACAACGTTCCTGCTCATTTCATATGTGGACACTCAAGTTTGCTGACCTTGCAAACTCCTAGTCAGTCTTGTTACAGCTATATGAGGCCAGGAAAATAGCCATCTTTTTATGGTAAAATGGGAAGGAAAAGATTCAAATAAGCCAAAAGACAACAAGAATAAGAAACTTGGAGGGAGTCAGAACCAGTGCTCAGAAATGGCATAATGAGGTCCTATCTTTATGATGGTCAGTTATTCAGCACACGGGCTGTGTTGCTTATCTATGGCCAGAGCTTGAAGGAATGTACTTGCCTGTCTCTCTGGGGCATACCATTGAAGGTGCTTTTGCAGCACCATTGTTGCATGCTCATAAGAAGTGAAAGTCCATCAAGATGACTCAGCAGGGTAAGGCATCTGCCACCAAGCCTAATGGCCTCAGTTCAGTCCCCAGGACTCATATTGTGGAAGGAGAAAACACTACATGTACACCCCCTGCCCCCATACATGGTCTTTTCGTGTGTATGTGAGCATGCACACAGACAAAAGTTAATAAAGGCTATAAATTTGATAGATGGATAGATAGGGTTTTTTTTTAAGTCACTGATGTCACCAAATTAGGAAAATTCCTTCTCACATACAAAATGTCCAAGAAAACTCCACGTGGCAAAACTGTATGTTTTGAAGTTGGAGAAAACCATGTTTGACTTGAAGGTGTTTTGTTTGTAGCATGATATAGTAATTACATTTTTTTGAGCAAGGGTCTCATTATATTGCTCTGGCTGACCTGGAACTTGCTCTGTAGTCCAGACTGGGTACAAACTCACAAAGCTCCATCTGCCTCTCTGCCCCTCTGCCCCTCTGCCCCTCTGCCTCTCTGCCTCTCTGCCCCTCTGCCCCAAGCTCCATCTGCCTCTCTGCCTCTCTGCTTCTGCCTCTCTACCTCTCTGCCCCTCTGCCCCAAGCTCCATCTGCCTCTCTGCCTCTCTGCCCCTCTGCCCCTCTGCCCCTCTGCCCCTGCCTCTGCTTCATCTCTGGAGTTAAAGGCATCCATCATCTTGCCTGGATCTGTTGATCCTCACTTTTAAGACATGTTTTCCATGATTTCCTTCCCTTTCATTCACCTGCCACCTATAATAGGTGACTCCTTTGCAGTTCTTTCTTAACCGTATTTCTTAAAAGAAGCATGTGGCTCTGAACAACTGCTATGTTGATGGCTTGCTAGCCACAATAAGAATTTTCCTTTATTTTCCAATAAGAATTTACCTTTACCTTTTAAGTTCTGTCATTTGTTACCTGGGTATGTAAAGGGTTAATTCAGAACCTGTGTTGAGAAATTCTGTTGAGCTGGGAACAGGAACACATGGGTTCTGGTGTGTGGAGAGTTCTGGTGCTTGCTCTTGTCCTTCCATGTGAGAGGAAGTGGCCAGGCATCTTGTGCCTCTGCCAAGTATGTTTTGAGCAGTATTTTCTGGAATGTTACCTCTTGCCCCCTGTATTAACTTTCCAGCCCCACTTTTTTCCTTCCCTGTTTGAATGGAATGCACAGCTCTGCTCTTGAGGCTGTCTTCATGATATAAGCAGGTGGTTTCTGGGTCTGGGGGTGTTGGATACTGTTGCTAGGTGCTTCCTTGTGCTGAGTTGCTATTTCTTGCTCCCTAAGATGATCTCTGAATGGTGTTAGGAGGAATTTGCAATCTAATGTTCCCATAAGTCATGAGAAAAGACTCTCTCACACACTGTGCTTCATGTAGACTGTGCCTAATTAAATATTTAGAGCTTTTTTGGTGTTCATTTTCTGTTCAGAGGGAGGATAGGATGCTACTCCAACCACCTCAACTGAGGAGGCACTTTCTTTGCAGAACACAAAGGCTTGGACTTCCACTGTTGTTGCTGAGTTAGCAGATGGATTCTGCGATCTTTGTAAAACATCCAGCTGGCTCCTTGGGTAGATGATCTAGATTTTTAAGGCCACTGAAGCTGGTAGAAGTGAAAGTCACAGTGAGAATCAAGTGATCAACTTTGCATCTGTTTCTCCTCTTGAGTTAGCAAGCAGCTCATTCTGTAGCAAGTACTAAAGTCTAAATTGTAATTACAACATAGATATTTGTTCTTCATGGCCATCTGTCATTTAGCCACCTCTTATTTGGGAACATTTTTTAAAGGGTCTGTGTGTGTGTGTGTGTGTGTGTGTGTGTGTGTGTGTGCATGTGCATGTATGTATGCGTGAGTATGTGTATACAGTTGCATGATAGGGGTGAGAGAGGCTACTGAATCTCCTGGAGCTGCAGTTGCAAGTGGTTGTGAGCCTAAGGTGGATGCTGGGAACCAAACTCACATCCTCTGGGAGAGCAGCATGCATTTTTAACCCACTTAGCCATTTCTTCAGTGCTTAAGCATCCATCTGTGCATAAAAAAATTCTTAAAAAGCTGATAATAGTGTAGTTTCTCTTCTTAGGTTAGCCTACCTGCAGGAGTCAGAATTCATTCTGGGAACTTAGGTCCTCTGAAAGAGCAGATCCTGCTTTAACTGCTGGGCCATCTCCTTCATTTAACTTTTATAGCTTTTAGTTTCATATTTTAAATGTAAGGAAAAATAAATTTAGGTATGTTTGGTATAAATTTAAATTATCTCAGCAGAAAAATGCTTTTGTTTAATTTTATATTTTAAATTTGTATAGAAAATTTTCCCCTAGTTTTATAATCTGCTTAACTCCTGATCAAAAGTCGAAACCTTAAAAAATAATATTTGCTCATACTTGTTTAAATTGGATATTGTTTAGATGCCTTACCTTATTTAATTGGCTATGAAAGGATAGTCATGACCTTACATAGCTGAGTGGTCTGTTTATTCAGCATGTTTTTTTGTTTTTTAGTTTGCTTGGTTTTGGGTTTTGAGGTGTTTTGTTTTGTTTTGTTTTTAGTTTTTTGAGTCAGGGTTTCTCTGTGTAGTCTGTGTAACCTTGGTGGTCCTGGAACTTGCTCTATAGTCCAGGCTGGTCTTCAGCTCATAGAAATTCACCTATCTCTACCTCCCGAGTGTTGTGCCTAGTGATAGAGATACTTAAACCATAGCTGTGAGTAACCAGTTATCAGGTTCTATGGGGAGAGATAAGAGATGCTCCAGAATCCACAGAAATGGATTGAGATCCACTCAGGATGTTAGAAGGTTGAAGATGACAGTCCAGGGCAGACTTGCCTATGCAAAGCCTCTTCAGAGAATTCATGTAAGAGGGGCAGCGGCATGGTGTCAGACAGATGGACACAGTGGCTCTGACACAGGAAGGTAGGAAGCTATTAAAAGGCTGTAACTAGCTAGATAGGATAAATTCATGTGCATTTTGAAGGACTTTGTGTAGAAAATATGAGGATAGAGTGGTCCTTCTAAAAAGCCTGGGCATATCCTACAGAAGAGATGTTGGGGCCTAGTGCTAGCAGAAAGGACGAAGGGTGTAGAGTTGATGTTTGGTGGAGCTTTCAAGGCTATGGTGCAAAACTAGGGGAGGATCATGACTACTTGCCCAGAATGTCCCATTGTGTTCCTTCAGGACCTCCAGTCAGACACACCCCTTGGTGACCTGTGGCATCATGACTTCTGGGGCAGTAGACTGAGCAGTAACACCAGCCACAAGTCCTATAGGCCACTTACTGTCCTGACTTTCAGGTAAGGTGTAACAATAGGAACAGGTTCATCATTTGAGGTTTCCACCTGACATTATATGTGGGTCAGGTACATTGTTTGAGGTTTCCCCATGACGTCATGTGTGGTGGTGGTGGTAGGGGGGTCCAGCGTTAGTTCTTATGTAGGTGTAGGTGGAGTATGTATGTATTCTAATGTCTGCTCATATTAAGTCTTAGGAAGTGTACCACAGGGAAACTGAAAGGTTCTGTCTAAGGAATCTCCATTTCAGCTATACAAACTAAAACTAAAATTATGCAGGGGTTAGCCTGGCCCCTGGGCAGGGATGATGCTTGCGCACCAGCAAAATACCTGTCTCTCTGGGTCTCAGATAGCCCACCTTTTACTGTTTGGTTAGCAAAGCACCAAGAAAATATATGATACATACCAAACACAGGCATCCAATAAAACTATTCTTTTTTTCCCCCCATTTCAAAATTAAGCTCTGAATCTTCGTATCATTACCAATTCAATATGTAATGAATGTGAAGTTTAAAGATTACTTCTCTGAGCCTCATTAACCAGAGCTACTGGTCACGTGACAGAGCTCTTATACCTATTTCTGGGATACATTTAAATAATTGTGTATAGATCTTACAGAGAAACAATTAGAACCACTAGCAATTGAGAAGTAGAAGGAAGAATCACAGTTGCGGCAGGAAGGTGTCCTGTGGGAGAAGGTGTCCTGTGGGAGAAGGTGTCCTGTGGGAGAAGGCTGGGGATACATGTTATTAAAGCATTTTGTTGTGTGATGTGTAGGTTATGGGGAACAACCTTGAGGAAAATGTGATTTTTTTTTTAAGATTTATTTATTCATTTCATGTATACGAGTACACTGTCTCTGTCTTCAGACACACCAGAAGAGGGCATCGGATCCCCATTAGAGATGTTTGTGATCTATCATGTGGTTGCTGGGAATTAAAGTTGGGACCTCTGGAAGAGCAGCCAGTGCTCTTAACCACTGGCCATGTTTCCAGCCCAGAGAAAAATGTAATTTAACTTGTCCTTGGAAAGTCATCCCTTTGGGGCCCTGAAAACATCGTCTAGCTGTCTAGCTGTCTAGCTGTCCTTTTGACTTTGGACTCTATCAGTGCCCCTTTCTCCCGATCTCCTCTATAGCTCACTGTGTTCAGTTTCTTCGGGTTTCTTGGCTGGGCAGGCATTATTACCTTGGTATGTCCGTTGTGTATGCTTTGTGCATCCACTGTGAACAATCCCCGTTTGTTGCAGGATTAACTACTACCTGTCTGGAGGCTTTCATCCCGTGGGTTTCCATGTGGTCAACATCCTCCTGCATGGCAGCATCTCCATCCTCATGCTGGATGTCTTCTCAGTACTCTTCGGTGGCCTTCAGTACACCAGTAAAGGCCGGAGGGTACACCTGGCCCCCAGGGCTTCCCTGCTGGCCGCATTGCTGTTTGCTGTCCATCCAGTGCACACCGAGTGTGTAAGTATCATCCACACGTGGCAGTCTACACGCATGTAAGAAGATATCTCTGTGCTGTCTGGTTTTCTGAAATAGGCTCATTATGTGTTCCTCTTGTTTGCAGAGTTAGAATAAACACCACACTGTCTTCAGGAAATACAGCGCTCTCCCTGTCAGACATTAGAAACAATGGATTTTAGGTCAGAGATATCTTTATGAATAAATAATAGCTACCGTACTGGTAGACTTTCTCCTCAGAGTGTGCTGGCATCTTGGTTGGCACTGTCTGTGTGATAACACCAGCTTCACAGGTATACATGCTGATGTTGCCTGACTTTGTATCCTAAAGGCCAGCAGTTAAGAATTCTTCCTCAGTACAGAGACTATGGTAGTTTTTATTTATTTTATTCATTTTTTGGAGAGAGACAGGATCTTTCAGTGTAGGCCCTAGCTGGTGTAGAACTCCCTATGTAGACCATACTAGACTCTAAATCACAGAGATCCACCTGCTTTACCTCCCAAGTGCTGGGATTAAAAGCATGCACTTCCATATCTGGCCAAGGGCAGTTTTTCTGTAATAACTGACTTTCTGATTTACAAAAATTTCTCAATATAATAGCATAAAAGCACTATGACATCAGATGGTCTGGTACTACTTTATAGGAAGCTAGTATCCCAAGCAGGCACATGTAGGCACAAACTGCTCTTGAAGTCTCTGTTCCTTCTTCTTCCTACCTGGATATCTTCCCCAAACAGACTTGGCCAGGTGATAGACAGCAATGACAGGAGCCTTACTTGCCGTCCCGTGGCCATGTCTCTGTGCCTTGGACACAAAGGAGAATACACTCTAGACATAGACTGTTAAGATTTAACTGGGCATTTTCCAGGCTGTCAGAAAACCCTTCTGTGCATATGTGAACCCTTACAAAACGTGAGGCGGTATGCTGCTGAAGTAGGAGATTAGATTTGGTCATTCGGCTCCATGTGCTGTTTCCATTACTGTGAACTTTGACCTTTAGTAGACATTGAAATGCCTACAATCAGTTGATTGTCCTGGTGAGGGTTTAAAGTCAATTATAAACTGTTAACCAGAATTCTTGGTTCTGGTTGTCTGATAGAATATCATGGAGTTTTTACTGTTACCTTCTGTATGCAATGCTATGGGATCATGCTGGAGGAGTCCACGTAAAACCCTTTATCTCTCATTTTGTGCACAACTGTGACCAAGTTACAGTTGGTTTCAGCCTCACTTTCCAGGGCTAAGTGTTTGTTGTGTCTCAGATACAGTGTTGCATCAGACACAAACAGGGCTTTCTGGGAAAATCCTGACTGGATTGACTGCTTACTTCTTGTCTAATTGGACACAATCATAAAACCAAAGTAAAATATTACATTAGCCAAAGATTTCCCAAAATTCTAAGTATTAAAAAATTGATTTGTGAATAGATTTCAAGGCCTGGGTATGCTTTAAGTGTGTGCATGCACAAGATAAACACACGAACATTGCAGTTAAATGCAGCTTATCTGCTAATCTTAAAAGGCCATATTTTAGATCTTTAGAAGGAATTGAGGGGAATGGAGAGATAACTAAGCTAGTAAATACTTGCTGTGCAAGCATGGGGACCTGAGTTTGATCACCCACATAGAATTCCTGGCACAGGGGCATGTGCCTGTATCCCAATGATAGGGAGGCAGAGACAGACTGTCCTTAGGGTTTCCAGCCAGCTACTCTAGTCTCATTATCTAGTTCTGGGCCCATGAGAGACTATCTCAGTAATGCCCAAGGTTAGCCTCTGGCTTCCACATGCACAAATATATGTGCATGAACACACACACACACACACACACACACACACACACACCACAGAGAGAGAGAAAGAAAGATGTGTAGCCTCTGGCTTCCACATGCACAAATATATGTGCATGAACACACACACACACACACACACACACCACAGAGAGAGAGAAAGAAAGATGTGTGTGTGTGTGTGGGGGGGGCTACCTGTAGGGAGAAAGCAATATTTGAAAATTCTATTCACCTGTCTACCATTTCATGACAGCTGTTTAAACTTGGATTTCAGGGAATAAGGAATAATTAAAAATTAGCATTCACACCGACATACTTTATATGTTTACCTTTCATTATTTTGACATACTATCCAATTTCCTCTTATCGCTTTTCTCCTGTTATCTCCCACTCTACATTTTTAATGCCACCTTTAAACATGTGCACAGAGCAAGACACCTGGAGCTTATCTTCAAGTGGCAGAGGGATGCTGCACAGGTATCCTGCCAGGATGGGAGAGACAGCCCTTTCCTGACTGTGGTGTGGCCATGGTGGTCTCACCCTGCTTGTAGCTCCATGTGGCATGGGGACAGAGCAGATTGCAGTAGATATATGTCTGTGTGTATGTGTTAAGAGGGTGGCTGGCGTAGCAGTATGTGCCCTATCAGTTTTAATGACATGCATTTTTTTGTAATTAATATTAATATGTTTTATGCCCCCCCCCCCAGCATCCAAGTTAACACTGAAGGTATTTTTGCCAGGTGTAAATAAGCACTTATATTTTCTCTTTGTTACTATTGGTTTTGTGTGTGTGTGTGTGTGTGTGTGTGTGTGTGTGTGAAACAGGGTGTCATGTAGCCATGGCTGGCCTTGAATGCCTGATCCTTTTGCCTCTACCTCCTAAGAACTAGAATTATAGAGATGTGCCACCCAACATTTCCAAGCCACCCAGTGGACTTGAGATACGGGTCCTGACCAAAGCCAAGATGGTGGAATTAGACACCTTTCAGTCTGATCCCCTTCTGGCTCTGATTGGTGGGAAATCATTATAGCCAGATTGATTTGTTCCTCAGCTGATAGAAATCAAAATCCACCCCCACACCGTGCATGCCATCCCAGATCATTCTGAATTGTTAGTAGACACGTGAAGTGTCTGACAGGGTACTGGTGCCTAAGAGAGGAGAGGCATGAGCAGATATTGCTTGTTGTCGAAATCTTTAATACTGATTTGGGATTTGTACCTCACCTTATTCAGTTCCTGAATAAAAGACACACAATTTGTATTATTTCCAATAATTCTTAAATGGCACAAGAGTTGGGCAGATATCTACCCTCTATGCTATTAGAATCTACTTAACTTACCTGTAGATAACCCCTAGTTATTACTTACCTCTTACTTTGTTTCATCTGGGCTGTTCTTAACTCAAATTGGCTATTAGGGCCATGTTTTCTTGACTCACCTAACACATGCTGGTTTCTCATTCTCCTCATCACCTTCTTCATCCTCTCATCTCCCCCCTCCCCACCCAGCCTGGACCTTAAACCCCTCCTATGTCTCTTCTGCCCACCTATTGGCTGTTGGCATCTTTATTCACCAATAAGAAATATCTCGGGGACAAGGTCATATAGCTTACTTGGGTCTCCATGCAGACTCTCTTGTCTCTGGAGCCCTTAGGGGCCACACTTAGCATTACATTACATTACATTACATTACATTACATTACATTACACAGCAGAAGACCAAACCTCAACGTTGCTTAGGTCTTGATCTAGTTTGACTCAGCCATCAGGATAAGATATAACCAGGGCCTCCTTGAGGATATGAGTAACATTGCACTCCAAGTGTGGCAAAGATGACAAGTTACATGGGTTCTAGTATCAAATGCTCAAGCTTCTTTAAGATGTCTACCCACCCATCTACCGAATCCAGATGTTTTGCCAAGGAGGGGGCAAGATATGGTCTTTGTATTCCAGGCTGGTTTCAAATTCACTTGTAGCTTTTAGATGAGGGTGGCTTTGAACTCTTGTCCTCCTGTCTTTACCTTTCAAGTTCTAGGAGTATAGGCATGCACCATCCATCATACCTAGCTTTGAACACCTAGATTTCAACACCTAAGGAATTAGTAGCAAAGCCCTCGCCCACCTCCTTTTTTGTCCCCAGATTCTTATTTCTTGTCCCCAACTGAGATGCCACCTGTTTAGATTGAGGGAGTGTGCACTGATTTTTTTTTCCCCCCAGAAAAGACTGACAAGATGTTTGATATAATCTGAAAGAAAAATACAGTTGTTAGAGAGGAATTTACATGAAAATACTTAATTTGCAAATATTTTTTTAAAAGGAAGGAAGGAAGGAAGGAAGGAAGGAAGGAAAGAAAAGTAAAAGCCTTGTTTTCCTTATATCCATTCACTGATTGGACATAGCCTGTTCTTGGATAGCCTTTCACATTTTATGCTGTGAAATTACTCGACAAATATTCACTGAAGTGCTAAATGCTTCTTTACTTTAAAACACTTGATAGATTTATCTTTTGTTTGTTCTTATGTCAGGTAGTATAATCTTCATCACTTACAGACTTGATAACAGTTTAATAGTTTACCAAACAGAGGTGAGAGATGGCTCAGCTGTTAGACATTAAGCCCACAGCCAGGACAATCGTGCTTTTACCAAATGGAGAGCTTTCCTTTAGAAGATAAGCTTATTTGCTTAAACTTTGTTTCGTGGTAACACTTTGCGTGTACCTTAACCACCCTGATGGAAGGGGCTTCAACAACCTGGTCCTTCTGGCTTTGTCCTCCCCATTCTTGCACAGTCTATTCCTTCCCTTCAGTCACTTCAAGAAGCCCTAGTTCCCCTGTTCTTCCTCCTCTTAGCTTGTTGCCGCCCCCCCCCCCATGAGCATCAGTGTCCTTGCCTCCCTCCATGAGCAACAGTATCCTTGGTTCTTCCCCCCTATCCCCACCCCTACGCCATGAGCATCAATGATCTTGGTCCTTTCTCCCACACAAGATCCATGGTCCTTCCTCCCTCCCATGAGCAACAGTGTACTTGGTCCTCCCCCCCCCCCGCCCCCAACCTCCCATGAGCATCAATGTCCTTGGTCCTTTTTTCCCCCTCTCCATTAGCAACAGTATCCTTGGTTCTCCCCCACCCCATGAGCAACAGTGTCCTTGGTCCTTTGCCTGCCTGCCTAGCGCATTGTCCTATTTCTAGAAGCACTCTGTTTACTTATTCATTAAATGAACTTACCTCTGAGTATCCAGACCTCTCGTTATGTATTCATTTAATTCTCCATTGAACTGCCATGTTCTCTTCAGGTTCATTAAGCTTGGTTTGCTCCTTGCTTCCTATGCTGTTTGGTTGATAGCATTTTTGGGACAAGATACCAGACAGAAGCAACTGTAGGAAGGAAGGTTTGTTGTGGCACACAGTTTGAGGTAAAGTTGGTCATGGAGGGGAAGGCATGTCAGTGGAGCTTGAGTGTTGGATATCTGGGCATATCCAATCAGGGAGCAGAGAGCAATGGATGCTGGTACCAGGCTCACTTTCTCCTTTTTATTCAGTTAAAGACCGCAGCCCCTGGAATTGTGCTGCCCACGTTAGGAGTGGGAGTACCTCAGCTAAGTCATTTAGGAATTCTTTCACAGACATGCCAAGACAGTTATCTCCTGGCTTACTAGGTCCTGGCAGGTTGACCATACTGGCCATCACACTTGCCTCTCACACATGCTCTTGCTAGGATGAATTTGTCAACTCATTCTTTCCTCTTACCCACGACTTCCTAGTGTACTCCCTTCAGGGATTACTACTACAGAAGGCAGTGTACCTCAGCCTTTCATATGCAAAAGGAAACCTGTCCTTAAAGGCATTCCTATTCATCTGTTGACCGTACATGCCCTTAGGAAACATATATATGTACTAATTTCCACAGGCATGATATTTTATCTGTCCTTTCAGAAGTAATCAATCTGTTATCCATTAAAGTGATTTGATATGTGCCACATTTGGGTGTCAGTTAGTAAAGGACACCCCATGAACTAGAGCTGTACTTATGAGAAGAATTCTGTGTTTTTCCTTGCTATGAAATATTTGGAGGACAATTATTGAGTTAATGAGCTTGGGAAAAAGTGAACACAAACTTCATATAACTTCATTGTCACTGGGAGAAAGGAGGGAAGGAAGGGAGATTCGTGTTGGAAATGAGAAGAGATAAAGGATGGGAACTGTTCTCTGTTTTAGCTCATTGGCCACTTTGGAATCACCCTGACTTGGCAGGTTAGCCCTCTAAACCAGCTTGAGTTGGAAGGGAGAAGATGGCAGAGGCAGCTCAGAGGCTTCTCCCTTCTCTCTTTCTGCCTAAATGGCTTCTACACATAATATAAGGTTTATGTCCTTCCTGTTTCTACTCAGATTTAAATTCTTCTCAGTTGCTTATTATTATTATTGGTGTGTGTGTGTGTGTGTGTGTGTGTGTGTGTGTGTGTGTGCATGCCTGATACTGGGGAGTGGGGCATCTGTGTCATGGTACATAAGGTAAAGTTTGGAGGACTCTGTGAAGTTTGTTCTCTTCACCCCTTCATGTGAGGATCAACTCCATGTCTGCAGGCTGAGTAGGCACCTCTACCCACTGTTCCATCTTGCCAGTCCCAGGACCTTTTTTTTTTTTTTTTTAAAATACTGTGCCCTCTGAGCTGGTAACCTTTTCATTTAAAAAATCTCCTGTGGGATATTGCTGAAAGGACCCTAATATAGCTGTCTCCTGGCAGGCTTTGACAGTCCCTGACAAATACAGAAGTGGATGCTCACAGCCATCGATAGGGCAGAACACAGGGTCCCCAATGTAGGAGCTAGAGAGTACCCAAGAGCTGTAGTGGTCTGCAACCCTATAGATGGAACAACAATATGAACTAATCAGAACCCCCAGAGCTCATGTCTATAGCTGCATATGTATTAGAAGATGGCCTAGTAGGCCATTATTCGGGAAGAAAGGCCCTTGGTGTAGCAATGTTTATATGCCCCAGTACAGGGGAATGCCAGGGCCAAATAGTGGGAGGGGGAGGGTAGGGGAGCAGGGCAGGGGGTGGGTGTAGGGGACTTTTGGGGTAACACTTGAAATGTAAATGAAGAATTTCTCTAATAAAAAATAAAAATCTCCTGTGGAACATGAGAAACCTGGGTTGCTGGTATTCTTGGATGTAAGGTATTAAATAATACCACTTTTGCTAGACATGTGCTGTGCCCAGAACAGTCTGCTCAAATAACCTGGAATCTCTTAAAGCAATGAGATGAAGTCCTGTACCAGAGAGGGTGACAGGAATGAACCCATTAAGATAGCACCCCCAGGTTGTACAGCACTGCCTACATGCCATCATGAGGGGTGGGGGATGGTAAGTTGCTTGCTTCATGTCCGAGGTACGTTTTGTATATCCAGAATTTAGGAATGCTTATTTTTTTATGTAAATCTTTCTCCTCCCCTCCCCCTTTTCTTTAAGGTTGCTGGTGTTGTTGGCCGTGCAGACCTCCTGTGTGCCCTGTTCTTCTTGTTGTCTTTCCTTGGTTACTGTCAAGCATTTAAAGAAAGTAAGCACTTTGTTTATCTTTCTCGTTTGCCACCTTCTTCATTATTTCAGCCTATGGAGCAGTGTCTTAGCAGATGGGAGTCAGTCTGTCCATATAAGGTTATCATTTGAGGTGCAGTAGGTCAAAGGTATTTAAACTCTTGAAATGTGTTTCTTTCATTACCCTCTTCATAATTGCCCCATTCTAGATCAATAATACAGCAAAGCCCTGAGCAGAATTACTGAAGCACTTGGGTTGGGAATGGGGAACTGTTTTATTTTCAGCAAAATTTCATGATCGCATACCAGCTTGGGGCTCCAGAGATCATATGTGTTGATGGCCAAGCTGACCTTTCATAATTGTCAAGGGTGGATTGGACTGGTCCTATGAGAGTCTTAGCTTTCCCTCCCCTTCCTTGCACATAGGCTAGACCCCAGCTCTGCTTGCTTCTCTGTTTCTCCCAGATATGCAGCTCCATTGTGACAGAGGAGAAGGGGGACTCTGCCCCCATGTTGGTGATGTCTACCTGAGTAGGCATGACCATATCTCACATCTTTATATCATGTTTTATCATGCTGAGAGAAAAAAAATACTGCCCATCAGTTGGTCAAAGTCTGGGGACACATAAGTGGAATAGCTTTAGGGGCAGAGAAGAACAAGGGGTAACTTCTTTTCCTGAGACCAAAGGTCAACACAGCAGGAAGGCACACCTCCATCAGTTCCTTGGGCAGGGTCTCCCCACTAACCACAACTCATGATTAGAGCTCTGTAGAGGTTGTACCTGTCTCAGTCTCACAACAGCTGAGCAAGATTCCAGTGCCATCCTGTTTTCCATAAGACTGTGAATCAGGCATGGGAGGGATCCCCCCTCACAGACATGTTTATTACAGTATAATGGCACTACATGTCCTAACATTGGCAGTTAAGTTGGAATCTGCAGGTTAAGTTGGAATCTCAGCACTCACACCAAGAAAATGAAAACTTCAGACTTAAGAGATTTTTTTTTCAGAAATCTTTCATCAGTCATTTATTAATCTTAACCTCCTTAAAACAATTACTTGGAATTATGAATGAATTTCACAGTCATCAGAAGTACTTTTTGAAGAAAGTATTTATAGTAAACATTAAATATCAATAGATTTAACAGGTAAGGCATGTCATATAGAACCTCCCACTGCTTTTAAACATTGCCTTGTGAAATCATTAGGGAAACTATTACAGCACCAGAAGTCCTTCCATTGCATGAGGTGATAGATTTGCTAGGCTTTCTGAATGGAATGTTCTTTCAGAGTGGTGAAGAAAACTGAAGCTACTTGGCATTTCTCCTTGGATTCTTTTTCCAGGTTCATGAATTTGTGCATTAACATCTATGTAGTATATGTGTATCTGTTTTGAATTCTTTTACAATCATAAAATTGTTTCTAAGGGCCATCCGTACAATAGGTAATTGGTTTAGGAAGCCTTTGGGGGTCGGAGTTTAGCTTGGTAATGGATCACTTCCCTGGCATAGGCGAAGCCTCAGGTTCTATGCCTAGTGTTGAAAGACAAATTAAATACACGTGAAGTCTTCACAGACTGATAGTGAGGACAAGGTACTTTATTGTTGAGGCATACTCCGTTAATCATACTCTGATTCCTGGTAAGTTGGTGCTTGCCATATTACCTTTCGTTTTGGGGCCAGCAACACAATTTTAGCATGTATACTGTATTTAATTTAGCATGAGAAAGAGATGGTTAGGTCTGAGTTTATCAAGTATCTTCAGTAAAGTTAATCTGGGCATGATTAGTGTTTGCAGAAAAGTAGCAGTGGTGTCACCCCGCTAGGATTACGAATAAATATGAATTTGTTTGACCTTCCCTTCCCGCAACATTGAGAAGAGAAGAGGATGGTTGTGGGAGCCTGGGCAGAAGTCCGCTTGTCCACGTCTAGACTATAGCCATTATTTATTAACTTGAACTCATTTTAAGACAGGAAAGAGTAGACCAAAGGGAACCATAGAGTCACCTTCAGCATAGCCTCTGATGCTCTGTGGTTACTTTGTCTTTAAAGTATGAAACTGTAATGGTTGGTAAACTCATTTTAGGCCTCTGTGCCTTGAGCTTGAAAGTTACCCTCAGCCTTGCATCTCTGCATCCCTTCTGCCTTTAACTTGCCCTTGGCAGGCTTGAGTTGGAAATACCATAGTTACTGCATAGTTAAGTGGGTGGTTGAAATCCTTGAGTCTTCTTCATTGTGAATCAGTTCTACTGAGGTTGCAATTCTAGAGGTTCCAACTAGCCTGAGAAGGCCTTAGATGCACTCACTATGAGTAGTATTTTTTCTAGGTGCCTCTATCATTTTACCAAGGTCTTAGTCTGACCTCCACTGTAGACACCAAAGGGCTTTGCATCCTGATGAGTAACCTGCCTTGTTCCTCTAGACCAATGGCCTAACCCCACTGCAGCAGCCCCTTGGTCTTCTTATCACAGCTCCCACCCTATCCCTTGACTCTTGACAGAGGTATGATGATTTCAGTAACTTTTTTATATTTTTATTTTATTTTTTTACTCTTTTCCAAACATGTCAAGAGTAGAATGTTCTCTGTTTGAGTATACACCAGCACCTTAGAAACATCCTTAAGCACAGTGCTGATATTCAGCTTAGCATATGCATGACCTAAGACCTGTCTCTTCTCAGAGGCTTGTGGGGTCCACAAGCCTCCACAGAGGAAGAACAAAGCTCCCTGGGCAAAAGATTTTGATTAGAAAACTCTAACCATAAAAGTAGTTCTGTTCTCTGATGCTATTCTGAAGCATCACAGGGGCTGATCAATTTAGATCATCTGTTCCCTCACCAATCAGCCTTATATTAAAAGTATTTCTTATACTATGTCCTGTGTCTAATCCTGGATTGCAAAACCTAGAAACAAAGCCCATACAGCCCCATGGGGGGGTGGGGATTTCTAGGCCCATGTGTATTATACGAATCTACATATACATATCATAGTTACAGATGTAAAAATACTTTTTCCCCCTCATGTTAAGACATCATACCCAGGGATTTGCATGTTCTAATCAAGACCTCTACCACTGGGTTGCACATCCATAGCTTCAGTCCAGTTTTTTCTGGTTATAATATAGCTTGAGTTGTTTAGCATGCCCAAGGACCTGAGAATGATCTCCTTCTCCACTCTTCCTCCTCAACTGCGTCGTCTCTAGCTCTCTGCATGTGCTGCAGTGTTTGCAGAATGGATGGGAATGGCCCTTGAACTTCTGTCACTCCTGACATTCCGATGCATTTCTGTTGGTCCAGCCTTTCATATTTAGGTGCATCTTAGTGTCTACATTTCCCTGTTTTTTAAATCACCAGTTTTCTCTCCTCTAGATCGTCAGTGCAGTGGACACAGGCTAAGCAGTCCTCACAGACTGATGCCATAGCATGGTGTTTGCCTGTGTCTGTAAGTACAGCAGAGAATTAAAACTTTTGTAGCAGAAACACAGTCTTTATTGGAATGAAAATGATCATGCTGTTTAATGCTGAGGCTTAATGTTTAAAGCAACCAACTTAAAAGACCTGGTCTTTGTACTTCAAGAATCTGAATATATAAAGTCAATAAAAAAAGGAGGTCCGGTTTTAGGTACACATAAACTTGACATTCAAGAGTTGGAACGGAGTTAATACTATTTTATAAGGGAGCAGAAATTAAGCACTCTGAATTATGGTTTAACTAGTTAGAAGGCTCTCTGAGAGACTATAGCTCCTTTTGGGTAACCTCATTAGCTTTCTTTATAGATGCGGTCTGTATTATTATAAAGTCTGAACAATCTTTAACTGCCTGAGTTTATTAGGAGGCAGCTCTGTTCAGCTCTGGTGTCCTGGAGTTTCAGAAAATGGAGGGAAATCTACTCACTGTCATTTTTAGGACTCTGGATGTTTTTGGATTTTGTTTTGTTTTGCTTTTCTTTACTCTCTTTAAGCTCTTTTAGAAAAAGAGCTTTTGAAAAATAAAAATGTCATCAGACATTTACTTCAAAACAAAACAAAACAAAAATCATTAACTAAATGAGTTGAAGGTACATTGTTGTTGTTTAATGCCCAAATCAAAACTGTGCTGTTCTCATGAGATGTTTTGTCAATACTTCAAAGCCTGCTGTTTCAAACTGGAGAGAGGTAAGCACTGAACAGTAAGCTTGCTAAAATGGTAAAAACAATTCTATTCTTCAACTAGTGCCTTAAGCTAGGACTGAAGATCTTACTCATGTGGGAGGAGGGATCTTCCAGAGAGGGATGGTCTTGTTACATTGTAACGCTCACACTTTTAAGTTCTCAGCTCTGCCAAAAGTCAATAAGATCTCAGAGCCTGTTATTATTATTATTATTATTATTATTATTATTATTATTATTTAGTTCTTAAACCTTTATCCTGTTGCTGTCCCGTTGTGGTTCAGCCAGGAAATCAGAGTTTTCATTCCCTTACATTTTGCTTAAGATATTTTTTTTTCTTTGACTTAAGAATCATGATGCTTAAAAAGTAAGCCTAGTCAATTGGGTGACAAACCTGTTATCCAAATACTCTGAAGCCAAAGGGAAGGGGATTTGTGAGTTTGAGGCCAGCTTAGACTACAGTATAAGAACTTACTTTATAAATAAATGAATAAATTGGTAATAAATAAATAAATAAATAAATAAATAATAAAAAGTAAATGGCTGTGCCATACAGACACCTGTTTTTAGTCTGGGGTCATTGCTGGTGGATTGTTTGTCTCTTCTCTGCCTTCATTTTCCTTGGTTCCTCCCCTGCGTGAATTTCTTCACATGGTCCCCTATGTGAGGAAAGCAAGTCTGACTCTCATTCTGTGCATGGAAGCAGGCTCGGTTGGTTCCAGTACTTGGAACACGAGTCTGATGCTCATTGTGTAGCTCTGGCAGCTACAGAGCTGTGACCACCTGTCGTGATGGCCCGGTTCCCACACACACCATGATGTGCCAGTTTCGCTCCGCAAAGCTGCCAGGCAGAGGGTGGTGAAGAGGGCTAGCTTGTACAATGTGCTGCTTTTGCTGAAAGGAGGGCTTCCCTCTGGAAGGAATGCCAAGTCGGAGACGAATGCTTCATTAAATTGGTCACATCTGTTGGCACTTGTGGGTGTCAGTGCTGACAAGTGTCTTTCTGCTGGTTGGAGTTCTTCCCTTCGCTCCTTCATTCTTTGCCTCCATTGACCTAAGGGACTGTGTCATCGTGGATAATAGAGACATGGAGTGGGGCAGATCTCCCGTGTTCTGAGTCTTACGCCATTGGTGCTTGTGCTGGGTAATTGCCCTGGAAAGTGGTCTTCCTCCACGTGAAAGGTACAGAGTAGCTATACATGGCTTTTTCATCTCTTCCTGCATCTTCTGAGCTTAAAATCTAAGAGTCTGGACAAAGTTAGGGCCATGAATTCCAGTAGATACTTGAATAGAGAGCTGCATTCAAGTTAGAATTAACTGTCTTAAGGAGACTTTATTTCTACACAAAGATTATTCATAAATGTAACTGTACTGGAGGCAACGTTTGTTTTAAGGTTTATTTTTACTGTTTCTCACAGTTGCTTTTAGGTTGAAAATTATTACATTTTATATGCATTTTATATTATTTATATATTAAATTAGCCTCTTACATGATGAGGATACTTCCATCCTGAAGAGGTTAGAAGGCTAAGTTAAAAATGAAAGGTCTTGTTTTCTAACTGTATTTGTTCACACCGAGATTACTAACGTTTTGGTATTACTGCATAGTTGCATAAGAAATGTGACAATATAAAAGACTTCTAGTAAACATGGAGCTAAAAGAAACCATTAACTTGGTTCTACATGCAAGGTGGCCTAGTGTTTCTGTCACTGCAATGAAATATTCATATTTGGAATGAAAGTTGCTAGCATTTGGTTGCCTGGTTAAAAACAGCCACAAAAAACATGAAATCCAAATTCACCTAGGTTATGTTGCAGTTGACCTCATTAGTTGCTTCAATGAATCGAGATTAAAAGTAAGTCTTAATTTAGGAGAATTGCGTGGATAAAAACTATAGTAGATGGGGTTGTCCCAGAACTCAGAACAGGTTTCTCAGTTTAAGTTTCTACCCACTCCTGTAATATAAGCATTTTTGCCAATGCTTTGTATCTTAGTTAACTCTGGTTTATTATATACAGGCATACTACACATTTGTGAAGAAGAACCCCTTGATTTAAATGATATGATTTTAGAGATTTATTCATTTATTATTTTGTGTGTATGTGCCCGAGTGTATGTGTGTGCATCGCAGGCTGGCAGGCAGACACCTGTGTACAGAGCATATGGTCCTCTGAAACCGGAGTTATGGGGGGGTTGTGAGATGCCTCACATGGGTGCTGGAAATGAAACCTGGATCCTCTAGAAGAACAATGAATATTCGTAACTGGTGAGCCATCTTTCCAGCCCCAGATGATACGATTTTAAAAGGTAAAGTTTTCCAGTTTGGATGCTGGAAGACACCCTAGCACATATGCATGTTTAGTCATAAGGCTTCTGATAAAATACTGATAGCTCAGTGGCAAAGAGGAGATGAGAAAATGTTGGCTTTAAATCAGCAGACTCATTTCATACTTTGCAAGATTTCAGAGCTGTGGTTGGAATAAAGACAAAGCAGTGTGCAAGGTGTTTCACTTGTGAGCTGAGGCTGATTCTGAGGTGTACAGATGCTGCCATATACAGAAACATGACAGGGGCATGCTTGGTTTGTTTTGTTTTGCTCCTTCTGTTTAAGTTTCAGGAACAAGTGGGCTGAGATTGTAGCTTAGTCGCTAGGGTTGTTTGTGCAAACCCTGCATAAAGCCCTCAGTTCAGGCCCCAGGTCCACAAGAACCGCGACTGTAATCTTAGCCTTCAAGAGATGGAAACAAGAGCATCAGAAATTAAGGGTCATCTTCTACTACATAGTGAGTCTGAGGCCAGGCTGAGTTATAAGTCTCCCTGTCTCAAAAAAAAGGGGGGGAGGGGATGATTTTAGTCTATCAGAAATATAATTTTATATGGAATCGGTATAAAATATGAAATACACATGATTTTTTTTTTCACACAGAAGTCTTCAGACTCTTGTGTGGCAGTGCAGCACATCTCAGCTGGGACTAGATCAAGTCTAAGCTCTCGTTAGCTTTAATGACTTGCTTTAATATAGGAACAGGTCTGGAGTGTAGCTCTCTGCAAGTGAAGCCATCCACTGGATTAATAACTGACCATTGAAGTGTTGCCTTTGATCTGAAATTGCCACTGATTTTGGTTACTGGAGCTGAAGTAACTTCAGCAGAGAAGTGCCTTCACCAGGCAGGTTTTTGTCTTAGGTGTCTGATGTTAGAAGCCTGAGGGAGGATTTCAGTGAAGGATGTGAAGTTGGAGGAGGTTTAAGTGCTTCTATTGCTGTGATAAAGCATGGCCAAAAGGAGCGTGGAGAGGAAAGGGTTTGTTTCAGTTTGTACTTCCACAACACAGTCTGTGGTGATCAAAACCCATCAGGGTGAGTTAAGAATGAAACTCAGCTCAGCTGGATTTTATTGTAACCGGTGCTGGACCAGGAAGGACTTCTAGAGTCTGGCCCAGGTCATTTTACTTTAGCTGTGTTTAAGCACAGTACAATTTTGGAAAAAAATTTCGGTAACAACTGAGTCCCAAGTGCACAGCAATTTAAGACGTTTATATTGAGATTCCTTACAAAGTACATCTGGCTGCTTTCACAAGAATGGATGTTGTTGTCTTGGAGATAGTGCTCAAAAAGTTAGGGTCTAGGGAGCTTGCCTGAGTTAAACATAAGGCCTGTGGGTGTCAGGATTGGCCTGGCCCTAAGATAACATAGAAGTCACTTAGACTATTGTAAAGGACATGGGACATCACTCATAAGAATGGTTTAGGGTCTCACACAGTGCTCAAGACTTAGGGAGAAAGAGTATGGAATAAGTCAAAACAAAAATGGATGGATCTGGAGGGTGTCATCCTGAGTGAGGTAACCCAATCACAAAAGAACTCACATAACATGTACTCACTGATATGTGGATACTAGCCCAGAAGCCTAGACTACCCAAGATACAACTTACTAAACACATGAATCTCAAGAAGAATGAAGTTCAAAATGTGGTCTCTTTGCCCCTTCCTAGAATTAAGAACAA